>CM050167.1:353287590-353325090 GCA_027410445.1 Discoglossus pictus | reverse complement strand
CTTTCCCCCCATTTCCCTCCCATGTCTCTTTACCCCTGCTCCCCCATGTCTCTTTCCCCCCATTATCCTCCCATGTCTCTTTACCCCTGCTCCCCCATGTCTCTTTCCCCCCATTTCCCTCCCATGTCTCTTTACCCCTGCTCCCCCATGTCTCTTTCCCCCCATTTCCCTCCCATGTCTCTTTACCCCTGCTCCCCCATGTCTCTTTCCCCCCATTTCCCTCCCATGTCTCTTTACCCCTGCTCCCCCATGTCTCTTTCCCCCCATTTCCCTCCCATGTCTCTTTACCCCTGCTCCCCCATGTCTCTTTACCCCCATTTCCCTCCCATGTCTCTTTACCCCTGCTCCCCCATGTCTCTTTACCCCCATTTCCCTCCCATGTCTCTTTACCCCCATTTCCCTCCCATGTCTCTTTACCCCCATTTCCCTCCCATGTCTCTTTACCCCTGCTCCCCCATGTCTCTTTCCCCCCATTTCCCTCCCATGTCTCTTTCCCCCCATTTCCCTCCCATGTCTCTTTACCCCCATTTCCCTCCCATGTCTCTTTACCCCTGCTCCCCATGTCTCTTTCCCCCCATTTCCCTCCCATGTCTCTTTCCCCCCATTTCCCTCCCATGTCTCTTTCCCCCCATTTCCCTCCCATGTCTCTTTACCCCTGCTCCCCCATGTCTCTTTCCCCCCATTTCCCTCCCATGTCTCTTTACCCCTGCTCCCCCATGTCTCTTTCCCCCCATTTCCCTCCCATGTCTCTTTACCCCTGCTCCCCCATGTCTCTTTCCCCCCATTTCCCTCCCATGTCTCTTTACCCCTGCTCCCCCATGTCTTTCCCCCCCATTTCCCTCCCATGTCTCTTTCCCCCCCATTTCCCTCCCATGTCTCTTTCCCCCCCATTTCCCTCCCATGTCTCTTTCCCCCCCATTTCCCTCCCATGTCTCTTTCCCCCCCATTTCCCTCCCATGTCTCTTCCCCCCATTTCCCCCATGTGTCTTTCCCCCCCATTTCCCTCCCATGTCTCTTTACCCCCTCCCTCGTGTCTGTTCTCCCCCATTTCCCTCCCCTATGTGTCTACCCCCTCCTCTCACACTCCCGTGTCTCTCCTCCCCTCGCTCCCCTCTCCTCCCCTGTGCCTCTCCTCCCCTCGCTCCCCTCTCCTCCCCTGTGCCTCTCCTCCCCTCGCTCCCCTCTCCTCCCCTGTGCCTCTCCTCCCCTCGCTCCCCTCTCCTCCCCTGTGCCTCTCCTCCCCTCGCTCCCCTCTCCTCCCCTGTGCCTCTCCTCCCCTGTGCCTCTCCTCCCCTCTCCTCCCCTGTGCCTCTCCTCCCCTTGCTCCCCTCTCCTCCCCTGTGCCTCTCCTCCCCTCGCTCCCCTCTCCTCCCCTGTGCCTCTCCTCCCCTCTCCTCCCCTGTGCCTCTCCTCCCCTCGCTCCCCTCTCCTCCCCTGTGCCTCTCCTCCCCTCGCTCCCCTCTCCTCCCCTGTGCCTCTCCTCCCCTGTGCCTCTCCTCCCCTGTGCCTCTCCTCCCCTCGCTCCCCTCTCCTCCCCTGTGCCTCTCCTCCCCTGTGCCTCTCCTCCCCTGTGCCTCTCCTCCCCTGTGCCTCTCCTCCCCTCGCTCCCCTCTCCTCCCCTGTGCCTCTCCTCCCCTGTGCCTCTCCTCCCCTGTGCCTCTCCTCCCCTGTGCCTCTCCTCCCCTGTGCCTCTCCTCCCCTGTGCCTCTCCTCCCCTGTGCCTCTCCTCCCCTGTGCCTCTCCTCCCCTGTGCCTCTCCTCCCCTGTGCCTCTCCTCCCCTGTGCCTCTCCTCCCCTGTGCCTCTCCTCCCCTGTGCCTCTCCTCCCCTGTGCCTCTCCTCCCCTCACTCCCCTGTCTCTCCCCCCCTCCTCCTCTCACTCCTTTGTGTCTCGACGAATCGCAGTTTAACAACTATTTTATGTAATTATCCTTTATTTATAATGCGTCAACATGATCCGTAGCGCTATACACTGGTAAGGAGAAGATTAACATTGTAAAAGAATGGAGGGCCCTGTCTTTGAGCTTAAAATAAAACATATAAAGTGCTTTCCCCAAAGCACCTTGCAAGATTGAAAACTCACAATCTAAAGGATGATCTGCTTCTATGGATGACTTTACATGCACAGGAATCGTCCACCTGCTACAAAGAAAATGTAGCAACTCAAATTCCCAGTGGTCCCATTAGGAATAATTAAAATCTCACAAGAAAACATCCTCTTGAGAAAGGAGTTGAAAATAATAAATAATAAGCAAAAAAAATAATTAAACAATTTTGCCTCTAATCAAATGTATTATTTCAAAACCCAACATAGTAAATAGGGGACTATAATGGCCCTTTAACATACATGTTTATGGTAGATGGGATAGGCTGAATATCTGGGCTTATTGATTAAAGATAAAATTGATGTTTTGACTAATTCACTTGTGAGGTTTATTAGAGGATATGATGAAAAATAAATTAAAAGGTTTTTTTTTTATCAAATACAATGATCATGGTGGTGGTTGGGGGGGTCATATTTAGCCCCAGGAAATAAGATAACATCTCTCTGCAGAAAAGAGAAAATGCACAAATTGGATTGATGACCTTCAAACAGCAATCGCTAAATAAAGTTATTTGGACACATAATACAGACACTCTCCTTTAGGACTGCTACAGAAGACAAGGACCTTGCTCCAACAGAATCCATCTTTTATTTATGACACAGAGGTTACTGACTTTATCAAAAGCAGACCTACATCTAGCATGTGCAATGAGAATTACTAAGCCACTAACAAGGCACAGGAATGCACCAGAGCCAACAAAGCTAACATAACTAAAGACTTAAAATAAAACCATATCAGTTTTTGCTTTGCTTTTAATCCCCCCGTATGCAGAAATAAAAATAGTAATAATAATAATAAAAAATGTACCATGAAGAAATAGGTTAGTTATTGCTGACAAGCATGCACATAGTGTCTGGCATGTGTACAGTAAATATGAGTGTGGACAGCATGGAATTTCACGCTCTAATATGATGCTGACAAAGTGAATATTTTATTTCTGTTCTTTCATGCTCTCATATCAGCTAGTAAACAGCAAAGGATACCCCAGGACAAGATGTGATGGGAATGATAGAGAAGGTACGGTTAATGCTAAAACCATGGCTAATACCTAAAGCCAAAAATACAATAAAAACTATAGCAAAATAGAAAATGTATACAACTAAGGAGGGTGTGTGATCATAGATATATTAGTGCCTAGTATTTATAAAGCGCTATACAGTTGGGGGTAGTTACAATTTAATTTCCAGGTCAGCAAACTAGGATGTACATTAAATAGTAAAAAAAAAAAAATAATAATAATGTTTATGAATCCAGATCCTATTGTTGTTTCACGTGATCATTTGCAAACATAACATTTTATATTACAGGCGGTCCCAAAGTTAAGAACGAGAAACGTTCCAGAGAACTGTCGGATTTTTTATGTTAATAAAAATAATAAAAAACAAACAAAAAAACAACAATACTATAATGGCTCATATTTGGTAATAATAATAATACAGTGTACAACTCTAATCATAATAATATCCCTGTACTGTAATAATATTTTTCAGAAACTATTATGTTGGGAGCCCGTTCTTAAGTACAGGTCTTCTGTGACCCAGGGACCTCCTGTAATAGTTTCACAATCCTCAAAAAACTTTTTCTCAGCTGCCTGTCATGTTTTCTTTCATATTGTGGATGTCCAAGAACATGAATTTAGCAACTGGCATTTATTCAGTTTAGGATACCAAACTGTAATGGCTAACAATTAGCTCCAATCATGATGGTATTAAAAAGAAAGAAAAAAAATGTAATCAAAACATAATTGTAAAAGCCACAGCCACAAAACCTCTAATAATAATAATAATAATAATAATAATAAAAGGGGATACAAAAGCGCAACAAATGCTTTTCAAATGCTCTGAATAGTGGGGTATCTTTGAAGGAGGCTTGTGGAACCCTAACTGAAAAATACTACAATAGAAGATTTTGTAGACAATACACTTAACACTTATAAAAGTTCTTCAAATGTTTGGAACTTCATTTAGAGGTGTCTCACAGCGTGTTATAAATACACATTATTATTATTATCCTTTATTTGTAACACTCCAATGTCAGCGCTATAAGGGGGTAAGTACAAGGCCAAAACAATTTCAACACATTGAAAAAGAATGGGGGCCCTGTCTTTGAGCTTAAAATCAAATCTACATAGTGCTTTCCCCAAGGCACCGACACAAGATTGAAAACTCAAACGTATAATGCCTAGAACCGTTTATTTTCTCACTTACAGTGAGTGGTTCTCAGGTGACATCCTAAGAGGTTTTGTCATATAGTTGGCCGAGGACTGGCAGTATGAATTTAGCTGCCCAGCACCTAATAGCTTTTAAAAGACTTTACCCATGAATTACACGTGTGCTTCACAAAACAGTATATAGTGTTTCATCTACAGGTTTAGTAGTAAAATTAGTAGTACAGTAAATAGTACATTTGTGTTCCCATTTCAATGTCTAAAAATAAGTTTAAAAACTTTCTACTTGCTCAGAATTCCCCAAAAAATACAGTTATTGCACTGCACTCTGGGAAACTGGGCAGGGACATTCAAATGAGCCCGAAATACATGTTCACTCTTAAATCCAAAAAACACTTTATACATGGCTCCTTTTAGGCATAGGCTTGCTGTATTACAGAACTTTGCATAGCACAGGATAGATTATGCACAAGCCAGGAGATCTACCCACAGATATCACTGGTTCAACCTAATGGATCTCATCAGTATGGGGCTGGTTCCTAGTGTGATAGATTTTGTGGGAAGGCTATTTACCACAACATCATTTAGCTTAGGCGGGCAACGATAGAAGCCCTCCACCATACAACGTATAGCAGTACAGTAAATAAATTTGTCTTCCAATTTGAATGCCTAAAAATAAGATAAAAAACTAACTGCTCAGAATTCACAGAAATACAGTTAATGAGCTGCATTCTGGGAAATTGGACAAGGCCATGCAAATGAGCTCACAATGTATTTTCACTCTTAAACCCAAATATCATTTTATACATTTCAGTCCCTTTTAAGAGTTCTAGCAATTTCTCCAAAAGGACTGAACAAAAGTATCATTCAGAGCATTAAGTAATGCAAGCCAAGTGACAGAAAATACCAACACAAAGCCCTGCCAGAGAGGTGAAAATGAGAGGCATTTGGAGTTTATAAAAACAGGATCACAAAGCAGGTCAGCCACTAGACACCGCTGTACATTTATTTAAGGATATGAATAGATGGAATGTCCTTGGACACAACAACCTGATTTAATCTGACTCTGTAGGAGGTAAAGCACATTTGTTTGCAGTCGCTTTTCAATATATTTCACCATCCAGGTTTCCAGTTTCAGCTGAGAAGTTCTATGTGATTTATGAGCTGTGGTTGATTAGAAAAAAAAAATGCAACAGGATATTTTGTTCCAATTAAGTACATCATTTTAGAGGTATGTGACCTGTTTGTGCTTTTAATCTGACTTAACTTAGACTGAAGAAATATTATATTCTTTATTTGTAATAACTATATAGGTCAAGGATCAGCTAAATCCCTCTAATTTTCTATTTTGGATTAAAGAAGCAATACCCAACACTGGCCCAGTCATTATAAAGACTGAGATCCCAATGCAGAAATCTTGGACATTTAGGCCCTCATTCAATTGCAACTTGGCCAATTGAATAGGGGTCTAAATAAGCACATAACATATATTTTTTAAAGAAGTTTTTAGTTAGTAAATATCTATCCAAAAGCAAGATTTTCACTAACTAAAAACTTCTTTTAAAAAAATATGTTATGTGCTTATTTAGAGCCCTATTCAATTGGCCAAATCGCAATTGAATGAGGCCCTTACTAAATAACCACATTCCTTTTGAGCCCATGAAAGGACCAAAGCAAAAGAACAAAAATCAGCCAATGTTTAGACATTAAATGACCACTGTACTATAATAATAATAATAATAATAATAATAATAATAATAATAATAAGCAAAGTGGTCCTTTAAGTGAGCTAGAGCCAGAAGGTGGAACATTTTAGCCTCATTTGCATGCTATTACCCAGAACACTCAGCAGTAGTGGAAGCACTGTTCACCGGAAAATTATATTGGAAGCAGGTCTCCGGGTGTGCTTGGGCACATACGTATACATAGTTTCCTTTCTTTCTTTCCCTACTGACATTAGAGGAGTTATAAAGTTTGGTAATTTAAAGGAATATCTAAGTTTCCCTGTTTTTACCTTTTCCTAGTCTAACACATACTGCTTATAGCAGAAACACACATTAGAGCGAGTCATTCTACACATATAAATAAAACTTGTTTTCCACACCCCCAGATCTGCGAACCTCCCAATAGAAACATTTCATTTGGGTATGGATTTTAACCCTATACTAACCTTCAAGCCAACAGCAGAACAATGCAGAGATCTACAGAGCAGTATCTGGGCTCCTCCTTGCTTCCTTGTGCAAAGGCTACACATCTCATGATGCCTTCCTTCACAAACTGCCATCACATATTGATACAATGCATTAGCTACTTGTGATTGGCCAAAATGAATTATGAATATTATGTTAATTTTAGCAAGGATTTCTAGCGGTGTTAACTCTGAAAATCATCTGCTTGGAAACTCAAGAGATTTGGCAAACTTTAGGGTAAGTATAATAATGTTTATTTTGGTATTTTACATGCAAAAAAATGTTTTCATACACTACTAATTATTTTTAGCAGATGCATTCATAATCCAGGAAACTTAAATATGCCTTTAAAGACTATAACATTATAAAATATTTTATATCTATCTAAGATTTATATCAGTTTTATAAACAGTTTTCATTATTACATATTCTCCCTGTACCCAGTACATCTTGTGTACAAATCTTTCTTCTTGAGCTCCTGCGGTGGCCCATTCAGCTTCCACCTGTGAAACTCATAAGTGACGGAGAGCTTTCCAAAAATGGAAAAATCACCATTGGAACACATCATTGTAGCAAACAAACAGCCAACTCTTCTGGTACAGTTTCAGAAATGGAAGATGATCGGGCCCACACAAGAGCTTAAAGGAAAGCTTAAGACTTGTATTTATAACATGCGCTTTTTAGGATCTTGACTTGACCATGGACAAATGTTCTACATAAAGCTTTAATTTTGAAAATACTATATTCTATTTTGCTTTACCATGGCGGACAAGTTTTATTACTAATACGATTTATCACCTGGGGGGTGAGCTATCCCCTGCAGTCCAATTTATCAAGTTTAAAACGTTCCCGTTTTAATGAAGGACTTATAATGGGAAACAAATGTTAGAGAGTCGTTTATCAATAATAAAATATTAAAATATGAGTAAAAATGACATAATACTACATGACATACATTGCTAGTAAAAATTACAAGAAACACAATATTTTAATTTACCAGAAAAAAAAAAACAGTTAATCTTTTAAGCAGTTGTGCTAGTAATGCCAATTCTGCTGAATGTTACTAACAAAAGGAAAACATAATTTTGCTTATTGTTCTGACTTAACAAATTTGGTTAGGAAAAGCTTTTGCTATTCCCCTATCCAGCTGGCAGTAATTTCAGAGTCAAATTTAGATTTTCAATAATTGTTGTACGTGAACAATTTTGTTAGCATTTTAAATAACATCTGTGAAGAAATAATGTATCTTTTTTTGTCTCCCCAATTTCCTAGCTGTTTTTAGCAGAGAAGGTTGGAAATTGATTCACCTGTATCACTGAGGCTGTTGGAATACATATTAATTAACTGATTCAACAATATACCTATCAATAATTATCTATATGTACCAAAATATTACAATGTCACCTCATGCAAACCTATGTATGTAATAATCATCAAAAGTCTTAAATAAATATGTGTTTGTTTCATTACATTTTCAAGTTCATCTGGTGTAACTTGCTTATAGCAAAATTCTGTGACCCATGACTTTGAAGCATCATAGACTTGTATTAGAGGTAATTATGAACCCAGACACAATAATTATGTTGAGAAGGAAGGTTGTACTGCTGAAAAACAAGTTTGTAGATCTATAAACAAAAATCTAGAAAATCAGACACTTTTCTAAGTGTAAACAGAGCAGCCACTTACTAAGGATTAATACTTTATATGTGAAGATTTTCAAGATGACCTCTCCCCTTTAAAGGTAATGAGATTTAAGCAATTAAGCAATTTTGCTTCTGTGTGACTAAGATGTGAAATGTGTTGCTAACCTGCTTCCTTCTAGAGTATTCCTGATTACTTCAAAGTAATGTTCAAGATGTACACAACTCCCTAATAAGTTGTTTGCCACTAAATGGTGATTTTCATATTCTTCTGGGTCTCTCTGCTGCCTTTGATACAGTTGACCACCCTCTCTTTATCCAAATTATCCACTCCCTTGGCATCCGTGATATAGCTCTCTAATGGTTTATATCTTATCTAGAAAATCAAACATTTAGCATCCGCTTCTCTGGTACCTCTTCTTTCCAGTGTCTCGTCTGTTGGTGTACCCCAAAGTTCAATCATTCCCTCGCTCTCAAACTTATATATATATATATATATATATCACTTTTTAATCTTAATTTTTTATATAAATCATACAAATTATTTTGGTCTGGCCTCCATATTCTTCTATATACCTTAAAAGGTATATATAAAAAAAAAAAAAGCCCCGATTTTGGAAGTCAAGACCCTTTCCTGACATTTTACTTTTGTCGTATTGTGTACAGCCAGTAAAAGGAGTTTTTCCAAAGAGTTCAATATTTTAACTGCTGTAATGCCACAGCCCAGGCAAATCAGAGCTAGTCATAAAAAGAACATTATATTAACATTATATCACCTAATTTTATAATTTTTTTTGTAATGTTTAAAACCGTCTTTTTTAACCGCAGTGACTTCAGTGTCGCTTTAAGTATGCTATAGTGAAACTGATAAATAAACCAAACTATAAAACGCTGTCACTTTTGTATTAATTCCAAACTTATACATACCGGTACTTTGCTGCAAAACCCTCTAAAACTTTCAATAAATATTTATGTAAATATCACTAGTTATTTTCCTTATAAGAAACTGTCCAAAAATCTAATAGAAGGTCCCTGACTACTTTTATACATTGGGTGCAGTCTCTTGTTTATAGTGGTTTGTTGCTAATTAGTAAGCATTGCATTTTGACTTTTTTTTTTTAAGCTTTTCATATTTTTAGACAGACAATAACACCTTCCATTAAATTAAAATGTTAGACCAATTAAAAAAGTTTACTTTCTACAGCTTCCACTAAATTGTTTTCTAACTACCCCAGAAACCACAAAGTTTCAGATAATATACTTTAAATGATGCATATGATTTTATAGTTTTAATTGGCACTCTTCTAATTGGCCAGGACGGTGTCATGTTCATCCTGTTTGTGTAAAATGTTACCTAGAGTACTTCAGTGACAGAACTAATCACCAGTTAAAGGCAATGCCTGGGTTTTATCTAATTTTCTGGTACGGACAGATCATAGTGGGAAAAACAAAGTAAATCTAAGGAAATTTAAAAAAAGAAACCTGCCTTTTTTTTTTCTTCTTTCAACTAAATAACTACAGGCAGCATGTAATGTAACTACAGACATTATATGTTTAAAAGCAAAGAGACATATTAAAATATTTTTTTTTAAATATGTAGCAGACCATGGATTCAAAATTGCTAAAAATGTTTTAATGCTAACATAAATGCTAATGTTGTTAGCTGGTTACATACTTCATAAACATGTTAAGTTTTCCAGAAACTAGTGGTCCTATAGAGGTCCATCGCAATAAGGGTTTCCTTTGTCTATTTCTAAACTGATTAGCAATAAAATCAGTATTTGAAGAAAAAAAAAGACATTTAATTTCACTTTTAAACCTTACATTTGAGTGTTTGTGTTGCAGCCTGGAGCAGACCTGCTTCTCTCTGCTTAGGGGGTGGGAAATTATCTGTTCAGGAGGTTATCCTAAAACTCAAAGCACATTTTTTTTTAAATGGAGTTGCCATGGCAAATACACCTATAAGGACAGTCTTTTGTGCCGAACCACTCCACTCCCCTTTGACACCTTATAGTGGTGGAGAGAAGCATATCTGCTGGTTTGTTAAACTTCAAATGTAAGTTTTACATGCTGCACAGACATTTTATTCTTCAAATAAGGGTTTTAATTGTACTCTGCTATGAATTATGCAAATGAAAACTTTTAAATTACTCGACATAAAAGGGGCTGTCAGATTTAAGAAGTTAAATAAAAAAAATATCAACTGCAGCCACATTCATTAATTTATATCTGAATGCATCATCGGATACTTGTTTGGCCTTAGCAAATGGATGCTAAAGCATAATGTGCTTATCCATTTGTGCAGTAGCCGTAGATTGCCAAAACAGGTATCCCATGAGTCACATTATCACTAAATGGGTCAAGCAGTTGAGCTTTTTCTTTCACTTGCAAAAATGAAGGAACTTCTGTCTTAAACGTACGCTTTGGGATTAAACACATTACTTGTCCCTTTAAACATTTTATTTAAAATAATGTTTCTATTACTTTAAATCAAAAGAATTAACAGCTTGTAATTGTCTATATAAAACAGTTTCTTACATTGGGGCCTAAAGAAACCTAATGCAGGCTTCTACTCATTTTCTAGGCCTTAATCCAATTTACAGTGGGGCCACAAATTCAATCAATATACTAATCTCTTCCATGTTAAAGTCTGATTTGTTTAGTATATTTTCTTCTCCCCTCCCCAATTAGCCCATGAAGTCACGGATCATTTGTTGTGCTCTCTCTCTAAGGGACAGCGGCAACCAGGCTTCAAGTTTGCAGTGCGGCCTTTTTCCCCCATCACGTTGCCATGGTGATGCCTACAATGCAGTCCCCAAGAGAACTCAACTCAAAATGCAGAGCGAGACAGAAAGGAGAGAAAAGCAGACTCTCATATTACATGGAAAGCAGATTTTTGCTTCAATTCCATTTAACATACAATGGCATTTTAGCTACAAATGAATAAGTGCTTTTTTGGATCAGGCTGGTAGCCTGAAAGCCATATAATCCAATATGTAATTCTACAATCCACTTTAACAGGAAAAAAGTGATATTGTTTCTTTAATTTGAACTTTTAACCCTTCACTAAAATAGTATAGCCATATAGCCTTTTTAAAGTGTCATAATAGTGTCATAAATGCTTTCTTAAAGGGGTCATGGTAATTATGTGTGAGCAGTGATAATGGGTGAAATATTTTAGAAAGTTAAATGGATAGTCACCCTAATACCAAACTAATTGGCAACTAATTAGTATCCAGAAGCATATGATGTGCAAACAATGCGGAATATCTCACAAAAGATTTACTAGCATAATGTATAGTCAATTTTCCATGCTCTTTAAGAAGCATTAAAACAAATAAAAACAAAAAACTCCACAGATCTTTCCCGTTATCTGCATGCACCACTATTTTACTATCTGCCAATACCCTAAATTCAAACCCTAAAATCAAGATCGGCATGGGAGCGAACAGTAGCATGATGGGCATATAACAGGAAATGCCCTGCTATATTTTAGGGACACAGGCCCTTTAAGACACTCACCTGAAGAGCTAGCAGTTATGATGGGAGAGATCTTTTTATAAAGCTAAAATATAAAAAAATAAATAAAGGAAAGCGGACAATAGAAAAACATTCCTTTTTTTCTGCCACCATATTGTTTACATAAGTTAAATATGGTAATAGAAGAGAAACTCTTTAATTAAAAATGTCAGTTTTGCTTTATTTGCTGCACTGAAACTCTTCCCCTAATAAAAATGATCAGGCTAAATAAATGTGGTTCCCAGGTTCCAGACGACCCGACTTACAGACAACCCAAACTTAAGAATGGGCTCCCAAGGCTTTTTGTAGGCGTTTGCTTTTATGTTCTATTTCAATAAAAAAAAAGAAAGAGCCCAATAGTTTTTTTTATTTTAATATTGCAGTACAGGCGTATTCTTATTATTACAGTATTACATTTTATCATTATTACCACATGAGCCATTACAGTACTGTTATTATTATTGTTCATCAGGGAACCGACTTGCATACAAATCCGACCTAAAAATGTTCTCATTTAATGTATATGGTCCGTAACCCAGGGACCGCCTGTATACTTGTAAAGTATTAAAGTAGTCACATTGCACTGAAATCACTTCAGGCACACACACAGGGTTAATTCTCCATAATCTCTGTAAAACTAGGGACAAAGACACATTTATCTTAAAACCCTGATGCTTAATGACCTTGTTTAAAATATCCTGAAAGAACATAGAAAACAATAACTATGATTATAATTTTAGTTAATATTACAATATATATATATATATATATATATATATATATATATATAATTAATAACTAAAAAATAGACAAAATTCAGGCTCAGGTTTCCCAGAAATACAGTCATTGCACGGCACTCTGTGACACCGGGTGGGGACATGCAAAAGCACTATATAACATGGCTCCTTTTAAGCATATGTTCGATGTGTGTTACACAGCCTCAAGCACAGCACAGGATGGATTATGCACAAACCAGGAGACCTATAGTGGTTTTTGATTAATAGAGTGAGAGTACATTGTGGTCTCATTAACATACCCACGCCAAGTCTCAGAGTGTATTTCTGGGAAACCTGAGCAGGAAATACGTTTTAGACATTCAAATTAAATTACAAATGTACTATTGATGGTTTGTACACTGTATGGTGGAGGGCTTCTAGCACCCTTTAGCCCACCATAAGTGTGACATATATGTGTGTTATAATTTTGTTGCATATTAAAGGGCTGGTATCTACTGATCTAGTTAAAATATATTTGCATTCTGCTGTATGACACAAACATGGTAGCAAAACATGGATACAGTCTAAATAGCTGCTTTACATGAGCTTTAGAGGGCGTGCATGCTTAACATTAAATCACATAAACAAGTGTCTAATTTGCCCTGCTATCAACATAACCTTTGGGCCCCAAAGAACAAAGGGTCACCCGACAGATCAGTGGGTAGGGCAGACTTACATTTCCAGGCAAATTCTATTGACACAGAGCTTTTAAGTAGACCAAAACTGACCTGTTTCACAAAAAAAAGCATTTATCCTGTATACTTCCACCTATGTCATCCGAACATCCCATTTGTTTAACGCCACACAAATGTGTTCGTTTTGGCACATTTTAGAAATTGCTGACAATTCTAACAAAAATAACAGTATCCTGAACAAATAAGTTTGAATATTATTCTCCTGTGAGAAATGTAAAATAATTTACTTGACAGTTGGTGCGGTGCTACCAGTTAACCAGTCTTTGACCCCGTCTCAAATCCTATCTTAAGTAAATGAGCTAAAGAAAAAGTGAGCAAATATTTATTTAGAATGAAAAAGTCCCTAAGCCAATGTTTGCCGTACAAACTGAAATAATTTTACAGTGTGCAAAGTACAGTGCATGACATTTTCCAGCAATACCTCTGGTAATAGGAGTCTAATTGGATAAAGAGCGTGAGGTCATGTTAAAGTGACTATTCAGACCACTCCAACATGGGAGTTAGAGGACAGAGGCTAGCCTTGGTCATTTAAGATATTTGATGGAAGTTTAAAATCCTGTGGATATGCAACATTTTACTGATTTATCATCAGCCTGACTGCCAATACGTTTCTCTTTAAGATATGATGCAGGCAGCCATGTTTTACAGCTGTGAGAATAGATAAAGAGAAATGGCAACTGGATAATTATAATTTTATGAAAATATCTATAAATATCTCTGTGTCTTAGCTATACTAGACTGAAATTGTGTATGGCATTTAACATTCTTTTTTGAAAATCAGTAGAATAAAGGGCCACTGAAAAAAAATAATTTTTAAAGGCTTTATATAAGTTTTATTCATTTATTTATAAACCGATTAACTGATTAGCAATAATATTAAAGGGCCATTTACCTTACTGTACAAGATTGAATGTCAAAATTATCTAATTTTTTTTAATTATGCTAATAACAGCGAGAAAAAACTAAAGTTTTGAATATGTTTACATACAAAGTCTATCCTGCCTACTGACTGTTGCATGAGTAATACCAGATAGCAGAGTGCTTGGTGAGATTGATAGCAGTTTTTCCCTGGAGTTAGGACTGCACTGAATACTTAAACCCATAACTGACCTGTTCTGCACAGATAAATTTAAGGGTTAACCTTTTATTTATTTATTTGTTTTGCTCACTACACGGAGCTGTAGCCGTGGGTCTGGCAGTCAGTGACACGTGTAAACATTTTTTTTTTTACATTTGATTTCTCAGTGAAAAATGCAGGTATTTAAAACATTTCAACATATTTTTTTACACATCTTCACTGTGATGTGGTCCAAATTGTGCTGAATTGAGTTTCTTTTTAAGAATATTAAGAAGAAAAAAAAAATCAAGCCTTTTTTAAACATTTGTACAGATGTGGTGCTCACAGGGCAATAAATTATTTAAGGCTATTAGGACACAAGTGTCTCCATCCTTCTCACAAGGCAAACTTAGATGGACCTAGAAGACATTTAGGACTCTGGCAGACCAAGGCCCTCATTCAATTGCGATTTGCCCAATTGAATAGGGGCCTAAATAAGCACATAACATATTTTTTTAAAGAAGTTTGTAGTTAGTAAACATCTATCCAAAAGCAAGGTTTTCACTAACTAAAAACTTCTTTAAAAAATATATATGTTATGTGCTTATTTAGAGCACTATTCAATTGGCTAAATCGCAATTGAATGAGGGCCCAAATATGGAGAGTACAGATGCAGATCTGCTAGAGCATGCAACACTAAATTTAAAATGTAAGAATTAAAACCATAAACGTTTGTTAAATAATTATTTTATATATAATCAGTTGCGTACTTAAACAAATGAAACTTGATAATATCAACACTATATTAATCCATTCTGTTACAAAGAAAAAAACACGGACCCCTGGATCTGCCAAAATAGTTATTTTGAGATATATTCAACAGAGAAAAGCATGTTTTCATCATTTCCTCATGAGGTGAGACTGAATAAAGTTACGAATCCTCACAAAACATTTATTTGGATAAATCCAGTTTCCAAGGAGACAATTATATCAGTAACAAACTAAAATTAACGTCTCAGAGTAATTTTCACTTCCACATTATCAATTTACACATTTCACGGACAGAAACCTTTTCTAGTCTGAAGCTGAGCTGTAAATGGGCAGCTTCTCTGTCCTGATCGCTGCGCAGTCCCAGGTGCTTTAATGCTCCAGAGCTAGTCAGGGACGCCATTTACAGTGTCAGTAAGGCTCATTGGAAATATCAACTGTAATTCAACATTTAGTGGTTGTTATGGGCCTGATACAAACATCACACAGTAACTACTGGCAACTGAATTAAGTAATGCAATGTAAACGATAATTACAGTATCAAGGAATATTCCCTAGCTGTATAAATATGGCAGATATACTGATGTTCAGTGACTGGATGATGTAGGGGTCTGCCAGAGAACTGTTCCAATGTATACATGATACTTAGAACATTCTGCTAATTACTGTGCATATTCTTATAAAGAAGATATATGGTGTATATATATATATATATATATATATATATATATATATATATATATATATATATACACACACACATCATATTTACAGTCTCATTGCATACATAATATTTGGGGATTTTTTTCCTCCATACCACAGAAGAGACTCCGTCTTTGCATGGAATGTCAGGGTGTAACAACCAAGCATTTTCTGCTAATGACAGAGTTATTGTCGGTACTTGCAAGGCTTCTTCAAAGGGAGTAGGAGAGAACATGACACAGCAGGAGACGTTAGTAATAATAGTCCCACAGAAGGAGAGAGGAGGGAGACTGCAGAGACAGTGTCAGGCCCTCTGTTTACATCTGGCAATTACCAGCTAAAAATATATGGTGAGAAAGAGAATGTAGAAGAATGAATGGCAAATATTTTGTTGAGTAATCCATTTAAAGAGATAGTCATTAGTACCTCTGTGGCAGATGGTTTTAGTGTTTAAAAGACCACTGTGGTCATGTTTTTCTATATTGCATTTTGTTTTTTTATAAATAAACATGAATATCTCTTTAGAAAGTAAGAAATAAATAAATATATATATATATATATATATATATATATATAGCAACCTTGGATGCAGAGAAGAATGGAAACTATTCAACAGGCATATCTAAGCTTTCCTGTTTTTACCTTTTTCTACCACCACCACAGTACTGAGATCCAGAGCAGCAATGTTTTAGTTGCATCATTCAAGTGAGGAGAGAGAGGTGTGTGGTCAGAATAAAAGACTACAACTTTGTTTCAATAGGGCAACAAAATTGTATCTGCCTCTGATTGGCCACAATGAATCGTGAATTTTATGCTAATTTAGCCTGGATTTTCAGGGGCATTCCTTCTCAAAACAAACTGCCAGAAACCTGGAGAAGTTTTGCAAACTTTAGGGTAAGTTTAATAATGTTTATTTGGGTTTTTCATGCAGAACAAAATAAGTGTTCATACATTACTGATTCTCCTCTATCAGATGCATTCATAATCCATAAAAATGTCCATATACCTTTAAGTCCACTATCTGCTGAGGAAGCAGCTAAACAATCAAGGCAAATGCAACCCTCAGTAAAGAATAATCAAATAAAATTTTAAATCAAAATTTTTAAATCGAAACAACATTCTTCTAAACATGATTGTAACATTAAATTCAATAAATACAAACGATTCCTCTGACTGGGATCAACTTTCCTGCTGCTAAGAAGCAAGGCACATCTCCTACCTAACAAACCCTACCTATGACCTGGATCTAATTTCCCGCCCGCCTATAATTCTTGCCATAACTTCTTTCTGAATCAAGACACCACTTCCCACTCACCCTCTTCCAATTGTTGCAGCTATATAACAGTCAAATCACCTGACTTTCCCATTTGCAGGTTACATTATCTGATCACTAGGGGCATATAACATATTACATACTAGAGCCTTTCACCTCAAATGACTTTCTATCAGATCCCTTCCCTCTCCCATTCTAACTCCTCACACCCTCCAACCTAAGCAAACTATCACTTCCTTCCTGTGCCTTGCTGTTCCTCATCTACTCTTCCACAGGTTTCTGCCCCTTCCATTCGCTTTAGATTGAATAAACTAGAATAGATAAAATATTGAACTAACTTAAATCAGGAATTAATTTCTTCCCTAATGAGACTTTGAATGGGATTATTATTAGCCTTCCTCAGCATCAGTTTAGAGGAGATCCAAAAAGGTTCAGCTTAATGTGCTAAACGCCTCTTTTCAACCTCAAATACCATGTTACTATGAAAACATACAAAAGAATTGTATAGCATATATTGGAAAGAACACTACCTATAGTGGTATTCCATTCAAATGATAATCTATTTCTGGGTTTAGTAGTAACGTTGATAATCCACAAATCATAAAGCACCTCAGAGAATTAAATGTATATGTAATAATTTTAACTACTTACTCTTGTAGATAATAAGACAATCTAAATCATACTGAAAAATATTTAGTTGAATAATATTTACTGTCCATATTCCTGTTCTATAAATTAACATTCACCCTGCCTTTATGGATGTGTAACCAAGCATATACAAATATTAAAACTTGTGTACTTAGTAATGCTTGCTATAATACTTTTTAAGGGGAAAAAAACAAGAGGAGAAAATTGTAACTATATCCCACGCATCTGGTTTTGGGCTGAGAAAAGTCAATACTTCAGGCTACACTACAAGCCGCAGATCTTATAGCACTAATGGAGCCTTCGTGTTCATAGACTTAAGGGATTTATTACGCAATGGTCATATCATACACAGGAAATTCCTACATTAAGGAGAAAACACAAGCGCGCCAACCACCGCCCGATACACTCTAACTCTAACAAAAATACTCTTTATCTGAAAGTAGAATAATTCCATCAATGTAATGGAAATGTAAAATGTAATGTAATCTGGGCTATGAAATGGGCTAATTCTGATTACATGTAGGGGAGGGGTTACAGAGTTAAATGGATGCTTCAAGTATTTATGTGCTGATTCCAACTGAAATGTATGTGAAGGGTTTATTTAAAATAGTGAATTCAGTTCTGATAATATATTATTATATTCATGTAATAGACCTGGAATAGGCCATGCTGCTGCTCTATCCAACTGTATGGGCTGGCAAACTGAATTTCTATGAAAAATGATATAACACTAAAATACATTATGAATACATATATTAATAATTTTAAACAATATATGAATATTTAGTAATAATAATACATGCATACAATAATTTCTGGTGGGCTTAGGCTGATTTGTTATACCCTGTGAAGTTTTAGCCTCCTGGTATTAATTACACTGTAAAGGATTATTATTTTTTTGCCGTCATCTAAAGCTAATATTTAAAAATAGAAGAATTGTTGAATCTATGAGGCAAAATAGTCCATGGTAACTTACTTTACAGTTGTCTTTCACAGCATTATGTCTCCCCTGCTTTCTTCTCCTCCTCCTGCATCAATTGCTTATTTTTTATGCCTAATCACATGGTCAACCATTCAGCCAATCAGAGAAAATATTACATTATGTTTTCCCATCATGCCACTATCATTCTCCATTAGGGAAAACGGTCTTCCCTATGACTGGCTGAACAAATCATGTTAATAGAATCAGAGAGCAGTTGTTAGGGAGGAGAAAGCAGGGGAACCATGTGTCCAACAACTGAAAAGTAAGTTATTAAGCTTTTGCAAGTTTTTTTTTTACTCTAGTATATGTCAGAAACCTATTTACATATTATCTTTAAGTGACTATAAAGAAAAATAGCTTGCTTTTTCAGTGTCCTTTATTATACTAAAACTGTACCTATATCCATTTATATCTATATATGTGTGTGATGAGGAAGTTGTTCCTGGGATGCTAGACTTCTAATTGCACAGATATGATATATCTCTATGGATGGCCCCTGTCTCAGCCTTCTAAAAACATCACTTTTGGCTTTTACATAAAACTAGCAACTTGCCCAACAAAAAATGATGGTCAATAAAATTTGAAGCCATGGCAGTGCTGTTTGGCACACAATGTTAGGCTTTTTATGCTCTAAGGACCTTTGTCGCTCATTGCAAGCCTCTCCTTGCGTGTCCTTTGGCTCCTCTCTCTATTTTTTTAAATACAAATTAATTAATTAATGGAATAATAAATGAATATAGTTTACCTTTTTCTAATTAATATATGTAACAATCAATAGCCTGAAGAGGTAACAATCTCTTTTTATTGTCGTGCAGCATATAATGTCCAGTGGGACTGTTGCTTGCCTGAGGAGATAGTGTTATGATTGTCCCAACTGTGCATTAGAAATAGGCTGCGTGCGCGAGGGCAAACCTTGGTTTATTTGTGTAACACGCTACTTTGTAAAATAGCGTTGTTTGTCTATGTGCTACGCGGTTCACTAGCATTTGCCGTCCTTTGTAATAGTGTATTTTGTAGCTTGTACGTTCCTGAGTGAAAGCGGTACGCGGTTGGCGGGGTTTTGCGCGGTCCAGGGTTGTATAGCCTTGTTTTCTGGATTTTTGGCCGCCATTTTTTTCTCGCTTAGCTGATTTTCATGTGGCGAAACTCGCCAAAATCGACTTATATTCACGTTCCACCTCACTCCCAGACGTCCTGGCTGTTCCCCCGTGCTGTGTGTGATGTTTTTGTTGTATTTGTTTTTATTATTTTTTTGTGTTTTTCGCTTTGCACGGTTCGGCCTTTAACTTTGTATTTTTCCTATGTCGTATTTTTTTCTAAGTCCCGCGTTCAGCAAATGCTTGCAGCCTAAAGCGATCCTGCGTTTCCTAAGTGTTTGGAGGCTAAGTCCCGCGTGTTTAATTGCCTCCACTGCTCGCCTCGCAGGCAATGAGCGCCTTCAACATTCATCGCCTAAGTGGTGCAAGTTAACGGCTCGCCTTGCTATGTGAGGCACGCAGACGATGAGCACCAAAGTGCACCAATTTAACGGCTTGCCTTGCGAGGCCCGCAAACGATGAGCACCTTTGGCGCTCATCCCCTAAGTCGTACGCACCACGCAAAGGGTGAAGACGTCTCGTAGTTCAACAATTATAATACGTGATATATGTCTTTGAAATATATATTTTTGTGTACCATATATCCTGGCTACTAAAAGGACTAGATATAACTATTTTAAACATTTTAACACGAACAGCGCTTTGAGGAAGATCAAAAAATACATTTGAAATAATTTACTATGAGCTTCATTTCCTAAAAGTTGAAATGTTTAACAGAGTAAAAAACTATGCAGTCTTTAAGTTATGAATTAATTTCAGTTATGATTTACTGGGTGCAGATATCCGGTTTACTGCCATCAGATGTTTAATTTAAAAAAAAATCAGGCTTTACTTTACATGACAATAAACCTAATTATTAGCCACCTGTAGCATTTGCACATGCAATTTTTTGGAAACAAGTTCCCTTTATTTCTCTTAAATGATGCGTTTAGTAGTATAGAAAAAAAACACTGTCCTTGTTTCAACTTTGTTTGGTACGTAATTATCTTTTTATGAATTGGCATGAGATATACAGCATCTTAGGAATTATGTCAAAAAAACTGCTATAATTGACTGAAACATTTTAGAGCCAATGATACAAAATGCTGCTAATTTTGAAAAACACATTTTTTGTGAATTATGCAATACATTAATTACATTAGCAGCTTTATAAGCCATGAGCATAAAAGCATTGTCAGAGAAAAAAAACTTTCATTTTAGCAGATTGTACTGTACCTGCCCCTTTTGGATCGCTACCTTGTCGTGTGAAGACGTTTGTGTACCTCAATGAAGCTGTGAGCTGTAACCAACTACAGTATCTTTGCCAAGAAAACCTTATTGATAAGCATAACCAAACACAAGATGAGCCTGGCAAGATGCCTCCATAGGGTCACTGAGTCACAAGCAACTAAACAACAACAAATTGAACCTGAGGGAGTCCATGTTTGTGTATTCCACACTACTAATGGCTTGTACATGGGTCCTGCTCATAATTATGATCTCTAAAGGGATTTTTCTTGACTTATTTGTTGGTTCAGATAATCTTTTGGACAACTGCCTCCTTCCCCCACACATGTTCAGTTGAGTGTTGTTTGCGTTGCTCAGTCGTGTTCAACACTCCTTGACCTTAGGGACCGCAACACCCCATGCTGAAATACTGGAGTGGGTTGCCAGTTCCTTTCCAAGTGGGCCACAGCATATAGCTCCTGGTGTTCCTAGGTGGTCTCCCATCCAAGTACTGACCAGGCCCAACCCTGCTCGGCTTCAAGGTGGTGTGACCTCTTGGTTCTCTGACTGGAATCGAACCCAGGTCTCAGTGTAGTCACAAGTAAATTTACCATCTCTGCTGTCATGACAGCTTCTATGTACTAGCAGAGTCTATTAAACTGTAAATGTTGTCTGTAAAAGCTTTCATGCCCATGCGTACCCAGCTGCTGATTAGCTACTAGTTTGTCCTAACCTACAGAGCGCCGTTAAACCGATGTCTACCTCGATGACACCTCACGATAGGCAGCAAGTTAGTAAAAAATTTTACCAAAAAGCACCGGTTTTCCATAAAGAATTGAAGAGTGGAAAATACATGCATACATTAAGCGCTATAATATAATCACAGCGTTTATTAACCACCAGAGGTCATCTACAAGCTTGGACCAAGGCTTTTAAGCATTTAGCCAGAATGTTGAATTAAGGAAGTAAAACTCCCAGTAACTGCTTTTGAAACCACTCCAAATATCATACTTAACATCCAGATGAAAAAAAAACCACAAGACAAGCCAGAATGGGTAATTTATGGTCTAAATTATTGGCTTTGCAGGGGAAGGAAATTCTCATTAGCAGTATGTTATTCCACGTGATGTACAGCAGAAGTTTTTTTTTCTCATGCAATATTCTGCTTACAAAATAGTGTTATTAAGAAATCCGTCATCACTTTTGATAAAACCAAATTTAATGAACGCTCTTGTCTAGCAATGTCATAACTGTTCAGAATATAAATAATAATAGTAATATTGTTCTATCTATGTATGTACCATAAAAGGCGTATCTAAATTTCCTGGATTATAAATGCATCTGTTGGAGGAGAATCAGTAGCGTACGTAAACATTTTTTTGCATGAAAAAATCCCCAAATAACAAAACTCCCCCTGATGTTTGCTAAATATCTTGAGTTTGCAAGCAGCATGTTTTGTTAGTTAACAACCTTGAAAATCCCTGGTAAAATTAGCATAAACTTCCTAATTCGTTTTGGCCTATCACAGGCAGCAAATACATTTGAATACAATGTAACAATCAATGATGGCAATTTGTGTAAGAAGGAATCATGGGATGCGTAGTCCCCTTATAGAAGGAAGTAGGAAGAGTTAGACATTGATCTGTAGATTTCTGCACTGAGCTGATGCTGGTTTGAAGGTTAGTTAAAGGGTTAAAACCTGTACCCAAATGCAGTGTTTCTATTGGGAGGTTCACTGTGCTTTTGTAAGCAGCTCTGGGGGTGTGGAAAACAAGTTTTTTTATGAAATTAAAAAAAAACTGTATGTGTATGGAATGACTCAATGTGATGTGTGTATTTGATATAAGCAGCATGTCTGAGATTAGAAAAAGGTAAAAACATGGAAACTTAGATATACTTTTAATGAACAGTAAAAAAATATTTAGGTGCCAGTCGAAATATCCAAAGGTCTTCTTGCCAGCCAGGATTTTTCAAGCCTTAAATTAAAGGGTTAACATACTCACCTGTTTACATTATTTCAATGACTTTTACATTCCTTCCTAACTCTCCTATCTTCCTGTACTGTCTGACCCCAATCCATTCTCTCTCTCTCTCTTTCTTTCAGTGCAAATTTACTCTGGTTTTAAGGCCTACTTCATCTGTGACACACTCAGAACTGCATTCAGAACACCTCAGCAGTGCAAATTTACTCTGGTTTTAAGGCCTACTTCATCTGTGACACACTCAGAACTGCATTCAGAACACCTCAGCAGTGCAAATTTACTCTGGTTTTAAGGCCTACTTCATCTGTGACACACTCAGAACTGCATTCAGAACACCTCAGCAGTGCAAATTTACTCTGGTTTTAAGGCCTACTTCATCTGTGACACACTCAGAACTGCATTCAGAACACCTCAGCAGTGCAAATTTACTCTGGTTTTAAGGCCTACTTCATCTGTGACACACTCAGAACTGCATTCAGAACACCTCAGCAGTGCAAATTTACTCTGGTTTTAAGGCCTACTTCATCTGTGACACACTCAGAACTGCATTCAGAACACCTCAGCAGTGCAAATTTACTCTGGTTTTAAGGCCTACTTCATCTGTGACACACTCAGAACTGCATTCAGAACACCTCAGCAGTGCAAATTTACTCTGGTTTTAAGGCCTACTTCATCTGTGACACACTCAGAACTGCATTCAGAACACCTCAGCAGTGCAAATTTACTCTGGTTTTAAGGCCTACTTCATCTGTGACACACTCAGAACTGCATTCAGAACACCTCAGCAGGTATGGAGAAGACTATGGAAACTGTGCCATCCCTGGAGCCAATATGCTTATTAATATCACTACTGTATGCATGTTATTATATCTTGGCAGATAGAAATATTCTGACTTTTTGTTTTCAATTTTTAACTGTTTCATATACCCTGCTCTGCTGTCCCCACCTTCCCCCCCAACCTTCCCCCATTTATGGCTGGCATAATTACCTCAAATCTCCTCCCCCCTCCTCAAATAACTTTTATTCTATGGTGTCTCTCTCATTCCTTCCTAACTCTCCTATCTTCCTGTACTGTCTGACCCCAATCCATTCTCTCTCTCTCTCTTTCTTTCAGTGCAAATTTACTCTGGTTTTAAGGCCTACTTCATCTGTGACACACTCAGAACTGCATTCAGAACACCTCAGCAGTGCAAATTTACTCTGGTTTTAAGGCCTACTTCATCTGTGACACACTCAGAACTGCATTCAGAACACCTCAGCAGTGCAAATTTACTCTGGTTTTAAGGCCTACTTCATCTGTGACACACTCAGAACTGCATTCAGAACACCTCAGCAGTGCAAATTTACTCTGGTTTTAAGGCCTACTTCATCTGTGACACACTCAGAACTGCATTCAGAACACCTCAGCAGTGCAAATTTACTCTGGTTTTAAGGCCTACTTCATCTGTGACACACTCAGAACTGCATTCAGAACACCTCAGCAGGTATGGAGAAGACTATGGAAACTGTGCCATCCCTGGAGCCAATATGCTTATTAATATCACTACTGTATGCATGTTATTATATCTTGGCAGATAGAAATATTCTGACTTTTTGTTTTCAATTTTTAACTGTTTCATATACCCTGCTCTGCTGTCCCCACCTTCCCCCCCAACCTTCCCCCATTTATGGCTGGCATAATTACCTCAAATCTCCTCCCCCCTCCTCAAATAACTTTTATTCTATGGTGTCTCTCTCATTCCTTCCTAACTCTCCTATCTTCCTGTACTGTCTGACCCCAATCCATTCTCTCTCTCTCTCTTTCTTTCAGTGCAAATTTACTCTGGTTTTAAGGCCTACTTCATCTGTGACACACTCAGAGCTGCCCTCCCTCCCTCCCCCTCACCAACCCACCCCAACTCAGATTAAATTTATAGAGCCATAGAAAACACCTGACTTCCTACTTGCAGATATATCATCTCAACACTAGGGGTCAGCCAACATACTACTCTTTCACCTCAGATCCATCCCCTCTCCCTCTAAAATAAAACTCTTTCTATCTTTCACTTACTTCCTTGCCCTTGCTATTCCTTATTTGTTACTCTTCCCCAGTTCTCTGCCCTTTAATCCCCTTTAGATTGTAAGTAGCGAGTTTCTAGTCTTGTAGGGTGCTTTGGGATAAAGCACTTTCTGCTAAGATTCTAAGCTCAAAACAGGGCTCTTCAACTTTTTTAATTTTGTTAAACGTGTATTTCCCTTGTTCTTATCCCCTGTACAGCGCTACGGAATATGTTGGCGCAATACAAATAAAATATAATAATAATAATAATAATAATAATAATGACGTAGAACGGGTAATGGAGAAAATGTTTTAGCAAATTCCCTGAGAATATTCATTTAATAAACCTTTAAAAGACAATATTCCAAGATGTGTGTATCCAACATGAGGTGTCTAACTATCCTATGCGAGTACAATTTGAATGGGAGCAACAGATTCCCTTATAAGAACCCACCATCTACAAATTGTCTTGGGAAGACAACAACACCAACAAAAACATCTTCAAGACAACTTTCAAAACCTCAAAGCTTTTCTTTGTTTATGTTTTGGGTATAAACTAGGTTGCTTAATCTTAGGCCCATTACAGATCAACATAATAATACTTTCGAACAAGGAGGTCATGTTTTTTTTACTTTTGTAAAAACAAACCCAACATCTGAATCTGTTCAATAGATCGAAGGTCTTAAATCCAACACATTATCACAGTCCATGCTGATGAAAGATCTGGTCTGTTGGGTATTGCCCTTGACCTGCCCAACACCCTTAAGGATCAGGGGGGCAAAAGGACACTTCATTGTTAAAGATGTCAAAACAAATAAGAGGGGTGTGACGCCAAGCCCTCTTATTTATATGTTTTATTGAGCTTGGTTTAAAAATGAACTCTCATGATTGCGAGGTCAAATAATGGAATGTGTTCCAGGGAAATGCTAGTTTCAAGTTAAATAGTAACTGAAAATGGGACAGAAGCATTTGACTAAAGACCTTGTGTGGTCCTGGGGCCGCCTGTTTATGTGACCTCTGGCAAATATGTTGGCAACTATAAAACTGAAAGAGAAAGCAAAAAGGACTGTATAATACAAGACAAACAATTAGAAAAGCACCTTAATTATTAGTCTCATCAAGTTTTCAGTGTACACAACATTTCATTATCACAAGGAAGTACTGGACTTTACATTTCCTGGGTAAAGAAAAAATATTTTAAAGAATGGAATAGGTCACCTTGTAATGGGTCTGTAGAAATTATGTCAGACAGACAAAAAGAATGATGACTAGGGTCTTGGGAGACAAAAAAAGACTGGAGGCTAGGGTCTTGGGAGACAAAAAGACTGGAGGCTAGGGTCTTGGGAGACAAAAAGACTGGAGGCTAGGGTCTTGGGAGACAAAAAGACTGGAGACTAGGGTCTTGGAAGACAAAAAGACTGGAGACTAGGGTCTTGGGAGACAAAAAGACTGGAGGCTAGGGTCTTGGGAGACAAAAAGACTGAAGGCTAGGGTCTTGGGAGACAAAAAGACTGAAGACTAGGGTCTTGGGAGACAAAAAGACTGAAGACTAGGGTCTTGTGGGACAAAAAGAACGAAGACTAGGGTCTTGGGGGACAAAAAGAACGAAGACTAGGATCTTGGGGGACAAAAAGAACGAAAACTAGGGTTTTGTGGGAAAAAAATAACAAAGACTAGGATATTGAAGGGAAAAAACTTGTGACAGCACAAAATAAACTAACACTGGTGGCTTAGAGGACAAAAATAATGAAGACTAATGACTTGGAGGGCAAAAAGACTGAAGACTAGCATCTTGGAGGACAAAATGGCTGAAGACTAGGGTCTTGGGGGACAAAAAGAATGAAGACTAGGGTCTTGGGGGACAAAAATAATGAAGACTAGTGTCTTGGAGGGCAAAAAGACTGAAGACTAGGGTCTTGGGGGACAAAAAGGCTGAAGACTAGGGTCTTGGGGGACAAAAAAAGGCTGAAGACTAGGGTCTTGGGGGACACAAATAATGAAGACTAGTGTTTTGGAGAGAAACGAAAGAAGCCTAGTGTCTAAGGATCCAGGAAGTAATAGGAGACACTGCTGAGCATGAGTCATAACTGGAAAAGAATATACAACTTACAGCTTCTGATATAGAGCTGGATCATAATTATATGTACAATATGTGTCAACTGTTTTCTCATAAACCAAAATCAGAATTCAAAAACGGAGATATCATGTGATAATGATTGTATCCAATCAATGTGAAAGTGAGCCAATACAATACAGTGCACAAAATGGAGGGAACACAAAGGCTAGCCAGTGGTAACACTTTTGTGAATGGATTTGTCAAGCCATTCTCTCCAGAGTACCATACTTAATATTTGAGATATCTGGAATAGTTATCTCCTCCTTTCTTGCAGTCACTTATGATCTAGTGTTGAGTAACCTAGTCAAAAGATATAAAAAATGATTTTGCAGGATATTTTCTGCGAGCAAGTTACTACAACGCCACATAACTGATTACAGCTCACAACACACCATCTTCTCGGAAGTACACTCCTCTCATTACTTTGTTTAATGCCTTGATGTATTTGAAAGCAACACATTTGCCTGAGGGATCCATAGTATCCTGAAAGCTAGCAATCCCTTTCTAGTTTACCATTAAAGGTATCCGTTTTATATCATTTGTGTTGGTTTAGCCTTTCATCATAGAATTTACACTGTAAACTATGTATGTTTTAGTCAATTTCTAGTTCACTTGTGTTCTTATGGAGATGAGGCCATCGGACACTATGCTATAAATAAGAGTCTCTCAGGAGCTTATCTGCCTGTCTTCAAGTACAAATGTATAAGGAGAGCTTAACATGTTAATCATACAGATATCATTAGTATTATTAATTAAAAATGTACTATGTCAATGAAGTATCATCCTGTTCAATATGTTCATGCTATGAAATGAGGCCAATTCTTGCTTGCTAGCTTGTCGTGGTGAAGGGGCTTGTGTAGGGTCAACGAAGATAGGCAGGTCATACTAGAGAGGTCAAACAAATCAAGGTCCACTGGAAAAGGAACTGGCAACCCACTTCAGTATATTTGCCAAGGAAACCTTATTTATTAGCACAACCAGAGACATAATGATTAGTGTGCCTGGTGTGCTATGGTCCATAGGGTGACGGAGACTTAACAACAGAATCAAATGAGGACCTTATAGGCAACAGGTCCAAACAGTTTGAGAGTCACTGCAGCGGCTGAGTTATGGAGCCCTCTGGCAACTAACACAACCTAAATAGAATTGGTCAGAGAGCGGACATTGCTTTAAGCTGCATTTACTGTACATTTCTTAAAACCATTAGAGCAATTCATTATCTTTTATTAAGAAAAGACTTGAGTTATGCTGATCTTGAGACAATTATGTGGCTTCTGTTACTTATGTGATGGTTTTAGAGGCTGGAGGTAGGGATCGATATGAGGCAGAGTGGATATATGCTTTTAAAAATGTATTGGCTGTAACACTCACTATCTTAAAGGAGAAAGAAAACATTATTTGTTACAATACATCCATATCTAATAATTACATATCTGAGAATGATTTTAAATTGTTGTAATAATTACTGTGTTAAAGGGACTCTCACCCCAAAACCAAATAGTTTTTAATGTACCCTCAAAAATAGTTATATATTGTAAAAAATATATTTTCCCCTAAAGCAATAATTCTTGAGATATTTAGCATTGCTTGTACTGTATTGCTATGCAAATAAGCTGTATTGATGTGCTAATTACAATCAGCTTGGTTATTTTCTGTGATGTCTAAACCAATGTTATCATTCAGACCCCCACACTTTTTAAAGTGCTTATTAGTGTTTACATGAGTCACTGACAGCAGGTCTGTGTAGTGAACAAAATAAAAAAAAAAGTCAACCCTTAACAAATCTATGCAGAGCATGGAATGCTGGAATCACCGAAACAGGTCAGCTATGGGTTGGTCAATGCAGTCCAAACTAAATAAATAAATAAATGGTTAACCCTTAAATTTGTCTGTGCAGAACAGGTCAGTTATGGGTTTAAGTATTCAGTGCAGTCCTAACTCCAGGGAAACTGCTAGCAATCACTGTGCTATCTGTTATTACTCATGCAACAGCTAGTAGTCAGGATACACTTTCTTATGCACGTAGACTTAAAACTTTAGATATTTTTACTTTTTTTAGTGTAATAAAAAAAACATACCATCTTGTGCTCAGTCACACAATGAAGAGTACTTACAGTGAGGTAAATGGCTCTTTAATCACTCTTAGGTAGCAATTAGCACATGGAGCATTACATTAGCATGATGGCTAGCACAATTAATTTACAATACTCTTAAAGACTAAACCAGCTTGTGGTAGGCAGAATAAAGGCAATAATGCATAGACCATGCTGCATCTTTTGCCATTAAATAAAAAAATGTATGTTTTAGCAGTGAGCCGTAAAACATTAATGTCCTTTTAACACAGCATTATAGCTATTTAGCATTCTGCACAATATTATGCACCGAAAACAGATCAATACAAGGAGTTAAAGGAAGGAGAAAGACACTGCCCTGAGCAACATTTGGCCTGGTGTAAATGCTTCTTCAAGATGCATTTTGCTGGTCTGTGCTTTTCTTCCCAAACTAGCTTGACTTTTCAGATTATATTTCATGAATCCTCCTTCATGCTCTAAAGGAAAATCTGTATATAAAGCATTACAATCTAGCACTGCAGCTGTATCGGTCGCAGGTTGCTTGACATTTGCTCAAGTGGGATTTTCAAGCCTGAATTTCCCAAGTTTGCAAACATGCTGTAAATTACCAAGTGTCAAATTAATTAAAGGTTAAAGGCTTGTGGAAGTGCTGCATGGTCAGATTCATCTTTCACATGAAAGACGAAAAGTAGCAAAGAAAGTAAAGTGACAAGCCAGAGCCCTGGTTCCCAGGATATGTGTGTGTGTCAGATGTCCATTTAGCACTGCCTCCTAGTCTGAGCTGTTCCTACCACTTTGATTACCTCATAGTGGGTGGAGAGACCCTCTACGACTTTCCGTCCGCATTTGCGGAGGTGGAGGCTCTACGGCGCCTCACAAATCGGTTAAAAACGACCACACAATCGGGACTTAAAAAAAAAAAAAAAACATAAACAGGCAATGATTATCTACGGACTTACACAATAAAATAGGAGCCGGGGGCTTAGAAAAAATCCATTACGGAGTTGCACAAATACGACCTTAACGGACAACCCGCACACAAAAATAACATAAAAACATTACCCACACCAAGGGGGGACACCCAGGACCTTTGCAACACTGCTTAAAGCTTGAATTCTGGCAAATTTACAAACTTTACACACTCTAAAATCCCCTAAGCAAGAGAAAAAATGGCCGCCAAAACAACAAAAACGAGGCTACACAACCCCTAAAGCCGATAAATTCCACTAAGCAAATACGGCTTTTACAAAAACCTGTACGAAATACAACATACACCATTAGCGAGGACGCTTCGTCATACAAACCCGCCTACCACATACACATTTGCCACCATTTTACAACACTACCTTACAGAATGCGGAAGTAAACCGCTATACTAACGGCTTCCCCTCGCGCACGCAGCCTATTTACACTACACACATTGCTGACACTTACTCCACAACAGTGTAAACCTACATTGTATGCTGCAGGAACATCAAAACAGATTGTCAGCTCTTTAGCACAATGCTTCCTACATGTATTACTTACAAAAAGGTAATGTATATTAATTTATTACTTATTTAATTAGGATCACAAAATACATATACATAAAAAATAAAAAATAAAAACACTATCGCAATAAACGCAAAAGCCATTCACTGCCGCCTCACAACGAGCCGAAACCCTGCTCACAGCACATAAACTACACCAGAGGACAGCTTTGCAATAAGCGCAAAAAGCAGATCAGCGCCGACCTTACAATGACAACAAAAGCGCCACAAAAAATACAACAACCAAGAGGCTCGCAATGAGCGCCGAGATCTCAGACCACCACAAAAAATAATGTCTGTGCCAAACACCATTCCTTGACTTCCAATTCTATTGCAGTCATTTTTTGACGGGCAATTCGCGTAAAATATATATGCTATACATTTATTCGAGAGTGTCGGGAGATACTGCAAAATCTGACATCAATAATAGAAAAAAGTTTGAATATTAGACGTTTTCTTTAAATATATTTGAGAAAAATGTATTGTAAGTTAATGGGGATATGTGTCAGCCAAGTTTTGTTTCATCCTTATCAAAGCGCCAGTATAGTTGAGATGAGGAGGAATGAGTGCGCTTCTGGCTGTGCAGGGATTCGCTGAACACAAAAAAACAACAGACAAAGAGAATCACAAGGAAACAAAGTCTCCCCAATTCTCAGCACATGTTTAAAAAATGAATGTAAAAATAATTGTACAAAACGTAAAAGAGATCGGAAACAAACACGTTTTCTTGTAAGAGCAGAGACACTGCACAAATATTAAATACACACACAGAGTTAAACAGTACTTTTAAAATGTGCAGAATGTGACCAAAGAGGGGAAGATTGTTTTATTCAACACTGCTGAGGTCTCTGATCAAACTAGTTTGGCTTAACTGTTTATTTAAAATTATGTTATGCTCATGGCTTATGTAACTTGCTATGTTGTTCGCTGGTCAAACATATATCATTTATCTTAAACTACAAGGTGGAGGAAAAGTTGGAACTTTACTATAATAATAATTACAATTATTATTAGTAACTTGCCCGTCATAAATGATGGTGACGTGTTATGTTAATTGTCTGTTCCGTCTCTCTCTGTGCTCTCTGTCTCTCTCGCTCTGCCTCCCTTCCTCTCTCTCGCTCTGCCTCCCTCCCTCCCTCTCTTTCGCTCTGCCTATGTAGCATCTACAACTGCCAGTACGTTCATAAGGTCAAATAGGATATTAATTAAATGATAAGGACACACCCTCCAGAGAAAGATATAAAATCAGCAGATAAAACCAGAACACAGACCTCCTCTGCTATGGGATAACTCTGTGAGAGCACAGAATCTGCCTAAAATCAAACAAATAGTCCCTGTATGGATCTGCCCTCTACAGCTCACAAAGACACAGACTCTGTAGTACTGGGTGTGCATGGTCTCATATTCACCAATCAGTGACTATCTCTCCGCAACGAGCAGTTGAGACGTTGGTCCTGATAGGCTAAGACACTGCACTGCACATGCAGCCCTACAGAGTCTGCGAATGATGCAAGGGACTATGTTTATTTTAGTCATTAAAAAAATACTTCTTAATAAAATAAGGTACTTAAAAGCAAATAGATAAACAGTTATATAATATACCTAGTAAAATCCACCAACCTTTAATAGAAATAGAGTCAAAGCCTGAATTTACAGACGCCTAATACATAATCAATACAGGTTCCCTGGTGGTTCCAGTCAGGGAACCAAGAGGTCACACCACCTTGGATGGTAGACCACCTAGGAAGGCCCGAAGCTGTATGCTGTAGCCCACTGGAGTAATAACTGGCAACCCACTCCCAGTATCTCTGCTATGAATACCAAGTGGATCAGCATGACCATGGACATAAAGATGTCCTGGTGTGTTACAGTCTATGAGGTCACAAAGAGTCGGAAACAACTGAACGACGCAAATAATAAAAACAACAATACACAGCCAGCGAATCATCACTGCAGCCATCAGTCTGGTTTCTTCCACTTCTATCACCCTCACTCCCTCCTCTGAAGGTGCAGCACAAACACAAAGGTATTCTCTACAGGGCAAATAATAACTAGTCTAACAGGAGTGTTATGTGTAACAAGGGTGGGAAAAATATGAGAAACATTTTTCTGAATCTTCGTCAGCCATGCAAGACACAAATAAACACCGGTGGCTAATAAACAACCCAAGGTGGATCTGCTGAGGATGTGTCCGGCTCAGCCGATAAAACTATTGCATCTCAAAGCATACATTGCATACATTTTTATCTTCAGACATAACACAGATGTCTTTAGTTCTATTTTTAGAAGGATAACATTTTCGGTGGCATTATATTTTGGGAGATTTTAACAGCAGCAAAGAATCCAACATTGACATTTAAAAATGTTAGAAACCCGGAATTCATTTTGCTCATTAGCCGTAGATGTACGAGCTAAAAAGAGAGGAGACAATAGTGAAGTGTGGTAAAAACTAGTTTGTTGTAACATTTAAAATAAAAAATGCACTTATAGGATATTTCTCCCTGAGAAGGGCACAAGTGAGCTAAAAGAGGTTGCTCTCTGAGTGGAGAAAAAACCCACTGAGGTATTTTTCGTTCTTAGATGAGCACCTCACCTTATGGGTGATAGGGGGACCAGACGTGGACTCCTTGCTCACTGTGCCTTAGGGAGTATAGCTGTACCTTAATGACGAGGCCCATAGAGGACGAAACGCGTCTGTAGGGGTTTGCGGTTTCTCAGGGCGAATTGCCTGGTATTTTGGGACTGGATCACTCTTCAAAATAGCTAACCGGACCGATAGAAGAAAAAAAAACACTATGCTTTTTGTTTAGCTTATAGGATTTGGATATTACTGTTGCATTCAGGATACAAGGGAACCTCTATATTGGTCATTTATCCGTTTGAATCAGATGAAAACAGAATCAATTTTTCCATAGAAATGAACTAAAACTGGAATAATCCATTGTCAGACCCAAATCGGATACATAAATAAATAAAAACTTAGGAGGAGCAATGATGGCAGAAGCTGAAGAGGAATGAAATGAATGATTGTATGGAAGAGGAGTCACCTTCCATTAAATCATCAGATAAATCCAATTCTGGTAATCAATGTCTTTTTTGTCCCTTTCCCGACAATTCACCAACACTCGATTTAGCAAAGAACTTGTCCAATGTTGTCTGATTCTGTTTTTTTTTTTTTTTTTATTGTGTGACCAATATTGGATTTGACGAATATAGGGGCCGATGAATATATCAAGTTCCACAGTATATCAAATCGGCTGTGCTTTCTTCCAAGAGTCATAGACTATGGAAATGGACATTACAGCGAAATTGAGAATTGTGATGCTGTTTAGACCAGTGATGGGCAACCAATTTCACTCATATGAGGCCACTGAGAGGCATCACAAGGCTTTACCACTGGTGAAGTTGCTGTAAGAAAGGATGTATAGATAATGAGAAGTATTTTTATGTTTATAGTTGAAGATGGGCATGTTCTCCAACTCCAGAAAAACAAGCTGGGGGTTCCCCCTTGCCAACCATCACTTTAGACCTGCTGATAGAAAATGGCGGACTAGGATGTCCCTTTATACTGAATAGCATCACGTGAAGATCACATCTAATATACATGGCATTGCTGATTTAAGGCAGTTAAATGAAATAAATGCCTGAATCAACTAGATGAACCTGCTTTACTTTTCAAGACAATAAGCAGGGGGAAATGTTAATTTTCACATAATAAACAACAAGCATGACCATGACTGGTAACAAATGTTACACAGAAACCTTCAGAATGGCTTGTTAGGACAAATAATCCACATATATGCAGAGTTAACTTAAATTCCCTTCGTAACTTGCCAACCACAAACTAAAATCCTTTCTGTTTCAGCCAAAAGAGGGATCAGGATTACAATCCTAATGATGCTTCTCAACCGAGATGTAAGTAAATCCAGATGTCACCTCCCCCATAATGTCCCTCAAGGAGGCTCAAGATCCCCTCAGATACATACATTGCAAAAGCTTTGGGAAACACAGTAAATGCCATAGTGAGAGTGGTATATAATCTAGTAGCATACAGTTACAGATAATAAATATTCATAGAAAAATAGCTGTTAATCAACATACACATCTAGTCTGCCTATTATATTTACCTTCAACAGCCCACTGCATATCCCAGGACCCTTGAACACCATTAATATAAGTGTCATTACCTCTTCTGCTGGATGACTCACTTAATTACCATCTGTTTCCTAATACAGTATTCCCAAAATGTCAGTGCCCTGTTTTACATAGTTACATAGCAATTGATGTTGAAACGAAGACTTTTAGTCCATCAAGTTCAACCCTTTAAGATCTCCTCTGATCCTTGTAATACGTTTTAAAGAACTAAAATAAAAATACTAGGGATAGGCAACGTGAGTCTTGGAATGCCAAACACCATCCTGAGTCACAATATCCGAGACAGCAGGGAAATACTGAAATCCAGGACTGTGGTCAACACTCCTGGACAGACATTACCTATCTCTGCTCTGTACTATTTAAAATTAATTTGCCATGTACTTGATATAAAACAATCCTCACACATCCCCAACCTCTATTTTGTCTGTTTATTCCCTCTCATAAGTACGCTGTTCTCTATTATCTTGTCTCCCCTTAAACGACGCCCTGCCATTGCTACCTTACCCTTCTCTCACTCCAAACCTGTCAAAAATTATCCCCCAAAAAAACCTGTCAATATAGAATAAAAATACTTACAATTTTTGTTGTTGTCCTTCTAAATGTGATCTCCGGAAACGTTCTTATCCTTGCTTTTTAAGTTTTCGACCTAGAAAGAAAAATAAGATTATTATATTTCAGGTCAGTCCAAAATATTATACCAAGTCTTTAAAAAAAAAAAAAAAGATAGAAAACTACTTAAGACAATACTTAATAAGCCTTCTAGGCCAGGATTTAGCCGTACCAAAATGATTCTGTTCATTAACTTTTTTCGTCTATATGCTATAATGATTCCTCACTAGCCTGGTTAGTTAATAAGTTTGCCAATCCCTGTTATAAGAAATAGGAGAAATCAATGTTCTATCATTAAAACGTCTTGAACAAGAATAAGGTTCAGAGAAACAGATTAGTTATTACAGATACAAGAGGTTACGGTAGTTGAGGTGTGGTAGCAGTATAATATTTAATTCACATATGAGAAAAGTAATCTTAAAGAGTAGAAGAAGGGTTGGGGAGGAGAGGGAGAGAGGGAGCAGAGAGGATTGGGCAGGAGCAGAGAGGATTGGGCAGGAGAAGAGAGGATTGGGCAGGAGAAGAGAGGATTGGGCAGGAGAAGAGAGGATTGGGCAGGAGCAGAGAGGATTGGGCAGGAGCAGAGAGGATTGGGCAGGAGCAGAGAGGATTGGGCAGGAGCAGAGAGGATTGGGCAGGAGCAGAGAGGATTGGGCAGGAGAAGAGAGAATTGGGCAGGAGAAGAGAGAATTGGGCAGGAGCAGAGAGGATTGGGCAGGAGCAGAGAGGATTGGGCAGGAGAAGAGAGGATTGGGCAGGAGAAGAGAGGATTGAGAAGGAGCAGAGATGATTGGGCAGGAGCAGAGAGGATTGGGCAGGAGCAGAGAGGATTGGGCAGGAGCAGAGAGGATTGGGCAGGAGCAGAGAGGATTGGGCAGGAGCAGAGAGGATTGGGCAGGAGCAGAGAGGATTGGGCAGGAGCAGAGAGGATTGGGCAGGAGCAGAGAGGATTGGGCAGGAGCAGAGAGGATTGGGCAGGAGCAGAGAGGATTGGGCAGGAGCAGAGAGGATTGGGCAGGAGCAGAGAGGATTGGGAAGGAGCAGAGAGGATTGGGCAGGAGAAGAGAGGATTGGGCAGGAGAAGAGAGGATTGGGCAGGAGAAGAGATGATTGGGCAGGAGAAGAGATGATTGGGCAGGAGAAGAGATGATTGGGCAGGAGAAGAGAGGCTGCGGAGGAGAAGAGAGGCTGCGGAGGAGAAGAGAGGCTGCGGAGGAGAAGAGAGGCTGCGGAGGAGAAGAGAGGCTGCGGAGGAGAAGAGAGGCTGCGGAGGAGAAGAGAGGCTGCGGAGGAGAAGAGAGGCTGCGGAGGAGAAGAGAGGCTGCGGAGGAGAAGAGAGGCTGCGGAGGAGAAGAGAGGCTGCGGAGGAGAAGAGAGGCTGCGGAGGAGAGGAGAGGGAGGAGGAGAGGGAGGAGGAGAGGGAGGAGAAGAGGGAGGAGAAGAGGGAGGAGAAGAGGGAGGAGAAGAGGGAGGAGAAGAGAGGTTGGTTAGGGGGAAGAGAGGTTGGTTAGGGGGAAGAGAGGTTGGTTAGGGGGAAGAGAGATTGGTTAGGGGGAAGAGAGGTTGGTTAGGGGGAAGAGAGATTGGTTAGGGGGAAGAGAGGTTGGTTAGGGGGAAGAGAGGTTGGTTAGGGGGAAGAGAGGTTGGTTAGGGGGAAGAGAGGTTGGGGAGGGGGAAGAGAGGTTGGGGAGGGGGAAGAGAGGTTGGGGAGGGGGAAGAGAGGTTGGGGAGGGGGAAGAAAGGTTGGGGAGGAGAAGAAAGGTTGGGGAGGAGAAGAGAGGTTGGGGAGGAGAAGAGAGGTTGGGGAGGAGAAGAGAGGTTGGGGAGGAGAAGAGAGGTTGGGGAGGAGAAGAGAGGTTGGGGAGGGGAAGAGAGGTTCGGGAGTAGAAAAATATATTAATAATAATATAGCCAGTTTTATAACATGTTCCTGCCTACCTACACCCTCAGACTTACATTTTTCAAATATATGTATACTCAGAAAGGGACACTCATGAGATAGAAAGATATTTTTAGGAGCCAGTCAGGCTGTTTTCTAGGACCCTGGAAGGAAGACCTATGTATAATTGTTTTATACTTAGTAGTATACTTATGTAAATATACGTACGGCTCTCCGTTTCCATCTTTGTGTGTGTGTATAAATATATATATATATATATACATATATATACATATA
>CM050167.1:353265090-353280090 GCA_027410445.1 Discoglossus pictus | reverse complement strand
CTGGTCCGATTTTAGCATAAAGCAGGAGATTTAAAAAAAAAAAATTATATTGTCATTTTAACTCACTTTAATAACTTACAGACCTACAGTCATCTCAAATAATGCTCTGCAACTTGGCTTACATGTGCTAAATTTATGCAAAAAAACATTCGGAGTAGATATATATATATATGTATGTATATATATATATATATATATATATATATATATATATATGGGTCCCTCTCCTACGGCGAGGGGTAGAACCGGCAGGAATGATGCAGATTCAGAACTTTGGCTCTCCAGCAATGAAAAATGCCCTCACGGACATACGCCGCAAAAGACAGCAAATGGCTGCACCGAGAATGGAGAAGGGTAGCTAAAATGTGGCTGGTGCTACGGACATCATGGCCCAATATGAGGGCAAGACGAGTCCTAGGACATGGGCAAGGACAGCTGATGGGGGTTGAAATCAGCAATGAGGTGCAGCGAGTGAGCAATTGGATGGGAAATTGGCAGTAGGGATGATAGCATGCGTATAAAAACAGGAAAAAGATAGATAAGGAGGAAAAAATGGAAGATGCAGAACAAATAATGAGTCATCGAAGCCAAAAGAGGGCAAGATTAGTAAAGAGACAGGCAAAGCGGCTAGTAGGCAAGGTGCGCAAAAAGTCCAAAAGCAGCATTAAAGGGAAAGCTCCCAGCAAAAGGCTCAGTGAGGCCTGCAAAGCAATTAAAAGGGGAAAAGTGCCAAACAAGAGGCGCACATAATGGCCAAAAGGAAGCATTAAAGGGAAAGCTCTCAGCAAAAGGCCCGGTGAGTCCGGCAAAGAAGCAAATAAATGGGAAAAGTGCGGAGCAAGAGCTTGGTGAGGCCCGCATAAAGGGCAACAAGGTAGCGCTGAGTTACACCCTCCCGGCACAGACTCAGAAATGAACTGAGCAGTATAAGGAAGAGGAGGGCCGGAAGTGCTTATGGAGGCTGAGAGAGCCCCTCCCACAGGAAGAGGAGGGACGGGAGAGGGCCCTCCCACAGGAAGAGGAGGGACGGGAGAGGGCCCGCCCACAATCCCAGGTACACCTGGTTTTATATATATATATATATATATATATATATATATATATATATATAAAACCAGGTGTACCTGGGATTGTGGGAGGGGACCTCCCCCGTCCCATGTGAGGGGCTCTCTCCACATCATTATTTAGCATATGGTGGGGAAAAAAAAGATAGAAGCCCTCCACAATATTCCAGGCTCTCAATAGAATTGAGCTCTATGGCTATAACTATATTTATAGCACCGCTTACATGGTCACTTGTGTCTAAACTCTGTTACTCCATGAAGGTTATTTACTAGAATACAATGACGCCAAGAAAATCAAATTGCCCTAATGCACTTTGAAACCTCCATATCAATAAACGGCAAAGTTTCACTGCAGGTTTGAAAATCACTGATTGAAATTACGAAATAAAAAAAATCAACGCAATCAGCAGGCGACAAAAACATTTCCAGAACAACAAAAAAAAAACTAATGCAATTATGAGTCATTTGCAGCTCAAAATTAGGCTCTTGAAAAGCCAGTCAATGCCAATTAGTTCACACAAAAAAAAGCTACAGACTCTAAATTGAGTCGCAGCGAGAGCAAGACATTAAATGGCAGAGCTAAAGCAAACATCACAACTTGGTTGTCACTCGGAGCCTCTGAATTCATCAGAAAGTCAAAACAAGCAGCACAATTCAGCTATAGACTGCGAGATAATGGAAGTCAGCTGTTTATTGGTTAAAGGGCCACTTAATTCAGCACAATTTGACCACATCACAGTAAAGATCCCCTAAAAGTATGTTGAAATACTTTTTTTTTTTTAAATATGTGAATTTTTCGCTGACAAATCAAATCAAATAAATTCTGTCTTTACATATGTCACTGACATGCCCTCTTCTAGACCCACAGCTACAGTTTTGTGTAGTAAGTAAAAAAAATAAAAAATTAACCCCCTAACAAATCTATCTGTTCAGAGCATGTAAAGCTGCAATCAAATAAAAAAGGTCAGTACATTCCTGAGTCCAGGGAAAAACTGCTTTTTGTTTTCTTCAACGAGCTCTTGTCTATTTGTTATTACTCATGCAACAGCCTGTAGGCAGGATATACTTTGTAAGTAAACAGACTTAAAACTTATTAGTGTAATCAAAAACACAAAATAGATTATTTTGACATATAATCGTGTGCTCTTTCATGCAATGAAGAGCACTTCCAGTGAGATAAAATGGCCCATTAATGATAAAGTGAAACAGAGTAGGTTTCAAATTTGGTGTAAAGGGGAGGTATCACCTCAACACAAGCTGCTCTTACATAAAATATTTTGCTTATAGAAGTTCAAATAAATGTGATTTTTTTTAACACTCGCCATCAAGACCTATCCATATTTTAGGCGATGTGAGCTACTGCACATACATTTAATTTATAAAACTCAATTATGCCATCATTTTTTACGGGGCAAGTTGCTAGTATAGATAATATCCTGGGATCAGCAATTTTCGGTGGAAGTTTTCTCAACTTTTTTTATTGAATATAGTGTTTAAATGTACCTTGATTACTTAAAAATCATGAAAGATGCCTAGTGATGCTTTAACTATTAAAAACAATCATTTTAAGAACATTGTTTTTTTTGTTATTGTTTTATATAACAGACAACCCATTTTAGAAGGGGACAACGTACCTTTTAAACAAAATGAAGCAGGTTCAGCACAGTTTGTTGTTCTCCTCATCCTTTTCACTATGTAAACTCCCAAAACTGGACTGCTGGCAATGCTGCCTCTAACCAATGCCAAGCTATACAAACAATAAGGCCTATTCCTGCTATGGGATTACAAGGTATGGCAGAACGGCTCATGTTTCAACATGTTCTTTGAATCGGACCTGTGGAATGTGAACAGTTTGCAGATCTGAACAATGCTCACTAAGGAGGTACCTGAGCGCCAAAGGACTTCACGTGACACAAAGGGACGACGAAAAATTTCTATATATTTCAATTTGGCATATGCTGAAGAGGAGCCATGTTTGAAATGGTATTTGGATTAAAGAGTTAAGCCTTTGTGGGCCCACTTGCATGTTCCTGCCCAGGTTCCCAGAATGCAGTGCAAATAACTGTATTTCGCAAAATTCTGAGCAGGAAACAAGTTTTTTTATTTGTTTTAGACGTTCAAATGTGAACACAAATGTACTATTTATATACTGTACTACTGTACGGTGGGGGGCTTCTATCGTTCTTTTGCTCACCATAAATTAAATGATTGTTCTGGTGAACTACCTCCCCACAAAATCTACTACATAAGCTAGGAACCAGCCACACGCGGATGAGAGGTAGTAACCTCGAAACAGTGCTGTCTGTGGGTAGGTTTCCTGGCTTGTACTTAATAAATCCTGGGCTTTGCTTAAAACTGTGAAATACTGCAGGCAAATTCTTAAAAGTAGCCATGTTTGTAATGGTACTGGAAGCAAAGCGTTTGTGGGCACATTTGCATGTCCCTACCCAGGTTCCCAGAATGCAGTTTTTTTTTTACTTTTTTTAGATGTTCAAATGTGAACATAATTAGTAACAGAGAAATGCATGTATATCTCAAGACTTACTTCATTTAGAGAAAAGTAAAGCAAGTGCTATATGTAACCAGATTTTAATTATTCTTGTAAAAATATCATACAGTTCTGTGAAAACTGCTGGCTCTATGAATCATGTAGAAATGAATATCCCCGGGTACAGTTCTGAGAACTGACAGACATGACCTTGGTAAAAAATTAACAGACTTCCAAGTGTTACAGGTTACCAAGAATGTGCCTGCTACTTACATTTGTATGCATTGCTTTCTTATTCCCTCACAGGAGTATAATTTAATTGTTTTTCTCATATTATTGACCATTGCATTATTCTGTGCATGTTATATGTGCCACTTACGATGGGCAAAAGCATGAAAGAAGCCCACCAGTGTACAAGGTAGATCAAGCAAATAATACATTTGTGTACATATCTATTTGTTAAAAAACATCACAAAACTGAATTTCAGTGGAAATATTTGAATGGGTGGGTACATGTAAATTAATATACAACATAGCTTCACTCTAATACTTTTTTTTCACTCTAATACTTAATAAAACAAATTTAAAATAGTCCATGTACAGCTTGTTTTTCTGTTTTTTCTCTCCGTGACTTCAATGATTATAACACACCAGAACATCTAAATGTCCATGGTCATGCTGATCCACTTGATATTTATGGCAGAGATACTGGAGTGGATTGCCAGTTCCTTCTCCAGTGGGCCACAGCATACAACACCTGGTATTTCTAGGTGGTATCCCATCCCAGTACTGCTCAGCTTCAGGGTGGTGTGACTTCTTGGTTCCCTGACTTGGAATTGAACCCAGGTCGACAGCTCTTAACCACTGGACCACCAGAGAACCCGTTAAAGCTTGTACCAGCCATTAAAACACAGCTTTTATACACATCACATATTGGACATGTATGATCTAGCAACCAACCCATAGGCAGAAATGACTAGTCCTTTAATGGGAGATGTTAATGTTGGGTTGGTTGGCAATGCATATTAAAGAGTAAAAACATCTTCTGGGCTAGTTAGCATGTCCTCAACCAAATTCTTAGATTGCAATGAAAACATTGTATTTTTTCAGATAATTTTGAAATAAGTTTTTCTGGCCTATTTTAGGAGAGAGAAATATACAGAGGACCCTTGTAGACAGGGGCAAACAAAAATTATTGGGCCTGCCCATGTCTGTCTAAGGAAATTGACCAATCATAACCAGAAAACAAATAGACTATTGTAGATCAGCAAGCACTTCACATAAGTATGTAATAGACTAATAACATTGGCAAGTCATGTAAGTAGCAGGTAAAGTATTTTCAGAGAAATACTTCATTTTAGCAGACTCTGCTAAGCATGTAAGTTGCCAAGACATTCATACCTCCTATTCAAGGCATGAGTGGGTGGTTACAGAACAGTGCTAGCAAAGTTTGCAAGTTGTCTTCTACTGAGCATGTGGGGTGGAGAGGGAAAGTGTCCTGTGCTGAAATCCTATCCAAATCCATTAATGGATTGATAAATCCACCTCCATAATTCTTCTCCATCTTTTCACTCTTGAATAAATAATAAAAATTAAGAGAATATTCCAACTCAGTCTCCAAGACAACGGGAAGAGTTAAGACACAAACATGGCATCCTGGAGGAACAAGTCGTGTCTGTTAAAATAAAGATTTTCGATAAAATGCTTTTATGCCCGCGGCTTACACAGCTGCTAATTTCGTACAAATTCACGAAGCAACTATCTTTAGCATACATACAGTACAGAGATAAGTGCACTCCCCATGCTCTCTAGGCATTGTGACTTCAACACCGTGCCATAAAACTAACAAATACCTTCCAACACCACACAGGTCACGCAGTGACTGCCCAATACTCCACATATTGTATGTGCCTATGTCACCAAATACATCACCGCGCCTTCCCGGGATAGGCTGGCTGCAGATGTTATTTTATACCAGAAACCGTTTCATTCAGCTGCAGACTTTCTAGCAGACGATTAGAAAGCTAAATAGCCCTTGTCTAATGGCGATGTCACTCAAACACAGGAGCAGATTTGCTTATTTTCATGCTAAATTGTGTCATTTACTGCCACTGGCTCTGCTGAATGTCTGAAGCATGTCACGGATACAGAAGATGCATTAAATAAGCCCCCTGAACACTAGAGAGAGCCAAAATGGCTGTTTATGTACAATATTTTCTTTGTATAATGTATATTTACACACATATAAGAACAATATCCCAAGGATTCATCAATCCAAGGAATAGTACATATGGACACTATTTCCACAATTTTAGGAAATCACCCAATTTTATCCAAATACAATATTACTGATTTGGCCCAAAAATATGCAGCTGTAGCTAAACAATATTCACACTTACTAAATGCTCTTACATTAAAATAAAATGCTAAATATCACGCAATTATGTACTAAAACAAATCTTAGAATCAAATAAAGAAGTTTTTAAATGACATATGTTTATTAAGTGAATTAGCATTATAAATACTATAATATGGCGGCAAAGCAAAATGATGCAATGTCCATTCATAATCAGCATGGAAAAACAACAGAGAAAAATATAAAGAAAGTTTTTATCTGGGCAAAAAGTTTTCCGAATTATTTTTCTTTGTTCTTTTATATAATTTTTCATAACATTAACAGTGATAGTTAAAAAAAAACAAAAAACAACTGGAGTGAAGAAGAGGAATAGTGGGGTAATTTATTCACTTTCTCTTTCGTCAAAATTATTTAGGTTCTTATGTTATTCATTTGTTTATTTTTGTCTATTTTCAGTGTCCAAATGTTCCAACAGGATTTCCATTTTTTGCCTGCCGGTATGTACCCACGTAGGTACATGCGTGTATATATATATATATATATATATATATATATATATATATATATATATATATATATATATATATATATATATATATATATATATTTATCTCTTCTATTGTGGGTTTTATCTGATTTTCAATTTTTCGTTAATTCTAGTAGTTAGAAATATTAATTGTTTTCCGAAATGTTAATGTCATTTTTAATTAATATATTTAACTTAGATTAAAATGGTAGCAAAACAGATGCTTTGGTTTCTACCACGATAAGACATCTTTGAGGAATAGGAGAAACTTCAGATAAGATCTTGTTTCAATTCTGCTGAAATGCTGCTACTATGAATAGCCACTGGACAATAGGACTTAATAGAGTAACAATGCATATTAGCATAACCGTCTGCAAGTAAAGTCCAAGATGGAGGCACCCACAATAACGATTTTGACTTGTTTTTCCTTTTTTTCTTGAAAATTGCTTTTATGCTCCTGGATTATTTAGCTGCTAATTTTGTTAGTTTCTCACATATTCCACAGACATCAATTCTATTTTTTAAAATGCATAATGTAAACCTGTACGAAATAAGATATTTAGAGAAACTAGAAAGGAATCATTTAAAATGTTCCAGACACGCACGGAAAAAGCCAAAATTATTCCAATTATCAAAATGAAACAGTTTATGCTAAATATGAATATAAATAGAATGGTTGTTAATATAATGAATATTCATACATGAATGCACACAAAACGCAAATGGATAAATAAACGAAACACATTTTATTGTTAAGCCAAGGCGAAGATGAATGTAGAACGGTCTTTATGTAAAAGTATTTGTGGGGAATCTCCTTCCAGGCAGAATGTCCCAACATCCAGCAGACAGAATGAAAGCCAAAAGGGCAGAACAATAGTCCTTATTACAGAAGAAAATATAAATATGCAGTCACTTGGAAGACAGCCTACACATCCTCTCTTCAATGCTGCTTCAGTGGATAATTACCACAATAAAGTTAAGCTTCCTACACTTCTTTATAGAGTGGGTGACATATTTTCTTTAGCGGTTACAACAGTAGCCGCCATTCATTTTATAGATTTGCAGTGCTTGAGTCATATATATCTGTGTGTGTGTGCGTGTATAGCACTTGTTGCTGAACGGCTCGGATGTGGATCATAAAGCCCCTCTCCCAGCTATAATTGCTATCCACTACCAGATCTCTTAATTTAAAATTTTGATAATTGTTTCTATACAGTATTTAAAAACAAAACGTGATAATGTGCAAAATGTTTAAAAATAAATAAATAAATCACAAAAGGTATATGAAAGTATCCACAAACTGCTTATATCAGGCACACACATACAGATTTATTTTATTTAGAAATATACTAAATGATGCTTTGCTGCAACAGTGTTGTAGCTGCCTCTGATTGGCCACAACCATATATGAATTTTATGCAGTTTAGCTTTGATTTTCAGGGGGAATTCCTTCAGAAAATCAACTGCCTGGAAACTGATGAAATGTAGGGTAAGTTTATGATTGTTTATTTAGGGATTTTCTGCACGCATATACTACTGATTGTCCAGATCAGATGCATTCATAATCCATGAAACTTCTACATACCTTTACATTTTCCCACTTTTATAGGCAACTATTCTTTACAGCAGCCTTCCATTATCTTTACTAAGCCACCAGATTCTGCTCAACAGGATGTGTTCTTGTAAACTAAAGAACATCCCATTAGACCTAGTGAATGCACTTGCAGTTCATGGCTCATCTGCATATATAGCTTTGTGCTTGCAGTGAAGTTATTCCTGCTTAAAGTTCAGCTTCTTGCTTTCCTTTATCTATACTTTTTAAATATTTTTTTATTAAGTTCTCAGGATAAAACAAGAAAATGCAAAAAAGAAAAAAACGGAAGAAAGCACGCCACTTCCTAGTACAAATCAAAATTTATTTGAGGGAATTCAAGTATCAGGATAAAACAACCAATTAATAATGGTACAATTTGTTTAAGATAACAATATGGTCTGCATTGCCAATCAATATTGTCCATTCTCAACACTTTCCACCACTTTGCAAAATAATTATTTCTGTCCTATAGAATTAGCACACAATAAATTACACAAAGTGTCTGCATCACATCCTGAAGATAATGAGAGATACAGAGACCTGGGCAGCAGTTTGTCTCTTGGAGTAGCTGTCTCATCGCCACAAAAAAAAAAAAGAAGAAAAATCAACATTAGTATCCCTTTAACTCCTTGACTAATGCACCATCCATCAGTTGGTCTTGTAGAGTATACATTAAATCTATACTCTCAACAAAACCTAATTTGTTACAAACGGCTTTGGGGGGGGGGGGATATAGATATATATATATATATATATATATGCAGTTCACATTTTTCCTTTTCACCTAAGAATCCCTCTTTCATGCACAGCATTATAATCATTATTATTAAAGGAAATGAAAGATTTTTATTAGCTTTTACCCATAGAGAAATAGAACAATGGGAGACCAAATACTGCACTCATAAAAATATATATTAAAGACAAGAAAGAATGTCTGAAAATTTGACAAATAAATCATATAAAACTTAATATTTTATTTTAGTAGTAATAAAACTTAGAAAAGAGACATATTATTGTATGGAAATGTTTTTTCTCTACTTTATAAATTACATTTATTGTCAACGTCATGGTACTGGCTGTGACCTCCTGTGCAAAAAGCAACTACTTCCGAAGAGCTATTAGAGACAAAGCCATGACATTTATAGCAGACAGATTGGTACTGCAGAACTTATTTAGTGTGGGCTTTCTCCGTAGACAAGAAGATATTCCTGTACTACAAATATAGGCATCAAAAGGGTCACAGTTCTTAAGGACCACTGAGTGCCCACAGTAGGACTGGGTGGAAGAGCATATACCAGGAGATTAATCATCATGTTCAGGCTCCTCACCAAAGAGTAGTACAGCATGCAAGACACAAGATAATCAAGATTTATTTTTTATTCTCATGGTACATATCTGTTATGGGTTCCCTGGTTGTCCAGTGGTTAGGATTCAGTGGTTTCAAGACCTGAGTTTGATTCCAGTAGGGAATCAAGAAGTCGCACCACCATGCAGGGTTGGGCCTGGTCAGTACTCGAATGGAAGACCACATTGGAATACCAGGAGCTCTATGCTGTAGTCCATTGGAGAAGGAATTGGAAACCCACTCCAGTATCTCTGCCATGTATTCCAAGTGGATTAGCTTGGTATGTTACGGTCCATGAGGTCACGACTGAACGACACAAACACATCTGCTAATCTCAGTGCATACTGCATAAACGTGACAGTCTCACAAACTAAAGAAGCCTCTTCAACTATTTTTGATGACTAGACTTTAGGGACCACTGAGTCACCGTATATGTTTTTAAAGAACTTGAACAATTATAAAAACCTTTTAGAAAGGGAAAAGAAGAAATAAATATAGTTTTTCAATAATTGATCATTACTGGCAATTATTTTTAAAGGCCGAAGGAATCCTTTACATGCCCCTGAATTGTCACCTGGGGTAATGGCAACTCTGGATACAGGTATTAAATGGAAGCAACTTACACAAATCTAGAGATGTGATCTGGAATAACCTCTAAAAACTAACAGCCTTATTAAATTGCGATTCGGCAAATTTAAAAGGGCTCTATATAAGCACAATTAAATAAGGCTGTAAATGTCAAACAAACCTAAATTAAAGGATGTGTATTTGTTTTGTTTTTTACAGACTAGAATCATTTAGTCAATAATGAAGACAAATTGTTCACAAGAACATAATATAAACAGTTTTAGTTGCCGTTTAAAAGAAATACAGCCGTGTGACACTAATGTATTTTGTTTCTACTACAAAAATAAACATGTTCGTAGTATAACAATTGTAATTTACTATGGTTGTAACCAAATGACATAACACGAACTTATAGTATTTCTGTACATGTGACTCTCGGCAGCCGGTAGAGGCTCTGCCTGTGATGCCTTTGGCAATAAGAGAGGGGACACATAGAAATGTATATACATGATGTATAAAGGGCTGAGGGAGGGGCTCACTGCATAAGTACCAGCGCCGAAAACACGAAGAGAAGACTACCCCCAGGTGTGTGGGTTATAGGAATCCAGCAAGGCTAGATAAGAGGAAGTAACATGGCAGACTGAGGCAGTCACCCTCTATTGGAATGGAAGCGAAGACCAAATGCACCTCCCAGACTACCCCCAGGTGTGTGGGTTATAGGAGTCCAGCAAGGCTAGGTAAGAGGAAGTAACATGGCAGACTGGTGTAGTCACCCTCTATTGGAATGGCGACTAAGACCAAATGCACCTCACAGACTACCCCCAGGTGTGTGGGTTATAGGAGTCCAGCAAGGCTAGATAAGAGAAAGTAACATGGCAGATTGATGTAGTCACCCGCTATTGGAATGGAAGCAAAGACTAAATGCACCTCACAGACTACCCCAGGTGTGTGGGTTATAGGAGTCCAGCAAGGCTAGATAAGAGGAAGTAACATGGCAGTCTGAGGCAGTCACCCGCTATTGGAATGGCGACTAAGACCAAAGGCACCTCCCAGACTACCCCCAGGTGTGTGGGTTCTAGGAGTCCAGCAAGGCTAGATAAGAGAAAGTAACATGGCAGATTGATGTAGTCACCCGCTATTGGAATGGAAGCAAAGACTAAATGCACCTCCCAGACTACCCCAGGTGTGTGGGTTATAGGAGTCCAGCAAGGCTAGATAAGAGGAAGTAACATGGCAGACTGAGGCAGTCACCCTCTATTGGAATGGCGACTAAGACCAAAGGCACCTCCCAGACTACCCCCAGGTGTGTGGGTTCTAGGAGTCCAACAAGGCTAGATAAGAGCAAGTAACATGGCAGACTGAGGCAATCACCCGCTATTGGAATGGAAGCGAAGACAAAATGCACCCCACAGACTACCCCCAGGTGTGTGGGTTATAGGAGTCCAGCAAGGCTAGATAAGAGGAAGTAACATGGCAGACTGAGGCAGTCACCCTCTATTGGAATGGCGACTAAGACCAAATGCACCCCACAGACTACCCCCAGGTGTCTGGGTTATAGGAGTCCAGCAAGGCTAGATAAGAGAAAGTAACATGGCAGACTGAGGCATTTACCCTCTATTGGAATCGCGACTAAGACCAAATGCACCTCACAGACTACCCCCAAGTGTGTGGGTTATAGGAGTCCAGCAAGGCTAGATAAGAGAAAGTAACATGGCAGACTGAGGCAGTCACCCTCTATTGGAATGGCGACTAAGACCAAATGCACCTCACAGACTACCCCCAAGTGTGTGGGTTCTAGGAGTCCAACAAGGCTAGATAAGAGCAAGTAACATGGCAGATTGATGTAGTCACCCGCTATTGGAATGGAAGCAAAGACTAAATGCACCTCCCAGACTACCCCCAGGTGTGTGGGTTATAGGAGTCCAGCAAGGCTAGATAAGAGAAAGTAACATGGCAGATTGATGTAGTCACCCGCTATTGGAATGGAAGCAAAGACTAAATGCACCTCCCAGACTACCCCCAGGTGTGTGGGTTATAGGAGTCCAGCAAGGCTAGATAAGAGGAAGTAACATGGCAGACTGAGGCAGTCACCCTCTATTGGAATGGCGACTAAGACCAAAGGCACCTCCCAGACTACCCCCAGGTGTGTGGGTTCTAGGAGTCCAACAAGGCTAGATAAGAGCAAGTAACATGGCAGACTGAGGCAATCACCCGCTATTGGAATGGAAGCGAAGACAAAATGCACCCCACAGACTACCCCCAGGTGTGTGGGTTATAGGAATCCAGCAAGGCTAGATAAGAGAAAGTAACATGGCAGACTGAGGCAGTCACCCTCTATTGGAATGGAAGCGAAGACCGAATGTACCCCAGAGCCTACCCCCAGGTGTGTAGGTTATAGGAGTCCAGCAAGGCTAGATAAGAGAAAGTAACATGGCAGACTGATGTATTCAATATCGGAAAGGGGATTAAAACCAAAAGGCACCTCACAGCATATTCAGGTGTATGGAGTCCAGCAAGTCTAGGTGCAGCAAAGTAACATGGCAGTCTCCTTTCCAGTAGATTTCCTTTCCTCTTACCTAGATTTGCGGGACTCCTATAACCCATAAATCGGGAGCAAACTATGATTAAATTCAACGGTTTATCTCTCTCTCAAAAATAACAAAATATAGATACTGGCCAAATAGTTTTTATAAACCTTTTAAAGCAGAGTTTAACTAATCACAGGAGCCAGAGAGCAAGGCACAGGCTCTTAACGTTTTTACATCTGGCTCCTAATGTTTAGATTAGTCTATATATATTTGTACACACACATCATTCAATAAAAAGCTTTGACTGGCTCCTCACTAGTCTCACTGGCTGAGATAAATGGGGCAACCTCTTTAAAGGGTCACTACCATGGTCCTGCCATCATGAGGCTACAACTAAACAGCTTTTACAGTAGAATTAAAAGAGATCCGATTAAACATTTACAATAAATTGCAAGTCTGGGCAGCAAAGTTAGAAATCCTGCGCAAAAGCAATGAACGTGAGTGACCTCCGCCATCTGCAACTATGTCAATAAAAGTGACTGACAGCCGCTGACAAGGACCTTTATGGTACGTCTGCCTGAATGTCACAATAAGGAGGAGGAAAACAGCGCGGTGCAAGTGCACAAAGAAACAGAATATCAAAAGATATATCATTCATAAGGAAACAATCAAACGGTGAGATACTGACAAGGATTATACAAAGTAATGAGACTGCTGATGGGTTTATACCATGTAAAAATCTCTGTGTATAAATGCAATTTATAGCCAAGCTATTCATAAAAGTGTCCATTTAAAGGGATATAGAAAAAGTCCTGGATATGGAATATTTTACTATAGGCAATAATACAGTATTATCACCTGAATGTTATTAAACAAAAAAACTCCCCCAAATTAAACCAACAGCGAATTTTTTTTTATTTTAAGCCTTTCTGACCCACCCATAGAGATTCATACCTTTTGTTAATTCGGCTTATTTTCTTAGGCACAGTCGCATGCACACAATAAAAAGACTAGGCATGCGCAGGCCCAGATGACTGGACTCAAGACATTGGAGACAATAACTTATGGGTTAATAAGTAGAAAAAGGTAATGATCTATTAGCAGCATGGTTTGTTATAAGAAAATTCATATTTTTAAATATCATTCAAAATCCTTTACTTTAAATGTGCAAACCTACATTGGATGCTGCAGGAACATCGAAACAGATTGTCAGCTCTTCAGCACAATGCTTCCTGCATATATTACTTCGAAGTAGGTAAAATATATTAAGTTATTCATTTATTAATTATTTTATTGGCATATACACAAAAAAAAAAAAAAAATATCGCAATAAACACAAAAGACATTCACCGCGCGCCTCACAACCAATACCAACGCTGCTCATGCCACACAAAATGCACCGGGGACAGCCTTGCAATAAGCGCAAAAAGCAGATCAGCCCCGACCTTACAATGACAGCAAAAGCACCGGAAATAACAAAAAAAAAAAAAACATCTAACAGCCGCGCAATGAGCGCCGAAGGAGCTCATTGCGAGGCATGCGATGAGCGCCGAAGGTACCCCCAGAATGCAGTGTAATAACTGTATTTCTTGGATTTCTACTGTACGGTGGAAGGCTTCTATCACTCTTTTGCCCACCAAATGATTGTGGCGGTGAACTACCTACTCAAAATATCCACTACACAGCTAAGGAACCGGCCCCTCGCTGATGATATGAAGAAACCTTGAAATGGCTGTACGTGGGTGGGATCCTAGCTCGAGTATAATCCAAACCTAGCTAAACTCAAAGTGGTTTGAAACAGTGGGCATATGCTGAAGGGACGCCATGTTTCATATAGTTATTGATTGCAAGAGCGAAGCCTTTGCGGGCACATTTGGATGTCCCTGCTCAGCTTCCCAGAATGCAGACATCCAAATGTGAACACCGATGTACTATTTATTTACTGTACTACTGTACGGTGGAGGGCTTCTATCACTCTGTTGCCCACTATATATATATATATATATATATATATATATATATATATATATATATATTCATATCAGTAATTAGGTGCATGCAGTGCTGAGAATGTGAACAGTTGAAGTTAATCAGCCCTGCCAGGGAGGTGTTTGACATCTTGATGATCTGACAATGTATCCAGCACAATTGGACATTGCCTCCTACGCCTTACATGCACTAGTAATACTAAAGTAACATATAATTACAGTGTATTCTGAGGGCGACCCATCATTCCAGACAAGCTGTCTGCTATGTCTTTTGTGTGGTAACACCCGTACTTGTACTGTCAGGGTGTCAAGGCTATTTCAATTAACTACTATAGATAATGATGACCATTTATACAGGCAGCTGTACTTTCTTTCAATCTTATTACAGAGCGTTTTATTTGTCTCAATATCATATAATATGCCTGGCTTCTTACAAGCCTCTTTATGGCTACCCTTCCGTCCGACTCCTTTGAATCTTGATCCCCGATTTAAAGAGTTGCCGGGTATAATTTAAAGGATCCATCTTAATCTCAAAGAAATGCAT
>CM050167.1:353180090-353260090 GCA_027410445.1 Discoglossus pictus | reverse complement strand
TTTGGGGAGAAATCTGTATTTTTGAAGCAGTTTTTAGAGAACAGGAATCATTTTTGTGTTTGTTACATCACTTCCTCAAAGGCTGGACGATGAAGGGGGAGATGTTTTGTAGTTATCAGCGGAGGCAGGGGTGGGGGAAAAGGAACGTCTTTGTTCGATAACTGGATAAGATGGAAATTGACAACACACTCTTTCCCCTCACTAGCCCTGAAGCAGAATGTTGCATCAATAGATGCCACCATAGCTCTCCAAAAAACATAAAACAAAATACAACAGTCTTACATAGCTCCTAATGTGTTTCGTACTTCACAAATGTGAACTACAGAGGCCCTTTAAATATTATACAAAATATAACAAGTGAAATAATTAATTCAATACACATACGGCTTGTGGTTCCTCAGAACCTGACAATATTCACATACGGATCATTATTGAAGTAATACTTGAATACCGTTCCAAGATATAACTAAAAAGACAGTAGAGTTTACATTATATATATATATATATATATATATATATATATATATATATATATATATATAAATCACGATACAATGTCACTGAAAAAATAATCAAATTATATGAACAGCTTCTTGCCAAATAAATGTAATCTTCTCCGCATCATGTTCGGCGACCTCTTTGTACGCTTTGCCAATCTAACCATTATCAGACACATAATCTGTTCTAGTCTAGATCTGCCTTTACGCATAGTTTCATTTGTTATTTTTTTTCATAAAGAAGATTAAATACTTATCTGCAGAAATGCAGTGATCATAAGACATAATCAGTTGTTTTGATACAGGGGCGGATTAGTTAATCCAATCGCTAAACTACGATGATTTGACCAAGGATGATAAGAATCTTTTAAAACCTTCAACTCTCCCTCCAGTCCTTGATAGCATCGGCTTGCAGATATCGGTGCAGGGCTTGTATTGAATTCCAACTAGGAGACCAGAAAATACATATTGTATGGTGATTTGAAAAAACAGTATGCGGTGCGATAAAGGAACACCGAAAATACAGAAAATAAGTTTATCGCACTCATATAAAAGTGCAGGTTTCAAACAGAACACCAACATTTGGATTTTTTGTCACGGTCCTGGCTTTGCTCAGTTTAACCAATAGCAGTAGGGTCCGGCCAATCAGGCACTGTACAGATGTCCCTTTAAAGGGACACTGTCACCCCAAAACCTCCTGTATATTATGCAGAATAAAATCTTTAGAAATATGGTGACCATATGGTGACCATTTAAAGGGACAGTGTCACCCCAAAACCTCCTGTAAAAAAAGCAGAATAAAATCTTTAGAAATATGCTTACCCTTTAAATGGACACTGTCATTATAAAAACTCCTTTATAAAACAGAATAAAACCTTTAGGACTATGGTGACCCTTGAAATGGACACGCTCATCCCAAAAACTCCTGTATAAAAAGCAGAATAAAATATTGAGGACTATGGTGATCCTTTAAAGCAAAGGTGTCCAATTTTGGTCTTTGTGGGCCACACATAGGCCTGGATTCGAGGATCTCCCTGCTATCGCTTCTTCAGTCATGCGGATTGACTCACCTGTGCACAGAAAGGAAATCCTCAAATCCAGGCCTGTGTGAGTCCACCAGGACCGAACTTGGAAACCCTTGCTTTAAAAGGACGCTGTCATTCCGAAAACTCCAGTATAAAATGCAGAATAAAATCTTTAGGACTATGGTGACCCTTTAAAATAGACACTGTCACAGTGTATCCGCCATTTTGTTTATAGTAAATCATTTGTTAGATGTTCAACATTGTTTTTATGGCTCCTTTATGCCTTTGTGTATCTAAATATGCAATTGTGTGTCACAGTGTGCTTGATAACGGGATCTGTCTGCATGAAGACCTTAAGAGGCATTGTTTTTGCCCCTACAGAGACAAACATCCTCAGCGGCACTTCAAAGCAGATAATTAATATTTGGAGCTGCTCATTTGCATAAGATACAGGAAAAATAGTGCTGGTTAACTCAATTTAGAATCAAATGGCTCGTACAATGTACAGATCAATTTTCACGATCTTTAAGAGCCTGTCAAAAACATGAGCATTTATGTTCCTTTTCTTGTTTTTGTGAAGTGTGAAATAAGCACAGCAAAGGAGGCCAGCTTATCCTCTTAGACAGATTACGGATTTTGGAATATTTCTTTCCAGATTGGTTATGAAACCTCCTCTGAAGTGTAACAGATGTCGATCTTCATAGTAGATCAGGAGGAGCTTTACTTCCAACCCCCCCCCACCCAATAACAAAAACACTGGAAATGAGGAAGAAAACAGCCAAATAGAAATCGACATGTGCAGAGATTTCATGTAAACGCCTTCCTACACAAGAGTATGTAGAAATGAAAAGAAAGCATACCAGAGACGTGACTCAGCCGGCCGATCATATTACCAGCAATAAAATGTTCCCATGGGAAGGCGGCAGAACAAAATTGTATTTATTTTCAATAAATCCTGTACATTGAGAAGTTGGAACAATGACCAGAAAAAGATTGAAATTATATATATAATATATATATATATTATATATATATATATATATATATATATATATATATATATATTATTTTAATATTAAAAATGCAAACTTTAGACTTTATAGTTTTTCAATTGTAGTATTACAGAAAGAACCAGTTTTTTTAAATATAAATTGTGTGTTTATACAGTTACACAGTCACATAGTTTGTAATATACATTGAATGTCCTGACCCATACAGACATGTTCAGGGGCAAATGCTGCCGCACATCCAATTATGTTTTTTTAAACTAAGACATCAAAGAAGTGCAAAAATAATATGTTTTGGGCTGTGGCTTGGGAAACAACTAATAGCCAAAAACATGGACTTTTTTGTATTTCTTTGAAGTATTCATGCTATTTAAGAACAACTGTAATGCTCTAATAAGTGGAGGACCTATCGCAGCACAGGTAACATGCAACCGCAAGATGGCGGTGCCGATATTTTGCAGCGCTGCCGATATGTGAGAGAAGTTCTAAGCTTATAATGTTAACATAACCCTTGAACTAACCCTAACCCTAACAATTTACCTAAGCCTTGACTCTATGATATAGCCGTCTAGCAGATGCTCACCGACACTGCTTGGGTCTGTGCTGTCGGCTTGAGCTACCATAACAGGAAAATACCTAAGTGGATCTACTTTTTGTTCTCTTAATTATGCTTTGTTTATTAATAAAATTCCTATTCAGTGATTTATAAATGCAGTGTTCAATATTAAACTTACCGTCAATGAATAGAGTATCAGGCTGCAGCGGAGTGGTTTCTCTCCAACCTTATAAATGTATTGGGGAGGGGGTCTGCCTGGGAGACAAGTTTGTAAAACGCTATATGCCAGATATTTAATACACTGCATGTAATCATTTGTAATGATTGATTGTAATTCAATGTGAGTTTGCACATGCTTGGATTGATTCTGGTCTATCCATCCATCCATCTATCTATTTCTTGTCAGGTCCATAAATATTGGGACATCGACATAATTTTAATCTTTTTGGCTCTATACACCACCACAATGGATTTGAAATGAAACTAACAATATGTGCTTTAACTGCAGACTTTCAGCTTTAATTTGAGGGTATTTACATCCAAATCAGGTGAACGGTGTAGGAATTACAACAGTTTGTATATGTGCCTCCCACTTTTTAAGGGACCAAAAGTAATGGGACAGATGAACAGTCATAAAACAAACTTTCACTTTTTGTCGATGTCCCAATATTTATGGACCTGACTGTGTATATATATATATATATATATATATATATATATATATATATATATATATATATATATATATATATATATATATATATAAATAAATAAATAAGCTTAAAGGAAGCCATGTTTGAAAATGGCCATGGATTGAAGAGTGAGGTATTTGTAGGCACATTTGCATGTCTCAGCTCAGCTTCCCAGAATGCAGTGTAATAACTGTTTTTCTCGGAATTCTGAGCTAGAAGCAGGTTTTTTAACTTGCTTCAGACATTCAAATGTGAACACATATGTACTTTTTATATTCTCTTTCTCTCTCTGTGTATGTGTATGCATATACATATATATATATATATATATATATATATATATATATATACACACATACACGCTTCTAGATTGTAAGCTCTTCTCTTCTGTTGTGCTAAGCTGTCTGCAGACCCATTTGTTTCCTATATGTGTTGCTCTGTAGCTGTACTTGTATATTTACTTCCATTAGAATTTGTAAATGGCGCTATGGAAAATATTGGTGCTTTATAAATAAAGAGTAATAATAATGACAAGATACATACACACTTATGTATACATATACACACACACATATACATATACATATACACTCACACACACTTATACATATACACTCACACACACATATACACTCACACACACATATACGCTCACACACACATAATCCTACATAATAAGTAGATGTAATTTGAATGATCTCACGCAGTGTTGTTGTAAATGTAATATTATCCCAATGCCCGTCTCCCCAGCCTGTTACAGTCTCTGTTCAGTATTTACACAGTGTGATATTTAGGAGGCTGAAATAAGCCGTAAAAATCAGTGGGAGGCATTTGTAGATATTTTTAATCTTTGGAGTTAAGATCTCGAAATAGGAAAAGTACACGTCTTACAGTTAACTGTTGACAAAAGTCTTCCCAACATATAATCCATCTGACAATCTTTCATCAAGAAAATATGAATATGAATGAAAATGCTATTTTCTCTCCGCCAGATTTGTCTGGCACTTACAGCGCTTGAACAGACTATTTTCTACCAACACGAGTATTACTTGAAATAGAGGTTCTATTTTTACTCCGTATGTCATTCATGAAGAATTATCATTTAAGTGAAACACGTAGTGTCCTTGCATGTTCCGAGCACACCAACCTCTACAATAGGAAGGCCACTATACATATATATTGAAAATGGCAGTTTTGCTTTAAAATAATAACATTATTGATTATCTTAGGCCCTCAAAGTAAGACTACATCAGTCATGTAGCTGCTTCACACTCCAGAAGAGGACTTTCTTACAAGGACAATTTTCCGTGATTGATTTGCAAGATGGACGTTTGTTTTTTCCCCAATACAACTGAGGCGTAGACCACTGTAGTGTCATGTTATAGTAAGATTATTTTGATAAATTTGGTAATGAACAATTTTTTTAAAAACAAAAAGCTTAATAAATTAATACAGTCTTTAATTTTTCTCTATTGTGTTGAGTTTCGCTTTAAGAACAAAATATATTTTGTCTTCGTTCCTCATAGGATTAGACACCTGGGATGAAATGCAGATTCAGATAACGTCTCCATTCAAGAAGGACAGTTTAGACAATCACATATATAGTTGTGAGCGTATGAGTTGTTGCTAACGCTTGCGGGCTCGCGTAGCGAGGGCCTCAGTTGCTGGCATGGAACGCCAAAGGCGCTCCTTGCCAGCAACTGCGACCCTCGCAAACTTAACATCACAACGCAAACATACGAGACACGTTACCACTCATTACGACCTCTCAAAAATCGGGTGCAACTCGCAAACATAAAACACGCAAAACACCACAAAAGACCTACGGATTTTCCGCTAAGACGCATACCACACATTACCTGCCCTTTTACGACAATGCGGAAGTAAACGACTACGCTAACTGTTTGGTCTCGCGCACGCACAGTATTACACTGCACACATTCAGCATGCTTACACAGCAGCTCCACACCACTAATGCTGCAGCAACATCAACACACATTGCAGCTCTTCAACACAATGCTTCAAAATAGGTAAAGTATATTCATTTAGTAATGTATTACATATTTCATTATTAGACACCAAACAGCATTAGCTACCTTACAATTTCATGCCGTAATTTTTTGACGGGCAATTCTCTAGTAGTATATAATAGACAAGTAGGTTAACTCCACCCCTCAAGCTATAGGCAGACTACCAGTCCAAGATGGAATCTCCCATGATGTAACCTAAATCAGCTAAATATAAGATTCTCTCTAAAAACTATTTTTTCTAATGGCTTACACGGTTGCGAACTTACCTCACAAGCACGTGAAGTTTACACCAACAGTGCTCTGTTAAAAGGACATTAGCAGCTGTGTTAGCCATCGTGAAGACATTTTTAGTAAAAAGTCTAATTTTAGCAGACTGTGCATGTGCAGCTTTCTTGCACAAACCGCTGACTGGGTGGGCTTGCTCTGCCTTGTTTTCACTTCAGCAATTGGGGGGGGTCTTATCTCATTGGTAAATAAGTTCAGTTTCTATCTTGACACTTTCCACCTTCCCCATATACTTTTACAAATTAAATCACAGATCAGAGTGCATGCCAAAAAATAGTCATTATTTGACTATTAAAATAAATGATAACAGTTTCATCTCGTCTTCCATTGGGAGTCATTTAGTTCCATTCATTTGTCTGTAAATTTAAAAAAAAAAATAAACACGTTCTTAAAGGACCACTGTATGCATTCAAACGTAAAGCTCATATGAGGTTGGTTAGGCATGGACTATTAAAATAGTACGCAGTTTCAAAAACAGTAAAATCCCGATTATCCGGCACCTAACTAACCAGCACTCTCAAGCAACCGGCACGGTCATCAATTCTCCATTTAAAAAAACTCCTGCTAAACCGGCACTATCCGGCAGTTCGAGACTGAAAAAAAAAACTAACTGTTTTTCTAATTATTTTATCTGGGCCTAAATGGCCCAGTTTATGTGCTAATGCCTTTAAGGCATTTTGACGGGGTTTAAGGGTAATTTAGACCCTTTTTTGGGGGGGACTCCCAATTAACCGGCAACTACACTTATACAGCAATAGGGAGTCCCTGTGGGTGACAGATAACAAGGAGTTTACTGTAAATAAGTAATAATATTTTTCTTACTTTTCTCCGCAAGCAAAGCTGCCTTTCTCCATCTGCATGTGCCTTGTCATGGCCAACTATTTCTGGGGACTGGATAAACATGGAGCTTGGAAGCAGGTTGGGCTATGGTGTCACTAGCCCCACCCTGTAACATCAATAGCTCAGATACCACTGTCTATAACATAAGTAACAGCTGCGCAAAAGGCCCTGCCCAGTGAATGATCCATCATAAGTCTACTCCCTTTACTGAGCATGCTCAGTCTGTACCAGAGTCTGACTGGTCAGACTTTTGTTTTAGTGCAGCTACCAGTCAGAGCTGGCCACAACCTGCTAGGTGGAGAAAAGCAGCTTGGACACATTCAAAAGTCAGCAAAAATATTAACTATTATGTATTTTAAAAAGCATACTGTTTTTAATAATCTCTGAGAAGCAAACAAACATATTAAATGCCCTACAGTGGTGTTTTTATCTACACCAGCTTTATCAATGTTGGTCATCAGGGGGCAAATCCAGGCCACATTGTACAGTTGACTCAATCATACTGATTTATGTACCTGGGCTATTCTAAGAATGTGACCTGAATCTGGCCCCCCAAGGACTGACATTGGACAAACTCTGCTGTTGTGGCTTATAATACCTTGTAGAGGGATAAAGTTAAGAATAATAGATGTAAATAATAAACTTGTTATTGTGACCTCTGTAGAAATAAACGGATTTCTTAATAGCTGTTTTTATATTCAAATATTTTTGAAGCCGTCCAAATTTCCCTGCAAAATATTTAATCTACACGTGCGGCGGATTTTATGGGGATCCAGACAGCTGCAATTACATGTTTCTCAAGTTAATATTAATAATAATTCTACATTCTGAGAAAACAAATGCTTGAACGGCACATCTGTCTGCAAGACACACTCACATAGTCATTAGCAATGATGGCAGCCACTGAGCGATGCTGAAAAGGCGTGCAGCAGATGAATGGGCATTTTAAGTTCATATTTGTGTAAGCCTTTGTTTAGGTCTTACGAATGTATCATTACCACAAATAATGACATTTTAACCCCTTTCATCGAGCTTTAATTACATGCCTTATGTTAGTTTCCATTCTAGCTTAATGATTGCATGGAGCGTGTAGGAGCATTGCAAATCAGACGCATTTGGTTACTAAGAGGACTTGCTGCAGGGAGAGCGTTGCATGGGGCGACACAATGTGCGCCTACCAAAAGTGCATGCTAAATGAACTATATAATCATGTTTATGTTCCCATTACAGTAAGAAAAAAGGCATTCTGCGTTTCCTAAGCAGGTCAAGAGATTGGTTTCCCCCACAGAAATACTCAGTGATCAGTATTTCTAACAGCTAGGGATTCTGGGTAGTGATATGCAAATGAGATTCGAAATGATCTCATGCAGGCTTTAGAAAGGCATTCTGCATTTCCTAAGCAGGTCAAGAGATTGGGCTTTAGAAAAGGCTAATGGGCAGTTGTTCACCTGTATAAGCACCTCCTCCGTGAATGTCTAAAAGAACAAGATGTTTTATGATGTTGTAAATTCCCCTATCCCCTTCTGGATCGCTACCATGTCATGGTAAAAGGGCTTGTGTACTTCAATGAAGCTGTGAGCTATACCATGTAGGGTCACCCAAGATGGGCACGTCATAGCTGAGAGTTCAGACAAATTGGATCCACTAGAGAAGGAACTGGCAACCCACTCCAGTATCTTTGTAATGAAAATATCATGGATAAGCACAACCGAAGAGATAATGATTAGTATGCCTGGTTGGCTGTGGTCCACAGGGTCATGAAGAGTCAGGTACAACTGAATGACATAACATACTCACCTATAAACCAAATCATACTCACCCCCATCCCCCAAGCTGACCAATCATATGAATGCACAGAGATAAAACATCTTTAAAAAAAACTTTGACTAAGAAACCAACATGGGATCAGATGAGTAGAAAACCATCAAACTAGGTTGTTATGGGTCAGTTTGTGGCTGTTTTACACATTTTATATTAAAAAAAAAAAATTACATATTTCTTAAAAGCAGAATTTGCATAACTAACTGTTTCAAACTGACTTATAAAACAAGTTTCTAAAACCCTAAAGTGTGCATAATACTTTTTCACAGCTAAGGTTTCACTAGCCGTAAGTTTTTGATGGACTGGTTTTAACAGGTATTTCCATATATAATTTTTACCCGTTTGTCACTTGCTGATATAAAAACTTTTACTTAATTTACTTATTTTTTATTTTATTTTCAATGTCCATAATACAGTAATTGGGGCATCATAAATATAATAAACACATAACATACGTACAACCATTCTGGATGCCCCATTCAGCAACGCCAACCTCCACAGCGGGACCATCAATTTATAAAGGGCATTCTAATTTTTATTATGTTTGTTTTTTCTTTTTGTTTATTAAACTCATTAAGGGAAAATGGGATTTTTTTTATTCATCAGAAACAGGGTATTTGATATAGGCCACAGCGTGTTTTCTTTTATCAGCTAAAGATATATTCAGACTTTTACTGCTCTTGGGGCTTGCCCTGTGCTAGCCAATGAGATCCACAGACTAAAGTATGTTCTCTGGATATCTATTTCAATGAAGTCTAAACAATTTTTACTTGATATTCACGCAAAAACAACTTTTGTAATGTTTAAAAAAAGGTCTGTTCCAAGTCCATTTAATGAACAAAATATAGAAACTAAAATGAAAAATTGTTTATATTTGTATAATCATTATATTTATTTTACGATATATCTATTTAAATAAAAAAAGAAATGTAATTGTTAACTAACAACGTATTTCTCCATCCTGATCATATGGGTAAATAAACACTCACAATGTCCATGTGACTGGTATGGACTCAACAACAGACATTCTGCACTGCACGCAAGAAACCATGTTATTGGTAGAATTCACCAAAAAAGCTAAACATGGAAAAAATGACCAGTCTTATGCTTTTGTTATGTGACCACAAACCACAGCACAAAGAGACCACAAAGCCAAAATGTAGACCAACAACTGAATGCAAGAACTGGGGCTTCTGCCAACACAGCATTGGTGAGATGTGCTTAGCAAGAGATACTGCTTTAATATAACAAGTTGTATGGAAAGAATCAGATATATATATATATATACGTATTTATATATACTAGTTGTTTACCCGTCATAGATGCTGGTATAATATTACATGTGTCTCTTTCCCCCCTCCTTCCTCCCCTGTGTCTCTTTCCTCCTTTCCCCCTTTCCGCCCTCCCTCTCCTGTGTCTTTCCCCCTTTCCGCCCTCCCTCCCCTATGGCTCTTTCTACCCTCCTCCCTCCCCGGTGTCTCTTTCTGTGCTGTGCACATGCGCCGTGATGTGTGCACTGCAGCATGTAAAGAGTCTGTACATATAGGGCCTCATTCAATTGCCATTTGGCCAATTGAATAGGGGTCTATATAAGCACAGAGCATATTTTTTTACAAAAGTTTTTAGTTAGTGAAGACCTTGCGGTTGGATAGAAGTTCACTAACTAAAAATTTCTGTAAAAAAATATGCTCTGTGCTTATATAGAGCCTTATTCAATTGGCCAAATCACAATTGAATGAGGCCCATAGTTTCTAAAGCGTGCATGCACTCCCTCTGGAGCGTTACGCACACTTTAGAAAATATATTAGTGATATATATATATATACATACATATATATACACACATATATATATATATATATATATATATATATATATATATATATATATATATATATATATATATAAATGTTATCGTTTATTTGTAATGTGCCAACATATTCTGTAGCACTATACAAGGGTTAAGTTCAAGGCAACACAACAATAGCAGTATTAACACGCTGAGCCATACAGCTTCACCAAAGCACCGACACAAGATTGAAAACTTGCAAACTTACAATCTAAACTTACAATATTTTCAAGGCTGTGGCTCCCAGGATTTGCCCAATCCAATCTAGACATTATTATATATGTTCCAGGAAAGAGAAAAAAGCGTTGTTTACAAATATTAATAATGTGTACACTTTTTAAGAATGTCCATATATTACACAGGTCAATCATCATCTCCTGTATCAGAAAGGTGTGTATGTGCCACCCCTGGTACACCCACCTGTAGGAGCCCAAGCTCCAGAACAATAGAATTTATTTGACTGCATAGTTATTAAAACTATTAAACTCAACAGGTTGTGCGAGTCCTGTTTGCACCTTCCAATTTATATTGTCACGGATGCTGATCAAAGATCAGAATATTCGCATAAAGCAAAATAATGACAAAAGCCGGTAATTAATCAATGTCCTATATTTAAAGTGAACACTGGTGGGAAGGAATTATATAGCTATTTCCTCAATATTTAGTAAAAAAACATATAGTTCCAATTTTTTTTTGCAGATGGCGTTTTTACATAAATAAAAAGTGAAGTTTAACAAAAACTTGATGCAGACATCTACTGAATGGACTCCGTAGCATTTGCCTCATTACATACTTGTAAACAACCAGTGTATATGCAGAAACATGTATGGTTGAAAATTTGCGTCTAAAAGCATAATTCGGTTCTATAATGTTAGTTTTCAATTTGCAAAAATAATGTAGATACCTCGGTTCAGCGCTAGAGACATCCATAATACTTTGGTGAAAGCTGCGTGCATGTGAGAGGCATTTACATTTTTGCAGGAGCAGGGCTCACAGTTATACAGCGTGGGTTGGAAAGGGTTTTGATGTCAAATGCCATAAGCACAAATAAGAAATCTCCCACTAACACCGATCTTCCCTCATCTCCAGCCATCCCTTTGCAGATAGAGACGCACAGGCTCTAAATAGCAGCAAGTGCTGATGGAACCCTCTATACAAAGGCTCCAAATATTAAAGGGCCGTTGTACATTAGCAAACACTTTACATGTTCTTGAAGTATGCACCAGTTAACAACATTAGCAGCTATATAAGTCATGGTCATAAAAGTAATCTAAAAGAAAATCTTTATTTTAGCAGACTCTGCTAGTGCATTGAAGCTGCCATGATAGTCCTACTTTACATGAGGGGCAAACCATAAGCTTATGAGCCTATGTGAGGGAGGTGGAGAGATCTTATCTACATCTTATCCATCTTCCACTTCGATAATAAACATTAGTAGAACACGCCCATAGGCTTCAAGGCAGCAGGAAGTGTGGAAGACACAAACATGGTGTCATTCGGGCACAAGCAGTGTCTACTAAAATAAAATTAGCTTTGTTGTTGTTTAGTCATTCAGTCATGTCCTAATCTCCATGACCCTATGGACCGCAGCACGATAGGCACAATCATGTGCTTATCCATAATGTTATCCTGGCAAAGATACTATTGTGGGTTGCCAGTTCCTTCTCCACTTGTGGGTGACCCTACTATGCTCACTGCATCATTGAGGTACACAAGCCCCTTCACCACAACAATGTAACGATCCAGAAGGGGGTGCATGGCTTATACCGCTATTAATGTTAAGTTGGTACAAAAGTCACAAACATCTGAAGCTTTTCCCAGTCTAACGTAGTCCTTTAAGATCTTCTTTAATAAGCTTTTATGCTCATGGTTCACACAACTACAAATACTGTCAGTTGTTCTATAAATTCACAAAGTTTTTCCCAAATGGTCCTTTAATTCAAGCCATGATTTCTTTGTGACAGTTTCCCTATAACTGATAAATAGATAAACTCCATAAAAGCACCAAGCATTTTGTAAAATGATTATTCCATTTTTTATGACACATTTGCAGCCTGCATGTTCTAGAATATCCTGATAAAAGGTACTAAATTGACTCATACTGTGTTTCACAACTCTCGAAATGTCCAAAGCTATGGCTGAGCTATTTATTTCCCCAGATAAAAGCTTTACAAAGCTATTTTTGGACTGCAAATAGTGCTTTCACAGTGTTACTCATTTCAAAATAGGGCTCCAATTTTGCCACATTTGAAAGGCTGACTGAAAAGACTCACCGGGGCTCAGATGGAGTTTATACCCAGGACAAATGGTGCCAGCCTCAAAAAAAGGTGATTAATATACCTTACCCTGTATATACAGTAAGGAAAGAAAAGCCTACATGTCCCAAGCAGACCAGGAGACTTTTTTTTTTTATAATGCCTATACATGCCTATCTCAATTATATACAATTAATGGTATGGAGCTCTATATGATTATTTATTACAGCAAAACAAGCAAGAAAAAGGCATTTATTTCATCACATGTAACTTGTATCCCTGGTGGATCGCTACCTTGTTGTGGTGAATTAATGAAGCTGTGAGCTATACTATGTAGGGTCACCGAAGATGGGAAGGTCATAGCAGATACATTACGGTCCACTGGAGAAGGAACTGGCAACCCACTCCAGCGTCTTTGCCATGAAAACCTGATGGATTGCCACAACCAGACACAAGATGTGCCTGTCATGCTGCAATCCATAGGGTCATGAAGAGTGAGACACAAATGAACGACTAAACAAAAACAACAACAAAGAGATATTCTAAATGGTTACTTTTGGGCGTGCATTTTTTTATTTTTATTTTTTTGTTTGTTATTTTTACCGAATTAAATAATGCTCAAAACACATAGAAACATGAGACAGAATTCTAATAATGCAGGAATGCTCTCTGATGGGCAGGAAAATGTGCAGGTACGGGGCCTCCCCGCCCTCCCCTACGAGGCCTCCTCGCCCTCCCCTACGAAGTACGGGGGCCTCCTCGCCCTCCCCTACGAGGTACGGGGGCCTCCTCGCCCTCCCCTACGAGGTACGGGGGCCTCCTCGCCCTCCCCTACGAGGTACGGGGGCCTCCTCGCCCTCCCCTACGAGGTACGGGGGCCTCCTCGCCCTCCCCTACGAGGTACGGGGGCCTCCTCGCCCTCCCCTACGAGGTACGGGGGCCTCCTCGCCCTCCCCTACGAGGTACGGGGGCCTCCTCGCCCTCCCCTACGAGGTACGGGGGCCTCCTCGCCCTCCCCTACGAGGTACGGGGGCCTCCTCGCCCTCCCCTACGAGGTACGGGGGCCTCCTCGCCCTCCCCTACGAGGTACGGGGGCCTCCTCGCCCTCCCCTACGAGGTACGGGGGCCTCCTCGCCCTCCCCTACGAGGTACGGGGGCCTCCTCGCCCTCCCCTACGAGGTACGGGGGCCTCCTCGCCCTCCCCTACGAGGTACGGGGGCCTCCTCGCCCTCCCTACGAGGTACGGGGGCCTCCTCGCCCTCCCCTACGAGGTACGGGGGCCTCCTCGCCCTCCCCTACGAGGTACGGGGGCCTCCTCGCCCTCCCCTACGAGGTACGGGGGCCTCCTCGCCCTCCCCTACGAGGTACGGGGGCCTCCTCGCCCTCCCCTACGAGGTACGGGGGCCTCCTCGCCCTCCCCTACGAGGTACGGGGGCCTCCTCGCCCTCCCCTACGAGGTACGGGGGCCTCCTCGCCCTCCCCTACGAGGTACAGGGGCCTCCTCGCTCTCCCCTACGAGGTACGGGGCCTCCTCGCCCTCCCCTACGAGGTACGGGGCCTCCTCGCTCTCCCCTACAAGGTAAGGGGCCTCCTCGCTCTCCCCTACGAGGTACAGGGCCTCCTCGCTCTCCCCTACGAGGTATACGACCTCCTAATTCCCCCCTATTATGCATAGGACCTCATCACTCTCTCCTATGAGGTATAGGACCTCATCACTCTCTCCTATGAGGTATAGGACCTCCTCGCTCTCCCCTACGAGGTATAGGACCTCATCGTTCTCCCCTATGAGGTATAGGCCCTCCTAACTCCCCCCAATTATGCATAGGATCTTATCACTCTCTCCTACGAGGTATAGGACCTAATTGCTTTCCCCTACGAGGTATACCACCTCCTAACTCCCCCCTATTATGCATAGGACCTCATCACTCTCTCCTATGAGGTATAGGACCTCATCACTCTCCACTATACAAAAGTCAATCTCCAACAGTCAGAACTAATTCACTTTCAGAGGCCACTCAACAGACTTATTAAGTTGTCTCCAGACGTGATCAGATGGCAACTGATCTAAACAGAAGACAGGTCACATTCCAAGACTGAAAAATGCCAGCACTGTGCCTCCTGGGACTATCAGTCAGAAATGTTTACATCTGTCACTGCTCATGATCCAGACCAAGTCGTGTGGAGCTGCCCCCCTCAATCGCCTGTTAAAGCAGAAGGAAGATCTTGAACTTTTCAGTGTCTAACACTTATAGAAGAAAAACAAACGTAATAACTTTGCTCTAATGCACTATACGCCCACTACCTTACATTATACATCATCAATTATGGTACAACTCTTAACAGTTATGATTTAATTCAGGAGTTGGCAAACTTAGGAGCCAGCAAGCCAAATTGGGAGCCACCCAGAGTAATTTAAGATACTGGGAAAGGGTGTGTGTAGACAGGTATAAGAAAAGTGAAAGTGACACGGATGGTTTCAAGTTTTCACAAGGAATATAATATACCTATGTATCTATTTACTTTTATTTATTTTTCATTATTAAGAAGTGCTTTTGTTTTTTCTGCCTAAAATTATACAATGTGTACATGTTTGTGTCTGTCCTGGCACAAGGCAGCACCAGTAGCACTGAGCATGCGTTAGATGGCGCTACCGATGTTCCGGTGCAATATCATAAAATCATGGCTTAGGTAAACTGTTAGGGTTGGGGTTAGTTCAGGCGTTAGGGTGAGGGTTGGGGTTAGTTCAGGCGTTAGGGTGAGGGTTTGGGTTAGTTCAGGCGTTAGGGTGAGGGTTGGGGTTAGTTCAGGCGTTAGGGTGAGGGTTGGGGTTAGTTCAGGCGTTAGGCTGAGGGTTGGGGTTAGTTCAGGCGTTAGGGTGAGGGTTGGGGTTAGTTCAGGCGTTAGGGTGAGGGTTGGGGTTAGTTCCGTTGTTAGGGTGAGGGTTGGGGTTAGTTCAGGCGTTAGGGTGAGGGTTGGGGTTAGTTCAGGCGTTAGGGTGAGGGTTGGGGTTAGTTCAGGCGTTAGGGTGAGGGTTGGGGTTAGTTCAGGCGTTAGGGTGAGGGTTGGGGTTAGTTCAGGCGTTAGGGTGAGGGTTGGGGTTAGTTCAGGCGTTAGGGTGAGGGTTGGGGTTAGTTCAGGCGTTAGGGTGAGGGTTGGGGTTAGTTCAGGAGTTAGGGTGAGGGTTAGGCTAACATTATCAGCTCAGAACTTTGCTCACATATCGGCAGAGCTGCAAAACATCGGCAGTGCCATCTAGCGACTGGAGGCCGAACTGCAGCGGCAGACCTGTCCCAACACTATAACAGGATAGATCCTCTGTAGCTTATGAATACATGGACTGTGAAGCGCAGAGTTTCAAATTAGCCAATCAGTGATCTCTCTCTCTCAAGCAGCATGTTGAGGAATGTTGCCACTGATTGGTTTCTATGAGACACTGAACTTAAAAGTACACTGTCTTCATAAGCTGCAGAGGGAAGAAACCAAATAGTAACTATGTGTAAGATTTTCGGCACAGTTTATAAGAACGTAGTGAGGTAGAAAGGGAGAAATAGTGGAAAGAGATGGAAGGGCAGATAGTAAGAGAAAAACGGAAAAGTCAAAAGAGGAAGCAGAGGGCAAAGAGGGAACTTTTGAACACTTCTAAAGTCTTAAACACTTGCAATAAAAAATAAAGCTAATTATAAGCACACTGCAGCATTTAACCACATGTTTCAGATTGATGCGGCGTAGACGTGCAATTCTGGCACCGCACACAGATTTGGGGAAATGACTAGATTGGAGCAGTTATCTTTAGCTTCGGGCTCAGCAAGTGATCAAGGAACAGGTGTTGCTGCTGAGGTTCTCGTGCTGTACTCTTATGTCTTCCAGACCTTTCCTACCATACAGTACGTAACAGAATTAGGGCAATCCTTGGTGCATCAATCTGTGCTGGAGAGCTCTCAAACCTTAGTACAAAATGACCACAGAAGATAACAGAATTACAGAAAACCCAATATATCTCTAAAAGCCCCCGGATAGCCTTATCAGTCACCGTGCTTGGTCTAACCATGTCCAGTCTGTGCCAGTTATATACTACCATTTCAGGAAAGTCGTAATATTGTGTGTTATCCATAAAACCTCCCCCTACCAATTCCAAATCACGACCTTTAGTTTCTGGAAGGTACTTTTCTAATGAACTTTAAAAAAAAAAGGCTCATTGTGGTCATAAACTTAAAACAGCCTGAAAAAAATTTGGGAACGGGCCCGTCGAATGTAAAAAATAATATAGTGTCTGATTTATTACTTACTGAATTGATGTACCATTTTAGTTTCCAGTGATCTCTACCTTATAATAGACATTAAATGGAGAGGAAGCTCTGTCTATACAAGGGAAGCTGGCATATATAACTGCCAGTGCTCTCATTAGGAATAATACAAAGCTCATTCATTTACACCCTGTTGAGACAGAAGCAGCAAGAAGCAGCCTAGTACAGAAAATGGAAGATTAAAGTAAAGTACATGTACATAGAGAAATGAAAAATGTAAAAACATTTTGCCCATTATCAAGTTTTGTTTTTCAAAAAACTATATAGAGTTTTGATTTAAATAGGACCACAGTGGTCCTTTAAATTATAAATTACCATAGAACTGGCGAAGTTGCAATAATTTTACCCTATGGCCAATTGTTTTTGAAAAACAAGGATATACTGTAATTAAAATCCTTTTTAAAGATTGGGCAAAATGTTATTACTATTATTGATAACAACAAACAGTATTATAAAGGATTGAAATAAACATGACTATATGAACAGGTAAAATTTAATATATAATAGAATATAAAATATACAATTAGATCAGCAACTTTGTATTATATGTAGGAGCCAGACTGTTTACTAAGCAGATACCAGGACATATTTTAGGAGCCAGTAAAGCAAGTAATAATGAGTAGCTCACATGACTCTTGTTGTATTCTCAATACATAAAATACAATTTGAGAGAGCAAAACTTTCCTATTGAAAGAGGCCGCTTTGGAGATATTCCCTTATGCATAAAGATGCAGGTCAAACTGTACTAAGATTGAGGTGACTCCAAGAGGAATTCAATCATATGGAGTTTAGTTCAAGTTCTGACAGTAAGATGTTCTTCATTTATAAGAGGCTTCTCCTCACAATATGTGTGAAAAAGCTCAAATAAAATCATACTCAGGAACAGACAAAACTACAGATACTAAGTGCGGAGAGTGAAACTGTAAATGTAATTATTATTATACCTTAACATTGCACAGTATATATATATATATATATATATATATATATATATATATATATATATATATATATATATATAAATATAAATATACACACATATACATCTCCTTCTGGATCACTACCTAAGGGGCTTATGTACCTCAATGAAGCTGTGAGCTATACCATATAGGGTTACCAAAGATGGGCAAGTCATACCACAGAGTTCAGACAAATCGAGGTCCACTGGCAATCCACTCCAGTATCTCTGACCAAGAAAACCTTATGCATAAGCACAACCAGAGACACAGACAGATGTGCCTGGCATGCTGCGTCCATATGGTCACCATGAGTTGGACATGACTGAAGGACTGAACAACAAAAAGAACAATATAAAATGTAGGTAAAAAAAATAGCAGCCAGCCAGGATATTCAGGAACAAACCAAACCAAAACAATCTACCAGGCTCCTAAAAAGAAATGCATGTCTGGCTCCTCACTAACCCGATCCAATATTCATTTAACCTGTATACATGTTATCTATATTAAGCCCCTCAATATCTTGTATTACAATATCAGTCGGACTCCTTGATTCAGCCTGATATATGAGTTTTGTTGGTTTTCTCCTCCCTGAACACTTTACACTAATGTTCTAAACATGAATATTTACCCAAAAAAATCAAGAAAACCATATAATGCACAAACATATCATGAAATGCTGAATGGCATGCGTGTACCAGTATGTAGTATACAGTATAAAGCACACCCCAACATATTCTGACTAGTCCCCGTAAATGGCCAGGGAGCGAGCTCAGTGGCAACATCTCTACCTTGAATGAAATAAACCTGGAGCAAATCCAAAATATCCACACCTTGCGTCCTTGGGTAAATCACCTTACATTCCTGACTCTATACCAACGCACAAGGGCAGGGATCCATTTTACCTATGAAACCAGCACAGTGATTTCTCTAGCACTTTACCACACTAATTAGCATTTAGCTTTCTCGTAATTAAGACAGATTAGCGACTTCCAAACTACCCTTTCCCATACAAACCCTACATTTCCAGATTAAGAACGGTTAACCGTCTACTGCTCAACAAGCCAATTACAGACCACCGTCTTGTGTTACCATTAATGTTATTGTGTGTAGTTTACTATAATGACTATTATTCTAGGCCTAGTTACACGCTGCAGTGTATTGTGGGTAAGCAGCTGGAATCCCTGGGAGTGTCCCCTCTGGCTTCTTTCTAAAGGAACTTTACATAGTTGTCACATGCAAATCCAGTAACATACAATAGCCAGGGTATTTCTATGGGGCCGGTGTGTTTTGTATACACCGCCTGGCTGTTGGCGTGCAATTAGCATCATTAGGTAGCCATGCTAGGGCACAAAAGCATGTGAGTGAATAGTAGTACCAGGCACCACACCACCCTGGCTCTTTAAATCCGTCTCCTCATTACTCGTCCTACTAACCCAGTGCGGGATCCTTCATTGTAGCAGGATTTCACAACAATTTGGAGAGGAGGGGGAACAACACCCATACCATTGATCTTTAACTCTGTCCAGCTTTTACTGTAAATCTGCACAGCCATAGTAAACAACAGCCCCAGGAAAAGAAGACAGCCCCATATATAAAAGGAGAATATGCAATGAGCAGAACCGACGAGCATGGACAAAACAAGATAAGATTTCTTACAGCAAGTTAAGGAGATGATCTCCATATCACACATTACACGTACCTTCTGTGTCTGTAGCCATGAGTACTTCCTGGAGAAAGAGCCAAGAATATAAAGACAAGCAAAGCAAAAGAGAAAGGCTAGATCCAGGAGAGCAGCCTCAGCCTCTCCTCTCTGGGAAAGAACAGAAAGTTGCCGGAGACAGAGAGCGGGGAGGGGGCTGGCGGCTGCAGAATACCAGCCTCCACAATGTGAAACAGATGTGTCACAACAAGTTTTGGGTGGAGAATTCTCCTCGCTCACAATGCTGAGGGAGCCTGGTGACTGGAGCACACAAAGCAGGAAAGGACTTTCACACTTCCACAAGATGCAATACTACTGGGAGCCAGCTGCATGAGTAATGTGGGGGTATTAACCTACTCACAGGGAGAGCAGAGCCACTGATAAGGGTCAGAGCGAGCAGAGCCACTGATAAGGGTCAGAGCGAGCAGAGCCACTGATAAGGGTCAGAGCGAGCAACCCGGGGACCTGAGAAAGGGACAAATACACCTTTGTATGATTGGAGGTGACGCTGTCAGTCTCTGGTTCAATAAAAATAGTTAGGTAGATAGCATAGGCAGGCTGGATGGACATTTCCTTTTTTATATATACCGTAGTCATATCTATATTGATAATATATATATATATATATATATATATATATATATATTATATACACACGCGATTGATAGGTATAAAAGAATATTTGCATTCTCTTTCATATCTATATCATTATATTTGTGTGTAGATACAAATTATAAAATACATATATATATATATATATATATATATATATATATATATATATATATATACACACACACATATTATACATATATATATATATATATATATATATACACATATGCACACACACATATATATATATATATATATATATATTATACATATATATATATATATATATATATTTTTTTTTTTTTTACATACATTGACAGATATGCAAATATTATTTTATATCCATCAATCTCTTATATATAAATAAAAGATTTAGCATTCTCTTTCTCATATCTATTGGTATATATATATATATATATATATATATATATATATATATATATATATTTACTTACTAGGAAATTGCCCGTCAAAAATGACGGGAATAAACTTGTAAGGCTAGCAATACTGTTTGCCATACAATGTGTGCTAGTGTGTTTGGTTGTGTTAGTGCCTTGGTTTAAGTGTTACTGGGTTGGGTTAAGTGTTTTTTACCTTGTGTTAAATGTTAGTGGCTTGGATGGAGGGTTACTGCTTAGGGCTTGATTTAACGTCCGTCGGGTTAGTTTTTGTCATCCATTTTTTTTCTACACCCACACACAGATAGATATACAGATACCAATAGATAGATAAATATGAAAAAAAGAGAGCACAAATATTTTATATTTATTAATCTCTCATGTATATATGTATATGTTAATTGATATTTTATCAAAACAGAGATATGACACCAGATAAAAACAGAGAGGTGCATCTAGTCAGCCCATTTTATCTACCTAAAGGTTTGGCTTGGATATCCTTATGCTCATAGCAGACATGCTTAAATTCCTTGTGTTTGACCCTACCACTTCCACTTGAAGGCTGTTCCACTTCTGTACTACCACTTCTATAAAGCAGTACTTTTACACATTACCCCTAAATCTTCAAACTTCAAATCAAATCACAACCTCTTGTTCTTGCCTTCCTCTTTTTGGATCTTTTCTGTTACGTACCCGCCAGCAGGTGGTGTGACGCTTTCAATTTGTTCTTAGGGTAAGTATTAGATTAAAGTGTTAGGGTAGTGGCAGATGATAAGCTTTACATAGTAAAGTAGTGGTGCGCTACTAACACTAACATTTTTAAAAAAGTCATAGTGAGCCACCAATTAGCCGCTGCAAGCCACTACTGGTGGGCATGAAACAGGAAATCCCTCTTTCCTATTTAAAGATACACTTATACATTATGTGTGCGTATATGCTGTATATGCTACTGTCTCCATATTACTCACAAGATGAATGGCATCTAAAAACTGTGTATGTTTTTTTTACTTATTTTATTTTTGTTCACGTACAAATGCACATATTGTATGTACACTATCATGCATCTCACATGAGCCCAGACACACTCTGCTTATTCACTCTTCCTCTGACATGTAACTTGTATGTCTTATAAGATAAGACTGTGCAATCACAATATATTTTATACAATCAGGAAACCTGACAGTCCTCCGGGGCTTTTTATTCAGCTGGAAGTGGCAGACATTCAGGAAATGTATTGGATCCGTGATCTTGTCTTTTTACTGTATACATGTACTATTCAATGAAGGAAGAAAAACACCTTACTATTTTCTTTGGCATGAGATTTTGAAATAAAGGAAATATCCACTTAAATACAGCTCAGGGTCTGCTTAATTTGACATCTCCTGCAAGGTTATTAGTTATACTGAATTTCTAACTAGTTAAAATATATAAATATATTCATATTTTAAACCAGAACTCTCAATAGCTGGGATTCTGCTAAATATCTTACCATAGATGTATTTAGGTTTTGTGCTTCCCTAAGCCTATTCAAATTTTTCTACCCTAAGGCCTATCCTCAGTTACTACTCCTCCTATCTCATTGCTAGATTGCAAATTACAGTTACATTCGTATATATATATATATATATATATATATATATATATATATATATATATATATATATATATATATATATATGTTTCCTGGCTTGTGCCTGGCCATGGCCGGATTACCCATTAGGCCAAATAGGCAGCCGCCTAGAGGCGCTTTCCTGTGAGGGGCGCCACTTCTTAAAAAAAAAGTGGTACTTGGCTGAAAAAAAATTAAATGCTGCAGTTCATAGACTGGCTACTAGGGGGTAACTACCTAGAACAAGACAGTTACAACAGGAAAATGAACTTACATGTACAGAAAAGGCAAAAATGGGTCCGTGCATGCCTTGCGTACTCACTCGCAGGGGCTCCTCCACTTCACTGCCTAGGGGTTCCAAAAAGGTAGATACAGCCCTGATCCTGGCTTAAAGATGTATAATACCGCAAGCATATGCTTAAAGGAAGCCATGCTTAACATGGTATTGGATTAAAAGAGCAAAGCCTTTGTGGGCACATGTCCATGCACAGGTTTCCAGAATGAAGGACATTTTTTTTTTTTTTTTTTTACCTTACTTTAGACATTCAAACGTGAACACAAATGTACTATTTATTTAATATATATATATATATATATATATATAATATATATATATATATAATATATATAATAATAATATATATATATATATATATATATATATATATATATATATATATATATATATATATATATATAGAGAGAGAGAGAGAGAGAGAGAAAGAGAGAAAGAAAGAGAGAGAGAGTGGCTGAATGTCTATGTCTCTATCCTTGGCTTCTCTTCATCATTAGTTACAATACCTCAGTGCCTCAAAGCAGTTGCTGATTGCCTGTAGAAAATGAAACCTGATTGAAGGGGAGGGGGGTATACCACCTGTGCTGTAATGTACATTTATATTTTCTAGACTTCAGATCTGTTCTAAACCTCTCAAACATCATTCTGTAACATTACCTTATTCATTAACACAAAGGGCTAACAAAAGTCCTATTCCTTGAACCTCTCGCACCATCATCACTAGCTTAGCCATGCTCAGTAATTGGCATCCTGTGGAGGTCATGTGGTTACTATATAGTATTGTAACTTTACAGACTTAAGATTTTGATGCTGGGCACAAGACATTAAAAAGATGAGGTCACTGATAAAAAAAAAATGTCAAAACCATTAAATCCAAGCTTTAAACTAATAAACATACTTTTCATAATTATCAGTTTCTCATTGGCCCTCCACCAATCACGGAGAATGGTCCATATCAGGGTTAGCGAACGCTAGTCAACGAGAGCAAGTATCATGTTAGATTTTCTGGATACCATATTGGAGAATAGGTTAGTCAATCAGAGGCTCAGTTATTTTAATATATTTACCTGCAAGTAAACAAAGAATATCCATGAAACCGTGCCTGACTGCAGTTGGATAAGCCGGTTCTATATTAATTAAGCTTTGGGTTTTCTCATTAGCAAGTTGAGACTGCTCATGTTTCTATGTTATTCCCATGTCTATTCTTTAGGTAAAGAAGAGGCCTTTCCAACATGGAAAAGGCTACATATGATTGCATAGGAAACAGGGGAGATTGCATTGCCCTAGTGAGAGACCTATCACTATCACTAGCCCAGAGCAAATATCAATACAAATGTATGTAAGCATGAATACCAGTATGGACACATGTTACACACTGGCATCTATACACTCTGACTATTAATGTTATAACAAAAAGCAAAGTGCAACCAAGATGGAGCTCATAAACCTCTAAAAATATTTGTGTGTGCGTGTGTTTGTTCAGTTGTGTCCGATTCTCTGTGACCTCTTGGACCACAACAAACCAGGGTAATCTATTTAGAATTGATGGCAGAGATACTGGAGTGGGTTACCAGCTCCTTCTCCAGTGGACCACATCATATAGCTCCTGATATTCCTAGGTGGTCTCCCATCCAAGTACTGACAAGGCCCAACCCTGCATGGCTTCAGGGTGGTGTGACCTCTTGGTTGCACTTTGCATGTTGTTATAACATGAATAGTCACACTGTAGAGATGCCAGTGTGTAACTTGTGTCCATACTGATAGAAGTATTCATGGTTATACACATTTGTATTGATATTTGCTCTGGGCTACACACGTTACAGATAGCACCTATATAGTAGGTCTCTCACTAGGGAAATGCAATCTCCATGGCTCCTAAGATTTTGCTGCTGGCTCAAAACATAGGCATTTTGCATATTTTTCTATATAATAATGCATACCCTGGCTCCTAAAAAATATGCCTGGCTCCAAACTAATCTGGTTGGCGATTCTTGTTAAATTTGACAAAAAAATATGGTTTGACCTAAATTTTCCGGAGTAGAAAAAGCCGTTGGGTCATCTCCCGGTGAGATGTGTGACCAGAAATATAATATTTGGCTGCTGCTGAATCTGTGCATTATCCAATATTAAAATCTAATAAACGAACGGCTAATGGAAATATAAATTATCCATAAGGATTTTGTGGACTAGTCTAAAAATCAAGAAGGCGATGGCTACCCACAGAACTGAATAAATATATATGGGACCCACAGTGCCAGCGCGCCAGGCATCACACAGGGCCCTCAGGACATTCTTTTACAATGAATAGACCTATAAAAAGGACTCTAATCACCAATTCCTGGCTAAAATGATGATTGTGCTGAAATGACAGCAGTTCTGCAGAGTAAATGATAGACTGAGTGTGCCAGGGCCGACCAGAGATCAGTGCACGCCATCTTTGTACAGCACGCAAGATAAACAACGCACAAACCTCTAGGACGCGGTTTGGAGCAGTACTTAAAGAGACATAGCAGAGGTTCCAAATAGTTTACCTTTAAAAACTATAATATTAAGTACTTTATTAAATGTATTTCTTACAGTAAGTTTTCTTATCGTAATGATTGCTAAAAAATGTCAATTACTCCCTGGTGGTCTGCATGCATTGTTTTCAGTCTAAAGTCCATCTCAGCACGTATAGACCTCAATGAATAATTAGACGAATTGCTTTGAAGGTTGTGCGTCAGCAGCACAGAAAGATAAAACTACTGTTATTCAACAACATGATTTATAAGCACGAGCGCATTTAACACTGCTAGAAAGTAACGCTAAGGCACCTATGTAAACTTTGCATCAAGGAAATATACCCACAGAGATCATTAAGAGATACAATTGTCCCTAATGTTCTCTCATGGGTTTAAATAATCAAGTGTTTATATGAAGGAGTAGTGTGGAAAATGACACTAAAATGTAGATATTTTATTTCCTCTTGTCATGACCGATTGGTAACATGAAGGAAGGGGGTCTGGTGTAAAATGTAGATTAGAGTGAATCCTACCTAGAGGTCACACCAACATGAAGCAGAGCATGGCATAGTCAGTACTTGTATGGGAGACCACCTAGGAATACCAGGAGCTGTATGCTATGGCCCATTGGAGAAGGAACTGGCAACCCACTCCAGTATCTCTGCCATGAATACCAAGTGGATCAGCATGGTGCGTTATGGTCCATGAGGTCACAGTGAGTTGGACACAACTGAACAACGCAAACACACACAGAGTGAATACTAGATTAGCTTTACCTCCAGGTTACTAAGAAGTCACATTGCTTTATCATCTTGTACGGTGGTTCAAAACCCTCTTCTCAAGACACCCCAGACAGACCATGATTTAGGTCAAACACTGTGTGAACAAAGGGGAGGAAACTAGTATTCAGCAGGCTGTGGAGCCTCAAGTTGCTTCACATAGTGTGACCTAAATCATGGCCTGTCTGTTGGGTCTTGAGGAGGAGTTTGGGAACCGCTGATCTTGTATATGTCAATTTTCTTGGTTTTTATCATGTATTTAGCATTTTAAAGAAAAACATTTTTTTTGTGTTTATTTATTTTTTTGCTTTGTAAGGGATGAAAATAAAAAATAAGGGCCTACTGTGGTTCAAGAAGAGCAATTTTTTTAAGAAAACCACAAAAGGGTATGATTCTACTAGTATTTAAACAAGTGAAAGATAGAAGAGGTATAAGTAAAAAAAATATATAACACATCCCTATGAGAACAACAATAAGGGAGGGTGTGGTGTGGTGGAAAGTAAATCTCATTGCAGTTACTGGTTTGTGTGTCTCTGGTGCCCCAGGATATGTGGAGTCATCTCTTATAGGGACACCACAAAATGAAGTGCATTTTTTATAAGCATTGTAAAAGAGCTATACATTGTACTAGCCTTCTTTTTCTAAAGTACATAACTGCTGAGATATTTAACCATTGTTCATGCTTCATTAGTATGCAAATGTGTGACTCATGAATAGTAATTAGGTGTTTTCATGTGCTAAAGCTAAACAATGTTTTTGCAAACACATAAACAAAAATGACCAACCTCCTCTATTATAATGCAGTTAGAATACTAATGCTACATAAACAATGCTGAATATCTCAAGAATTATTCTCTAGAGAAAAATGGCTAGTAAGAGTAGTGCCATGTTTTCATGATCTTTAAGAAGAAATAAACGTGTTTTGTCGGTGTAACTTTAGATGTTGACATTGAACATAATTAGGCAAGCAAAATATCATAAAGCTCAAGATTTGTAGTTTACTGCACTGCTCCTGTGAGAAAGAATAGGTAAATGTCAGATAATCAAGACTCCGATGATATAATAAATCCCCTCTCCTCTTCCTCCTCTCGCTGAACGATAAGATAAGCACATGACCCCAAGCTCAAAGCTATCCGGAAGTGTGGAAGACAAACAAGATGGAACTTTCTATAAAGAGAAATAAGCACGTTTTTGCACATTTTTTACACTGCTGCTAATGCTGTTAGATTTTTACATACCATGAAGTGGTCATTTAACAAACTATTATATTGAAGCCTTAGGGAATAAACTTTCATGTGCAGCCCTATAACTTAGCTTCCAATAACACTGCTTTATTAAAGCTTGTAGGGGCTGAACAACCCAGACAAAAAGACACAAATAGACCTGCTTTATATATTTAAATCACTTCTAGATGAGCAACGAAATCTCATTTTACTATTCAAGCCTGAAATGTGTGGCATCTCTTTAGTCAAAGTGAGCAACGCTGAGACGACTGCAGACGCGGCATAAAATAACATATATCCTGCAAGATGATTTATGGATCCGATCCTGCACTTAAATCTACACTTATTTATTTAAGAAGACAAACTCTCTAGTAGAATACGGATATATTTCAACGCTCTGAAATGACCAGGGCCAGACATGCTGGATTGTATTGCAGAGTCTATTCATAAGTCAGCCCTCTATTACCAAGGAAATATGGGAAATCATCTATGGGCCCCGTAACTTTCCTTCTTAAGGCTTCTGTAGTTTAAGAAAACTTCACAATCGTGATGTATCTAATGAATAACAGTGTTAACAGCGGTGCTAGCCAAGAGCGTAATGGAATGTTTTTGAGAAAACCTTAACTTTATGAGACTCTGCTAGTGTATAGATGCTGACATGGCAGTTATCCTTCCTGTCCAGTGTATGAGGGAGCAAGTAGAGAGCAGTGAGGTCGGGATGTTCACTTTATAGCGAGCATGTGCAGGGAAGATAAATACTTTTTCTTAAATATTTAAATAATAATAAATACATATGTATTATTAAACTTCATTTGTAAAGTACCAACATTTTTGGCAGTGATATACCCAAGGGTAAAATACATACGAATATACAGAAGAAGAAGAGGTAAAAGCCCACCTGTTCACTTCTGAATAGATAAATAATTACTAGAGTACCAGTTTCAGAAGAAACTGTTGAAGAAAGTTAATATATATACAGCGGCACTTTGGTACTCGTCTTTAACTGGTTCCCTAAAGTCATGACTGGTGGCGAGAACAATGAGTACTAAACGATAAGGAGTTCCCATAAGGATTAATATAAATTGACTCATACTGGTCTTAGCAAGTGTGATGAGTAAGTGTCGAGTGCCAAAGCAATTTTTGCTTGTCAAAATGTGTTAAATAACAAATTTGAAGTGTTTTTGAGGCAGACAAGTACCAAGTTACCACCGTATGTGTCTGTCAGGTTTTTTAACTTGCTTTAGAAATTCAAATGTGAACACAGATGTACTTTTTATTTACTGTACTACTGTACGGTGGAGGGCTTCAATCGCTCTTTTGCCCACCATATTATAAATGATGATGTGGTGAACTACATACTCATAATTTCCACAACACAGGCTGAGATCCCGCTCCATGCTGATGATAGCCAGTAAGCTTGAAACAGCTGTACATGGATTGGATACTCGGCCTGTGTTTATTCCAACCTTGGCTTTGCATTAAAGCTGTGTAATACAGCATGTATAAGCTTAAAGGAAGCCATGTTTGATAATGGCTAGGATTGAAGAGCGAGGCATTTGTGGGCACATTTGTGTGTCCCAGCTCAACTTCCCAGAATGCAGTGTAATAACTGTTTTTCTCGGAACTCTGAGTTGGAAGCAGGTTTTTATACTTGTTTTAGACATTCAGGTGTGAACACAGATGTAAAAATAACGATAAGGGAGGGGCAGAGGCTGAAAGAGACGAGAGAGAGAGAGAGAGAAAGACGAGAGAGAGAGAGAGAGAGAGAGAGAAAGAGACGAGAGAGAGAGAGAAAGAGACGAGAGAGAGAGAAAGAGACGAGAGAGAAGAGAGGGAAGAGAGAGAGAGGGAAGAGAGGGAAGAGAGAGAGAGGGAAGAGAGAAGAGAGGGAAGAGAGATAGAGGGAAGAGAGAGGGAAGAGAGAGAGAGAGAGAGAGAGAGAGAGAGAGAGAGAGAGGGAAGAGAGAGAGAGAGGGAGAGAGGGAAGAGAGAGAGAGAGGGAGAGAGGGAAGAGAGAGGGAAGAGAGAGGGAAGAGAGAGAAGAGAGAGAAAGAGAAGAGAGAGAGAAGAGAGAGAGAAGAGAGAGAAAGAGAAGAGAGAGAGAAGAGAGAGAGAAGAGAGAGAGAAGAGAGAGAGAAGAGAGAGAGAAGAGAGAGAGAAGAGAGAGAGAAGAGAGAGAGAAGAGAGAGAGAAAGAGAAGAGAGTGAAAGAGAGAGAGAAGAGAAAAAAATGAGAGAGAAAGTGAAGAGCATATTCATTTAAAATGATTGGCATTTGGCGGTTAAGAAAAGTTTCTGCTGGGCAAAACATAAAATGAGTCACACAGAGCGCAAAGCTTTATTTCCAACAAATCCGCCAAAATAATGCAAGCTCTCAAAGTGGCTGATCCCCAGCATTACAAAGTTCTGGTTCAAGTCCATGCAAGCTACTATTCTGAGATTATTATACTGAATATTAAGCGTTACAATGACATCAGAAGCTGTACTACAGGATTTTATGGGGCGGGAATATGCAAATACTGAGGAACAGAATTATCCCCAGGCAAAACATCATAATTACCTTTACAATTTGCAGTTTTACAAATCTTTTCTATTATGATAATTTGCTGGAGCATGATTTTATTTAAAGAATATTATAAACCCCTGTCTTTGTGATCTCATTCACATTAAGTAGATTTCATCATAATATGGTTAAGAAGAGTAAACAGTATTTATTGTAATGCTCTACTCATATTGATCAAGTGTAGTTCTCCAAAAGAGTATATTTCTCAATACAGAACTAGATGGGTCATTTCACAATGAGGGCTTACAAATCATTATTTGTTTCTTTAATTGGAAAAAACACTAATTTTGAGTATATATATATATATATATTTTTTTTTTTCTTTTTTCTTTTTTTCTCCACAACACACATTATCTTCACTTTATCTATACACGAAACAAAAATGATTTATATATAAATATGATTAAATGTACACAATACTTTGTTTAAATGCGTCATTTTAAAGTGATAACCAAGTATTACAGAACAGTATACAAAGAAATGATTGCCAGATCTTACATATGGTTTATAATGGCACAATCAGCATGAGTTTAACATCTATGGTGTGAAGTCAGCATCTCAACTTTTGCAACCCAGTAGCAGTGCTGATTCATATTGTTTATGCTTCTGAATCTCGTGCTTATTTTTTCCAAAGACCACAAAAAAATGATGAGAGTTATGGATGGCACCGACCAAACAATAACAGCAAAAGCGCCTCTCAGAAAAAAAAATACAACAACCAACAGCCTCGCAATGAGCGCCGAAGGATCTCAGACCACCAAAAAAATTAATGTCTGTGGCTAACAGCCTTACAATTTTATTGCCCCGTCATTTTTGACAGGCAAGTCGCTAGTATTACATATAATAAACCCAGGCTTGACAAATCCTGAAAGCCATGGCTCCTGAAATGTTGTTGCTGGCTCGTAATTTTGTAGGCATTTTGCATATATTTTTAAATAATAATGCATACCCTGGCTCATAAAAAGTGTAGTGGCTCCTAACTAAGCTGGTTGGCTCCTAAATTTCAGATACATTTACCAACGTATGTAATAAATATACAATAATTATTACAAACTTCCCATTTGTATGATGAATTCCTTGAATAGAGTTTAGTCATTACTAGTGGCCATAATCCAGTGTTTAAGAACCTCTATCATAGGTTGTAGTGATGTCACAGTACAATTAGTTTTATGGTACATGGTAGGAAACAAAGTGGGTTCCCTGGTGGTCCAGTGGTCAGGATTTGGTGCTTTCACCACTGCGATCCTTGTTTGATTCCAGTTAGGAAACCAAGAGGTCACACTGGTCAGTACTTGGCTGGAGTATGCTGTGGCCCACTGGAGAAGTAACTGACAACCCACTCCAGTATCCCTGCAATGAATACCAAGTGGATTATCATGGTGTGTTACTGTCCGTGACGTCACAGAGAGTTGGACATAACTGAACACTGTAAACACCGAAAAACTACAAAAGAGCTTCATCCAGGTTTCTCTCCGAGAAGACTACAGTAAAGAAGTATTTTTAATTATCATTATAGCCGTCTGAAAGCGAGTGAAGAATCGGAAACTCTTTATTACAGTATGACCCGTCTTATTTCATAAATGCAAATTTCTGTATTGTGGCCAAATAATAAAAAGCTGAACGTTATAATATATTCTGCATATTCTTTGTACGAAGATTAAACCTTACGGCTCTCATCTGTGTGTTGTGGAAATGAGATTGCGATTGAAAGCTTTCCACCTATACAGCTTTGCACGAGCTTTCCATGCAACATGAAAGGCCACAAAACAAAGCCCTCTTCATACGGCTACATGTGCATCAGGAACTAAGCCGGATTCACAGCTATTAAAGAGGAGGCCATCTTCATCATCTTGATATCAAGATAAAGGTGAGCCGCTATTCATTTACATTATATATTGATCTATCCTGGAAGTGATACAGTGGAGCCTGTGAATGAGGTATATTTAAGAAATATAGGTAGTAGTTGTACTAACCCTTCTGGTTTGCCACCATGTCATGTTGAATGGGCTTGTGTACTTCAGTGAAGCTGTGAGTTATACCATGTATGGTCATTCCAGGTGGCTAGGTCATAACAGATAGGTCAGACAAATCGATGTCCACTGGATGAGGAACTGGCAACCCACTCCAGTATCATGGCCAAGATAAGAGATATAATGATAGATGTGCCTGGAGAGCTGTGGTCTATAGGGTCACAGGGAGTTGGGCGACTAGTACAAGTAGTGGTGTAGTCGTTCAAAGTGGAGGAAGGTGTACATTACCACTAAAGGTGTACATTGCCACTAAAGGCGTACATCGCCACTATTCCCTGAATTTCCACTGCTCCACTTGTACTAAATGGCAAAATGTACTTTGTGGACATCCTAAGAGGAATATTGTGTTATCAACAGTTGTCCCTTAATCTTGATAATGCCGCATTTGCAAATTAATATGCAACACAGGCCTGTATGTGCACTCTAGTATTTTGTACCATTACTGATATGTCACTGGTGACAACGTAGCCATTGTTGACACGACATGAGCATGGGACACGCACAGAAGAATGCGTGTGGATCTATGTTGCATGTTAACTTACATTAGCACCATTAGCAAGATGGAGGACTTGTTAACAAGGGAGGATTGTTAATAGCAAAATGGCTGAACCCATAGTAGAAAACAACAGGGTAAACCATTACTATGCAGTGTTATTCCTTTATTTTAGCAATGTATTAATACACAATGTACTAAATACTATGCTACTATACGTTTTCTATATGGTAATCCACTTCATTGTTTCACAATGATTAAAACAAGATCTATTAAATCAGGTGCTGATAAATTTATCTGAAATTTTGGAGAAAGTCAGACTAGTTAGGAGCCATCCAAGCAATTTATAGGAGGAATGTTATGTATTATATTTAGAAATATATGTACAATCACTAAAAAGTTAGGAGCAATTATTACCATTTTAGGAGTGGTGTCTTGTCCTTGTCCTGGCTGCCAGATGTTGTCAAGTCCTGTTTTAAACGGATAAGGAAGTTTCCCTGTTTTTAATATTAACTACCTAAGAGTTTGTTTGCATTTCTAAAAATAATTTCATTAACAAGTGCTTAAAAGTTCGGTTTTCACAAATAGTCCCTGCAAAGCTCTGCCCCCAGCACCTCGCTGTGCTGGGACTAGATCTACTAGCCAAATAACAGACTATTTTAACCACATTTTATGAAATGCTGCTGAGAGACAATCTGTGATTGGTTAAAACATCTAGTACTACAGAGACACTGTGTACATTAGTTACAGGGGACGGACCTTTGCATGGACTGTTTAGAAAGTTTGAGCGAGTGAAAACTAATCTTTTAAGTACTTGTACACTCGGGTAGTGTTTTTTATTTAAAAAATAAACAAAAAAACAGGGAGCTTCAATATCCCTTTAATGCATGAAGAACATTTGGGACCTTCGTGATTTGATGGTACCTATATGTCATATGTCTGAGACTCTCACATATATCATTAGTTTTACAAGTGACATATTAACCCTTTTTGAAAAACAAGGACAAAGTCTCACCACCTGCAATATTTGATGGTTTATTGCTACTTCATGAATCAAGACTCTTGGAGCTCAGCTTTGTCACAAAGATGGAAGTCCTGAAATATCAATCACCCAGCGCGGCTTCAAAGCAAAAGAAGAAATAAATAAAACGATACAGCGCGTTACTCACCAAATGATGTATTCAGTGCTGGTAACCGATATAATTAATGGAAGCCTTGCACAGGAACCTGGAAAACACAAAATGATAAATGTGAGTGTGCAGACACTGCTTATATATTTACATGATATCATTTCAACTTCAGCAGATAAATTACATTAAATATTATGGCCTGATCAAAAGCAGGATCTACCAAAGTTTTGCATGAAAAAGAAAAGTACTGCTAAGACTGGAAATGCAGCTTTGCAGCACTATTTGGAAATACTTTCTGATTTGGGATTGTAAATTATTTCTTCACAAAGCTCCATAATTCAGATGGTGCAGTCCCTTAACACACCTAATTACGAGTTTAGCATAGGTAACTATTATTATTGGTGCAAATGCATTTTGAATAAGGATTAAAAATATATTTTTTTATATCACTGCACAGCTCCTTTTTCATTAATTTAACATATAAGATTTAAAACTTGCTGTTATAAATGTATCATAGACAAAAATATATTGTTTAGTAACGGAGCTGTAGCTGTAATTTCCCCCTCACATTGTTCCTCACGGTTATGCCTTTAAGTAAATGCAATTTTTAATAGCATATCTAAGTTTCCTGTATTTTTTTAAACCCTATACTAACCTTCAAGCAAACTGCAGCATATTGTATAGATCTACAGAAGCAAAGCCTGAAGCTGCTTCCTTTTGGTGGAAACAAACACTACAAATCCCATGATGCTTTGCTGCATAGACTGAATCCGCAGACATTGCAACAATTTTTAGCTGCCTCTGATTGACCAAAACGGATTATGAATTTATTTGCTCATTTATTTAATTTTTTTAGGGAAACGTTAAGTTTATTAAACGTTTATTTGGGGATTTTGTTCATGCATTCATAATCCATGAAACTTCTATATATCTTTTTATTATGCCATATTATGAACCTCCGCAGTGTCACTGTAACAATTATGCAAATAATGAACCCAGTGTTATTTGGAACCTAATTGCTAATTTAATTTCTTTTTTTTTTGGGGGGAAAATGGGCTGAACTGCCATACTACCTTCACGTGCCTTCTATGATTTACACTGAACATGTATAGCTCTGTACTTCTATGTATGTCACTCCCATCATCCACAGTTTGGCAAAATGTCACTTGTTTTAGTTGGGTGAGGTCGGTGGGTGGAGAAACAGACAAGGAAGTGTACTAGAGATTTGCTTGGATTCAAACATTGAATAAACTATACAAAATCTGTAGAAATGTGTTCAGTGTAGATAGGAGGGCAGTGTTAGAGCAGACATTACTATTAGAATATTTATTCAATTTGTAGTAGATATGCTAAATAACCTAACTGGAGTAACCTACGATATTTTCTCACTACCCTTTAGACTATATTTACTGATGGTTGAAGTGATGGAAACTTCTTGAAGTAGCCTTCTTTTCCTATGTTATCTTACGTGGTATATGTGATAACAATTGATATCTGCAAGAGTTCTCCAACACAGCACCATTTGGTGGTTGTTTAGTCATTCAGTCATGTACAACTCTCTGTGACCCTATGGACAGCAGCACGCCAGACACATCTTGTCTCTGATTGTGCCTGTCCATAAGGTTTTCTTGGCAAAGATACTGGAGTGGGTTGCCAGTTCCTTCTTGAGTGGACCCTGATTATAGCTCTCAGTTTCATTTAAGTACACGACAAGGATAACAATCCAGAAGGGGACCATTTAGTACATGTGGCCAAATGCATACCATTTATGATGACTATAATTATGCAATCAGGAGACAATTAGCAGACAATGTAATTTATGCATGTGCAGGGAAAGGTGTCAGATGTCAAATATTAAAAGTTCTAAAAAGATAAAAAATATTCGTTGTCACTCTCTCTTTCTTCCCTTATCAATACCATTCCCTCCACTGACAAAAGAAGATAAGCCACCAATTTAGGTTCCAATCTGGCAAAAAGTGCTGAAGTCAGACAAGATGGAATATTCTATACCAAAAAATTAAGGTGTTCCCTAAAAAAAAAAAACCTCTTTTAAGCCCATGGCTTAGATAGCGGCCAATGCTGTTAATTTGTTCCATACTTCACAAATATGTAATGTTTTTCCTAGATACAGTGATCCTTTATATTATATAGTGAAGACATGATTTATTAAACAAAGCCTTAAAACAAAATATTACAAAGTGACCTGTTTGAAAAATAATCATTTTGTAATCGACACTTTATCAAGTGAGACATTTCTACCCCAGGGAAAGCAGAGAAATAGGTATGGAGACTCAGAGAAAACCTTACACAATAAATCAGATCTTAGGTCAAGGATTTTACTTTATTTTTTCCTTCATAGTTTCAAGAAAATTAGTTTCACCCCAGTTGACAGGATTGATCAGTTATTTATCTCAATTTCTTACCTTGATACCTTCATGACTACCAAAGTATTGTAACCAGAGGCCAGCCCATAGTGAGCTGGTATTTTGTGAATGGAGAACTTCCCCTGCTTTTGCTTGTTATATATAAGGATATCCATCTCTCCTTGCTGTTAGGTATATGGTAGGCCACTGTAATGCTCTTTTCAAACAACATTGCAATATACTTTTGTTTTTAAAAATCAAATTTTTCGATCATTAACAGATAAAATCCATGGTTAAGCTAAAGTGGACATTATAACAACAGTTTTGCCGCTAACCGGTTTCGTATTTAAACTTCCTAAAGTGATAGTACCTAATAGTAGATAGATATTTTAATTAGGAATTAATCATTAATAAAATTAATTTAAATTCATGAAAAAAAAAATCTACATTAAAACTTACTTTCAAAGATCAGACTCGGCTATGGCTAGTATCCACCCAGTAAAAAGGTAAAAGGAGGGAGGCGGCTTTTTTCCTGCAGGATGTCCTAAATGTTTAGGAACAAGATTATATCAAGTGATCTGCACAGGCTGGAAATTTCTTGTGTTGAAGTGGTTTTCCCGGCTATTGAACTTTTGCTGTGGATGATTCTTTGTCATCGTATCTAAATCAGATTGTTCCTAAACCCTTTATACAGATCTCACAGACCCCCCCTTCCCAGTAGGTGAACTTACAAGAATAGAAGAAAAGACCTCAACTAGAAGTGTCACTATAATCTTTAAAAGTAGAAAGTAGAAAAAAGCACAAAAGGCAATGAATAGTGAAGTAATTAAAATATGTTTTTTGTGACACCAAAGAAAAACGCCATTTGAGTATTTTTGTGGCATACAGGCTATAACAAATCTGCTATGAAAAAAAGGTTATCACTGTGTAAAATAAAATATTTTAAGAGAGTACAAGAAATGTAGAATATGGTGGCTAATTCCTTATAAGACAACTGTCCCATGGAGCCAAGAATATGATTATCTAAAGTAAATAACAATACAGATGTAAAAAAAAGAAGAAGAAGAAAAAAAAAGAAATATGAATAGCAGTGCTGCTTGGTCACCTATGGCCATCTCTTATCAGATTTAATCTTTTCATATAATATCCAGTATTGTTATTTTAAGTCATTAACTAGAAACTGTCAACGATAAATGGATAATTAAAAGAACTAGCTTATTTTATTATGATTTTACAGCGGACCTATAGTCAAGAATCATTTTACTGTACTCTCGAAATGTAAGATCTAAAAACTGTCAATTATTTTTTCATCAATATTAATTTTATTGACAATAACTTATTACCCAATCAAACAAATTACTTATTGTATATCCACTACAGTGATGCTTTAAAAGGAACATATGACACAACTGCGTTTTGTTTTTCAAGAGCACATTTTAAACATTACAAAAATTATTTTCATGAAAAAATATTATGTAAAACCTCATTGAAAGTAATAGGGAATGCAGAGATTGTATTTTAGTTGGCAGAACTAATTGGCTGGCAGAAGGCAAGCCCCCAAGAGCAGTGACTTCTAAATAAGTTTTTGTGCTCTGAGAACTTTATTTGAAAATAGAAAATACACTGAAATATTATCAGATACCCTCTGATGCAACAAGTAAAAAAATAATGCCATGTCCCTTTAAATATAATTTATAGGTGCCCCTGTAATTAAGCAACACTAGACTACTAGATTTGATGCCAGTTATTGCTTGGCACATTCTTTGGCTCAGATTTAAAACCACGGACCCCATACAGTGCCTGGCATTATTCCATGCCCGCCTTGTGCCTACCCAAAACACTGCTAGGGGTAAATCTTGAACTGATCTCAATAACAGCACAGCAAGGGTGTACATTGAGTTTTTATAAGGGCAAATACAATGAATTATCCTGGCATCAAGTTAGCGAAAAAAAATAATAGTAAAAGAAACCAGGCTGTGGGATCTTCGGTGCCAATTAGCAAATTTTATAAAAAGTCAGATGCCAGGGAATAGTTGGTTGTTAAATCAACAGTGACTGGGGGGGATGAGACAGACATCACTCTGTGGGGAAACACTGAGCCTCGGCTTCCAAAAACAATTGTATAAACGAGGCTCTCTGTGACAAATAAGAAGATGAACGGACAATATTCATAATGATAATAATGGATTCCTAACACTACAGAGGGCTCAGGAAATCAGCTAGGTGTGGAGTCACGTTATAGCCCATACTTCCTGGGTGTTCGGCACAAATGGGCTAAAGACGGGAATAGTATTGTAGAAGGGGATGTGATGACCAATTATGCCTTAGATTAGATTATTAGATTATTGCTTGTAGACCCAAAATAATAGGACCTAGATCTTAATTAAGGCATTGGTCATTAAAGGGACATATACCTCACTGTAAGTGCTCTTTGTGGTGTCAAAGATCCCATTATTCTATGTTAAAATGACCTATTGTTTTTAATTACACTAACAACAGCTAAAACTAAATCTAAAGTTTTAAATCTGTTTGCATAACAAAGCTTTTCTTGCCTACTGACTGCTGTAAGAGTAAAAACAGAGTCAAGTCAGTGAGGACAGTGATTGATAACAGTTTCTCTCTGCACTCAGGACTGCACTAAAATGTTAACCAATAACTGACCTGTTTAGGCGATTCCAGCATTCCATGCTCTGCACAGATGCGTTTGGTAAGGGTTCACTTTTTTCTTTTGCTCACTACATGGAGCTGTAGTTCTGGCTGGGGACAGTCAGTGACACATGTAAACACATGTATTACTTTATTTATATATCATATGAGGTATTTAAAATATTCAAAAAGTATTTCAATATGCTTTTAGTTTGTTACTGTGATGTGGTCAAAATTGTGCTGAATTAAGTGGTCCTTTATTAATATCCATTCAATGATCTACATAGTATTCGATGATTACTTTCTTACTTTCAAAGATCAGACAAAACTCTAATCACTATAAATGTCTACTGGAGGGGGCAGCTCTGGCTAACAAAAAGTGCTAACCTATAAAGCACAAGATTTTAATCAATACAACGGTCTTAATTGAACTGCAATGAGTTCTGTCCAGCAGCTAGCTAATGAAAGGTTATATAGATTCAAGTTACATATTATAGGACCACTGCACAATGAAGTGTGTAAGAGCATAATTAATCAGGAAAAGTCGTACAGCTAGTTTTTAATTAGAGAGAAAAAAATAGTCCGCTTGCCGAAACCGGTAGGGATCCATGATATATTTGTGGACTTTTACATCTCTAGAGAGCTACAATTGCATTGAATAACTCGATATGTCTGCTTGAGGACCAGTGGGAGGGAAGGGGTGGGGTGTTTTTTCAATCTTATCCTATTATAAAACAAAGGCTCTTGACTTTTGCCTGATTTCCCCCCCTCCCACACCCCTCATTCCATTGATAACTACAAACGCACCACCAAATCATTCAGTTCTCAGGATGGAATGTAAGAAACACAAAATGGATTCCTGTACTTCAAAACACTCTTCAGATATTCAGATACTCCCAAACATTTTTCCCATGGCTTACACAGCTACTCATATTGTTAGTCCAATACATATTTCACAAAGAAGTATTTTAGTTTTTTACCTGTAGTAGTCCTTTAATGCTCTTTAGACTTGTATTCCAGCCAGCCACCCCACCCCACCCTTGATAATCTTATTATGGTAGAGATCAAAAACACCCACCACTAATGATCATGCATAATTAAAATAACTAGCTTCTCTTGTTAGAGTATTTTAGTGGTCTTTGAAGGCAGATTTCAATTTGACTTTCGTTTGTGTTCTCCTAAATTACATAAACTTAAAATAAAAGTTGGAAAAATTAAAAATGTATGAGATAAACACAAAGTACCCTATTTAAATAAGTCTCATCTGTTGAGAATTCAGTTTTTCCTTTTTTTGGTTATTTATTTTGCTTATTTTTTTTATTTTGATAAATAATGAGATGTTTATTTCTTGATTATTTATATGGGCAATAACCTTACTATTTTCCTCAGGATCAATGAGCAGGAAAATGTCAGATTTGGAATCCGAGGTTAATCTACAGCCTGTATTTCCATAGATACAAGGCTGCTGTTTGCCACTGAGTATTATGAGTCATAATATGTGTGTAGAGATGCTTCACTAGACATAATGAAAGCTAACTGACTGCAATGTGTGTTTTATTAGCGTGAATTAAAGTAGAAAGTCTGCCTGCTTAGAGCTTCAATCCTACATGAGACAATTATAGCATATCTTAATAAGGTATTAGCCATACCACTTAGATTTGTCCTTTCCATAAACCCTCACGTCACAATAAGACAAATAAAAACTTCAAAACATGGGGGCAAGAAAGGACAAAGTAAAAAGGTTGTTGTCTTCCACCTTATACATGGATGACATCAAATTAAGACTTCATAGCAAAGTGTTGGTGTGTTTATTGGGATATTATCACAGCTATAACAGAGCATGAGTATGAAAAGTATCTTATGGTGGGTAGAAAAGCGGGAGAGCGGAGGGCCGCCGTACGGTGCTCTCGGGTGAGCGTGGGAGCGGCTGGTCGTCCACCGGAGCTCATGGGGAGCGGCTGGTCGTCCACCGGAGCTCATGGGGAGCGGCTGGTCGTCCACCGGAGCTCATGGGGAGCGGCTGGTCGTCCACCGGAGCTCATGGGGAGCGGCTGGTCGTCCACCGGAGCTCATGGGGAGCGGCTGGTCGTCCACCGGAGCTCATGGGGAGCGGCTGGTCGTCCACCGGAGCTCATGGGGAGCGGCTGGTCGTCCACCGGAGCTCATGGGGAGCGGCTGGTCGTCCACCGGAGCTCATGGGGAGCGGCTGGTCGACCACCGGAGCTCATGGGGAGCGGCTGGTCGACCACCGGAGCTCATGGGGAGCGGCTGGTCGTCCACCGGAGCTCATGGGGAGCAGCTGGTCGTCCACCGGAGCTCATGGGGAGCGGCTGGTCGTCCACCGGAGCTCATGGGGAGCGACTGGTCATCAACCGGAGTTCATGGGGACCAACTTGTCAACATCCAATGCTCATGGGGACTGACTGAGATCCAGAACATGTTTAACAGGGTGATACTTCAGGTGACTTACTGAATTTCTATCTAGCTTTGTACTGATTTGAATAGAATACAGTATAACTTCTTTCAAGATCATCAGTAATCTATAACTGTGACTAATGGTGATGGTATGTATAAAGTGTCAGGCTATCCTCAATCTTGAGGAATGGGGAAGATAATGTCCGAGGGAACGGCTGTTGAGAACCATTGATTTAGCCCAGTTAAAGAACATCTGAAGTTTTTAAAAATAATCTTCTGTTTCTAGAAGACCTTCTAAACCTTCAGCTGCCATCTTGCACAAGTACTCTTTGTAAATTCTCTTTGTCAATTATGAATTTGCTTATAAAACAATATTAGCACATATGCAAGACCGGAACATAAAATAAATTTGACAGCTTGCATCATGGGGTATTACATCTTAGCACGCTAGTCTTTATTTAGCTGGATGGGGAGGTTTATCCTCAGAGGGCTTGCTCTTCCATTAAAATGATATTTAAATGTGATATTTAAAGCGGCAGCTTTAAAAATTAAGTGAATAGAAATATGTTCCGAGCCCAAGTTCCACTCCTCCCAAGACAACATTTTCGAAATTATTATGGCAAAAATTAATACAATAGTCAAAAACTAAACACTCTATTTTTTTTAAATGGTGTAAAACAATTTGCCCATCATCAAATTAATTTAATATGAAGAGCATGCTATAAATGGGATGCTTCAATGGCCCTTTACCATGACATATTTTTAGGTTGTATGTGCACTTCCCATAACCTGTCCCAACATTGATACCACTGAACGGTCTGGTCTACCTTTGGTGGTCACAAAGAAGCTCCAACACTAAACACACTCCATCTCGAACCACAAAGAACCCCCCTCAATATCTACCATTCTCCCTAAAAGCACCCCTTTTGCAATCACATCATTTGACTATTTTTGCTAAATGAGTTAAATATGCCATGAGGCCCTACTGAATACCTTCAAGTGAAATTCCTTGTCCATCACTGCCATAGTGTATGCTCTTTTAATAGAGCTGAATAGATTATTTCAGCATCTAAGGTAGCTGTTATTGATCTTCTTTTGTTACATCCTCACAAGCATGTGAAGATTTTCCTAGGTTACAATGGTCCTTTATGCATTCACTACTTCACACTATCAATTACTTAGCACAGAATTACATTTCATCTGTTGATTTAATAACCAATATAATATCTTACAATCTCTCCAGAACGTGGCACATTTTTATAACGCTCAGTAGAGTGACAATTAAAAAAATTAAAATAGCAATTTGCAAAGGATAATTGCACAAAGTTATCATTTGTCTAAAACACACACTATTTCTTTCTCCCGCTTCTCTAATCAGTTTCCCAAGCCAATTCATGTGCAGACAAAAATGCTTCAATACCACACTTAGAGTACCATTAGTGTATTTCATACATTTATTCTTTTGCCTAATTTCTCCAAAATTTCCATTTCTTTGCACTAAATTTCAGTTGCCAGATGTCAGCTTTGAACACTGCGAACCCACACTCTATTTACATATTTGTGACACAGTGTCATTAAATAGTACAATGTGGGGTGGGCTCCATTTCTAACACTCCAAAAACAATGCAAGGTTCCAAAATTGCAACTAATTTACCCAGAACAGTCAGAATTTGCATAGAAACATAGAGTTTACAAGAGACTAGTCAAGTTTGTCTATTTTATCCACCCAAAACCTTACTTAAAGGGTATCTTGTAAAGAAAAAATTAACTCATTCATGCTGTCCTTAACTGGGTTTGACCCTACCACTTCCACTGGAAGGCTGTTCCCCCATACAACCCTTTCTGTAATAGTAATTTTCAATTACATCTGAGCTTTAGTGTTTCAGACTTCAGCAGATATGCTTTTCACCACTTCCAGGGGGTCAGAAAGACTTGCCCAGGAGTCTTTATCGGCTTCCTTCTCTGCAATGGCCACTGCAGGTAAACCTAATCTGGGCAGATCTTTTCCAATACCCTGGTCAATTAGTAAGGAATGGAAACAAGTATATCTGCTAGAGCTTCTAACACTACAGTTCAATTGCAAGCTTTAAAAATCTGTGTTGAGTGTATGTTCTCAAATACTGATTTTATTGCTTATCAGCAACTAAACAAACAAATGCATCACTTTTCCACGACCACAGCAGTGGCCCTTTGCTGGACCCTTGTGGCATCCATAATACATTGGTGAAAGTTGCAAGTCACAGTGCAATACCACTCCTCTTCAAGCTCCCAACCAATAGCAGTCCAAGATGGAAGTGACCATGGCCCAACTATAGTATTCTAAATTGAAGAAGTATTCTGTTAAATGCTATTCTCATGGTTTGTTGCGGCTATCAGTTAGGTCCGACTCTCCGTGATCCTATGGATCGCAGCACGCCGGACACAATCGTTCTATCTCTGGTCGTGCTTAGCCATAAGGTTTTCTTGGCAAAGATACTGGAGTGTGTTACCAGTTCCTTCTCCAGTGGACTGCTATTTGTCTGACCTGTCCAGTAGGACAGGCCCATCTTGGGTGACGCTACATGGTACAGCACACAGCTTCATTGATGTACACAAGCTACTTCACTACAAGGTAGCGATCTAGAAGGGGTCTCCTGCTTTACACAGATACTATAACTTTTATTTTTTTATTATACATTTACGCCTGTGCTTCTAAAATTTCCACTGCTGGCTCCTAAATATTTTCCAAAGTATATGCAAAAGGCTTCCTTATAGGTTCCTATGCACAGCCTACCTGGCTAACATACAACATTCCTGGCTCCTAAGTTTGTGATATTATACACACACAACTGAATCACTTCTGCTCCCTGCCTCCACTTTCATATCCCTGCCCTTAAAATATAAACAGTGTGGATGGTGGTCTGGCACCTCTCCCATGATATTATCATAGTCTCACACCTTGTTCAGACGTGCGCACTTGGAGCGAGGCTGTCTGTGGAAACACCAAGAAGCAGAAAAGAAGAATGAAAAAAATCTGATATTCTGCACAAGGGAACTGAATGTAACTAACTGTATGTAGTCAAATACTGACAAATTGTGCCATGAGATACAGGGATATGGAGATTATATATATATACTAGCGAATTGCCCGTCAAAAAATGACGGCAATGAAATTGTAAGTGAGCTAATGGTATTTTGTGTGTACTACTGAAATATATAATACATTAATAAATGAATATACTTTACCTATTTTGAAGCATTCTGTTGAAGAGCTGACAATCTGTTTTGATGTTGCTGCAGCATTAGTGGTGTGGAGCTGCTGTGTAAGCGTGCTGAATGTGTGCAGTGTAATAGTGTGCGTGCGCGAGGCCAAACCGTTAGCGTAGTTGTGTACTTCCGCATTGGCGTAAAATGGCGGGTCGTTTGTGGTATTTTGCGAGTTTCTTGGGGTGTTTTGATTGTTTAGAGTGCTGTAGCCTCGTTTTCGATGTGTTCGACGGCCATTTTTTCTCTTGCTTAGCGATTTTCTTAGTGTTCAAACTCTTTTAATTTTAGTTAAATTAAGGTGTTATTTGTTTTTTGAGGACCTGGATGCTCCCTCTTGCTGTAGGTAAGCTTTTTATGTATGTGGTGTGTGTATTTATTGTGTTTTGAATTTTGTAATGTTCGCGAGTTGCGTCCGATTGTTGCAAGGTCGTAATGTGTGGTAACGTGTTGTTTGCGTTGCGAGGTAAAGTTTGTGAGGGTTGTAGTTGGTGCGTCGTGTTGTTTGCGTTGCTTCGCTCCATGCCAGCAACTGAGGCCCTCGCTATGCGAGCCCGCAAGCGTTAGCAACAACTCGTACGCTCACAAATATATAACTCTCTCTATCCACACGTATACAAGCACACATTATATATATATATATATATATATATATATATATATAGTACTCAAATGCAGAGATATTGATCCCCCTGGAAGTAACTCTGAATAAATGTGCATGAATGGCAAACACATTGGTAATCACCTCACCACAACAGATCCATATGTTCACTGTGTAACCACTGCCTTTAAAGCGTGACAGGGACGTGTGGAAATAAAATACACGGAAATGACTTTCATGTCGGGTTTCATGCATAATTCATTATAAACATATTTTTTTTAAATGCTGAATGCAGGTTTAAGTCTCATTAGTTCTTCAAACAATTGAAGCAATAGGCCGGGTGATTGCAGAGGATTTCCACTTAGTTCAGCATTTCCCATCCTGCAATGTTATATCCACATATATCAGTAATTAAAGTGAATGTGACAGGGCAAAGTAATTATACTTCTATGTGAGGCCTAGCAAAACTTGGCAGAGCCTGTCTACGAGGAAGAAGCAAATGTATTTACCTCAGAATATCCTTACACTTATTTACTGTGCTTGTCTTTATCACTTCCTCAGTTATCTACTATACTTTCTGTAGAACAAATGATCCCTTTGACCTTCAAATCATGACCTCTTGTTCTAGCGTTCCTCTTTTTCTGGAAGATACTTCCTTTCTGAGAGTAAAGGGACACGGTCACCCAAACAGGAAGTTGGTTTCTACAGTAAATAATTTCTGAAATATTTAGAATTGATTTTGCGGCTCCTGTATGCTACTGTGGGTCTCAAAGTACTTGAGCTATACCATGTAGGGTCACCCGACATATGCTGGTCAGTCAGATAAATGGGGTTCACTGGAGAAGGAACTGCCACCTCACCCTGAGATTTTTTCCATAAAAACCTTATGGATTAGCACGCCCACACACGAGACGTGCCTGGTGTGCTGCGTCCATATGGTCGCCAAGAGTTGGAAACGATTGACGACTGAATAACAATACATTTTAAGTTATATCCATAATTTACTTTCTAACATATATCCTATTGTCTAAAAAAGCTCTAAAAATAGCACTAACTAAGAAATATCAACCCGTAGTCACAAGAAGTGATAGCTCAACAATGATGCAGATAATACAAGCTTGAATCAGGTGTCCTTTTAAAAAAAAAAGGACAATAAAAAAAAAAAGAGTAAAATTAAATTTATATTTTTGTTTGTTTTTAGAAAGCAAAATAAAATCGTACTTTTTTGGCACATTCATAAATATACATTCAAACAATAGTATTCATCTCTTCGTAATAAAAAGATTTAGGCGGCCAACATCTCAATATTCTAAGATGAAATGCAAGTCTTGGGTCAAAACATTTCTGCCATCCACTTAAAAGAGAATGTTTCATACATTATAATAGTCCCCCCTAGAGAATAACATTATATTAATTGAAAACAATTAACGCTAAACAAATAAACATTGTGTTTGATCCACATTTAGTTAAAAGGAAATGTAAAGAAGGTCCAGCAGAGACCCAGCTAATTGTGTTTTCTTATCCAATATTCATTAAAATGGGTTCCCTGGTGGTCCAGGGGCTAGGATTTGGTGCTTTCATCGCTGTGATCTGGGTTCGATTTCAGTCAGGCAACCAAGAGGTTACACCACCCTGAAGCCAAGAAGGGTTGGATCTGGTGTGTACTTGGATGGGAGACCGCCTAGGAATACCAGTAGCTGCATGCTGTGGCTCACTGGTGAATGAACTGGCAACCCACTTCAGTATCTCTGCCATGAGTACCAAGTGGATCCGCATGGTTGCTGCGGTCCATGAGGTCATGGAAAGTCCGATATGACTGGACGCACACCCACACATATTAAAACATGGGTTGATAAATATCTCTGATTAGGTGCTAGCTTGTTTAGTTAGGAGTCAAGGTATGACTTAGGAGCCAGCAGTAACATTTTTAGGAGTCATGGCTCGAAGTATTTGTAAAGCCTGGCATCAAAACGAACTACAGTGGATCCAGAAAGCGCGATGAGTGGCGAAAACGACGAGTACCAAAATCCTATAAGGAGTCATGTAAAGTGGTTTTAGCAAGTGTGACAAGTCCAGACGCGCTGAATACCGAAATCGCAGAGTTTGGAGGTAGTCGAGTACCAAGGGTACGCACTTCAGACATCCATAAGACTCACTGCCACTTGGTTTCCTATAAATATCAGATAAAACAATTCCACACTATTTTCTACACCATAGAGTAATTATTGCGCATCTATAAAAACATTTGTAATGTTTAAAACATAACCTTTTAAATGCATACTATAAATGTTTGGACTGCACTGGTCCAGATGTGCTTTATAATGGACCAAAACAAAAAAAAAAAGATCCATAAATATAAAATAGGAAAGGAAATCTAAATTTATTTTGTGACAAACCTAAAGAAAAAAAGACTGTAAATGTACCTAAATGAGCCCCAGTAAGAGTAGTAAATTACATCTCGCAAGGATTTATGACACAGACCCTTATACTTTTCTTTTAATCGCATTAAGGGTGTAGTAAACAGTAGTAAGGGGATCATAAATTGCTTTTATTACCCACCTCTTAGCATGGGCTGCAAGCTTACTCTATACGTTTGTACAAGGATGGTTTGTGTTTAAGCAACGAATTAAATGGAAGTAAAACTTACCAACGTTCTTAAAGGGAAGTGCAAATGATATATTTGTCTAGTATTGTCCGCCCTTTAAATGCATGCTAATGTTTTTTACGTCAATAAATAAATATAATAAAGTGCCACAAAGCTTTAAAAAACAAAAAAAAACATATATTCAGCACAGTCTACAGCAAAAACACAGGATGAAAACTTCTCCATAAAGTTATTTTTGGTCGTATTTGCTTACTTAGCATACTAAATGCAAAAAAAAAAAAAGATGAGTCACATAGACAAAAAAAAATAAAACACGGAAGTTTAAATGTTGTTTTAATACAATCAGCAAGATTTAAAACCAACAGAAATCAACCTTAATTGCAAAATGCTTCAGAGACAACAAGGCCAAAATAAATATAAAGAGGGAAAATCGTATTCTGCTAGGTTGCTTAAAGACTTCATTGCCTGTATTAAGATAACTTTTTAAAGGACCCAAGAATAAGGCTTTGTCAAGTGAACTTTTTGTGCCAAGAGTTTTTCATCTGAAAAGACAAAATTCCTTGAGGTTAGAAGGAAAAAGATTCCATCTTAAAGAAAGAAAGGGTTCTTTAAGACAAGGGTGGTTCAACAGCGGATTTGATAGATAACTTTAAAAAGAGATCACAAATGTAGTTTGTGCAACACTTGCAAAATTGCAAGTTGTGCATGTGCAGTGCAAGCCTCGCATTGCGCGTTGAAGGGAGAGAGGGAGAGAGAGAAAGAAAGAAAGAAAGAAAGAGAAAGAAAGAGAGAGAGAGAGAGAGAAAGAGAGAGAGAGAGAGAAAGAGCGAGAAAAACAGCGAGAAAAACAGCGAGAAAAACAGCGAGAAAGAGAGAGCGAGGAAAAGAGAGAGAGAGGAAGAGAGAGCGAGAGGAAGAGAGAGCGAGAGGAAGAGAGAGCGAGAAAGAGAGAGAGAGCGAGAAAGAGAGAGAGAGCGAGAAAGAGAGAGAGAGCGAGAAAGAGAGAGAGCGAGAAAGAGAGAGAGAGCGAAAAAGAGAGAGAGCGAGAAAGAGAGAGAGCGAAAAAGAGAGAGAGCGAAAAAGAGAGAGAGAGCGAAAAAGAGAGAGAGCGAAAAAGAGAGAGAGCGAAAAAGAGAGAGAGCGAAAAAGAGAGAGAGCGAAAAAGAGAGAGAGCGAAAAAGAGAGAGAGCGAAAAAGAGAGAGAGCGAAAAAGAGAGAGAGCGAAAAAGAGAGAGAGAGCGAGAGAGAGAGAGCGCGAGAGAGAGAAAGAGAGAGAGAGAGAAAGAGAGCGAGAGAAAGAGAGCGAGAGACCGAGAGAGAGAGAGAGAGAGGGAGGAATGGAGCGAGCGAGGAATGGAGCGAGCAAGCTTGCGAGAGAGGAATGGAGCGAGCGAGAGAGCAAGAGAGGAATGGAGCGAGCGAGAGAGCAAGAGAGGAATGGAGCGAGCGAGAGAGCAAGAGAGGAATGGAGCGAGCGAGAGAGCAAGAGAGGAATGGAGCGAGCGAGAGAGCAAGAGAGGAATGGAGCGAGCGAGAGAGCAAGAGAGGAATGGAGCGAGCGAGAGAGCAAGAGAGGAATGGAGCGAGCGAGAGAGCAAGAGAGGAATGGAGCGAGCGAGAGAGCAAGAGAGGAATGGAGCGAGCGGGAGAGCAAGAGAGGAATGGAGCGAGCGAGAGAGCAAGAGAGGAATGGAGCGAGCGAGAGAGCAAGAGAGGAATGGAGCGAACGAGAGAGCAAGAGAGGAATGGAGCGAAAGAGAGAGCAAGAGAGGAATGGAGCGAGCGAGAGAGCAAGAGAGGAATGGAGCGAGCGAGAGAGCAAGAGAGGAATGGAGCGAGCGAGAGAGCAAGAGAGGAATGGAGCGAGCGAGAGAGCAAGAGAGGAATGGAGCGAGCGAGAGAGCAAGAGAGGAATGGAGCGAGCGAGAGAGCAAGAGAGGAATGGAGCGAGCGAAATGGAGCGAGCGAGAGAGCAAGAGAGGAATGGAGCGAACGAGAGAGCAAGAGAGGAATGGAGCGAGCGAGCGAGCAAGAGAGGAATGGAGCGAGCGAGAGAGCAAGAGAGGAATGGAGCGAGCGAGAGAGGGGAATGGAGCGAGAGAGAGGGGAATGGAGCGAGAGAGAGGGGAATGGAGCGAGAGAGAGGGGAATGGAGCGAGAGAGAGGGGAATGGAGCGAGAGAGAGGGGAATGGAGCGAGAGAGAGGGGAATGGAGCGAGCGAGAGGGGAATGGAGCGAGCGAGAGAGGAATGGAGCGTGAGATAGCGGGGAAGGGAGGGAGAGAGAGTGAGCACAGAGAGAGGGAGAGGGCACACAGACAGACAGAAGACAATATTATACCGTCATTTATGTATGGTACTCATGGCAGTGATACTGGAGGGGGTTGCCAGTAACTTCTTTGGAATACAGCTCCTGGTATTTCTAGGTGTTTTACCATCCAAGTACTGACCAGGCCTAAACCGTCATTGCTTCAGGGTGGTGTGACCTCTTGGTTCCCTGACTGGAATGGAACCCAGGTTGCAGCGGTGAAAGCACAGAATCCCAACGACTGGACAACAAGGGAACCCTAAATTTACAATTAATCTGTATATTATAAAGAAAGGAGGAGATCTAAAAAGGTTTAACCTCAATTACTATGTAACTGTATGATGAAAAATATGTGTTTGTAAATTGGGAGCCAAAGTTCATAGTAAGGTTGGATAATGTCATGAAGATGATTTTTGATGAGAACAAACATGTTAATGTCTCTACTGGACTTTAGGGGAGGGGTATCTCCATGAGCCCCCTTCTGGATTGATACATTGTCATGGTGAAGGGGCTTGTGAGCTATACCATGTAGGTTCACCCAAGATGGGCAAGTCATAGCAGAGAAGTCAGGCAAATCACTGTCCACTGGAGAAGGAACAGGCAACCCACTCAAGTATCTTTGCCAAGATAATCTTATAGATTGGCACGGCCAGAGACATAACGAAAGATGTGTGTGGCATGCTGTGGTCAAGGATAGTTGGAGACAAGTAAACAACAACAAGTCTCCATAAGCAGAACTTGCAGATTACCTTGCCGCCTGCCTCGGAGCATGTTTGAGTAGGGGGTTGGTGTCAAATTCTAACAGTTCCAATTCCAAATAACAAATGCCCCTTCCCCCTTTTGCAACACTCCCTCCAATATTTAGTGGATAAATAAATGCTCTGAGGCTCCAGACTCTGAGACTCCAGACTATAAGGAAGTTCTAAAGCCAGACAAGATGGAAACTTCTATATTACTTCTATGCAACATTGATGATTTTCTCTAAAAATGGTAAACAAACAATATTTCCATTAGCCAGACAGAGCAGTATGTCAAAACTATAATCTCTCTGGATTAGAGACAATTCTGCAAAATGTAAGATTTTGTTCTACATATATTTCTATGCTCATGGATTACACCGCAAAAAATGCTGTTACGATGTAAAATGCATCACAAAGTGAGTTTTTTCCTAAATTACATTATTTTCTTAAGTATAAATCAGACAGCTATCAAACATAACTCAAGTATTAATGAGACAAACATAACATCTGCATTCCTATATCTCTAACATACATGTAGTATGATTTAGCTTTCTTAAGACTCCTTCAGTAAAAACAGCAAGATCCAACCCGTTCAATAAACAAATGTAACCATGCCAACAGTAAAGATTTTTTTAGGTTTATAAATTTTAGTTTGAGGGCTCTCTTAGTCGTACATTTTAGTCAATCAAGTGCTTTTTTTGAGACGAAAAAGGTTGCACAAGGTAACATCAGTAAGACGCCTGCTGTGCAAGGACTTGCAGACCACAAGGGATAGTAGGCTAAATCCAAGGAAATAGCTTGATAATGGCAGATGTGTATAAAAGGAGTCAGCCATTCTTTCTTCCCCAGATGTCTCTTTCTTGTACATACTGAGTGTCTGAGGCATGCAATAAACTCAGGTAGATAAAATAGGCATGTTGTTCAGGACTGGTACAACTTTGGACCAATATGATACCCAAACAACTCCGATGAACACCTACATTTTATCTAAACGTTGTATAGGCATGAGAGAGAGAACGGTTTAAAAAGTCTTGAACAGGTTTTGTACTGGGTAATGAAAGATTATTTTACCTTCATTCCATGTAAGTGTAGATTAGTAGAAACACATGTATTATATTTAAAAGTTGTATATACTATATACTGTACTGTATATAATCGAGTATAAGCCGAGTGTTTCAGCCCTTTTTTTTAAGGCAAAAAAGGGCCCCCTCGGCTTATACTCGAGTCACTCTCCCCTAAACCCCCCTAAATACCTCCCCCTCTCTCCCCTCACTTACCTGCTTGTGCTCCGGTCTCCGCTCCTTGAACCGGCGCCGGTGCGCATGTGACGTCATATGCACGCCGGGTCAAGGAGCGGAGGCCGGAGCACAAGCAGGTAAGTGAGGGGAGAGAGGGGGAGGTATTTAGGGGGGTTGAGGGGGGTTTAGGTTGAGGAGGGGGGTTGGGGTTGAGGGGGGTTTAGGTTGAGGAGGGGGGTTGGGGTTGAGGGGGGTTGAGGTTGAGGAGGGGGGTTGAGGATGGGGGGTTGAGGAGGGGGGATAAGGTTGAGGGGGGGTTGAGGTTGAGGAGAGGATTGAGGAAGGAGGATGAGGATGGGGGGTTGAGGAGGGAGGTTGAGGATAAGGAGGGAGGTTGAGGATGAGGAGGGAGGTTGAGGATGAGGAGGGAGGTTGAGGATGAGGAGGGAGGTTGAGGATGAGGAGGGAGGTTGAGGATGAGGAGGGAGGTTGAGGATGAGGAGGGAGGTTGAGGTTGAGGAGGAGGGTTGAGGATGGGGGGTTGAGGATGGGGGGTTGAGGATGGGGGGTTGAGGATGGGGGGTTGAGGATGGGGGGTTGAGGATGGGGGGTTGAGGATGGGGGGTTGAGGATGGGGGGTTGAGGATGGGGGGTTGAGGAGGGAGGTTGAGAATGAGGAGGGAGGTTGAGAATGAGGAGGGAGGTGGAGGATGAGGAGGGGTTGAGGATGAGGGGTTGAGGATGAGGGGTTGAGGATGAGGGGTTGAGGATGAGGGGTTGAGGATGAGGGGTTGAGGATGAGGGGTTGAGGATGAGGGGTTGAGGATGAGGGGTTGAGGATGAGGGGTTGAGGATGAGGGGTTGAGGATGAGGGGTTGAGGATGGGGGGGTTGAGGAGGGAGGTTGAGGAGGGAGGTTGGAGAGGGAGGTTGGAGAGGGAGGTTGGAGAGGGAGGTTGAGGAGGGGATTGAGGATGAGGAGGGAGGTTGAGAATGAGGAGGGAGGTTGAGAATGAGGAGGGAGGATGAGGAGGGAGGATGAGGAGGGAGGTTGAGGAGTGGGGTTGAGACACAGGGAAGGGAGAGGTTGGAAGAGACACAGGGATGGGAGAGGGGGAAGAGACACAGGGATGGGAGAGGGGGAAGAGACACAGGGAACGGAGAGGGGGAAGAGACACAGGGAAGGGAGAGGGGGAAGAGACACAGGGAAGGGAGAGGGGGGAGAGACACAGGGAAGGGAGAGGGGGAAGAGACACAGGGAAGGGAGAGGGGAGAAGAGACACGGAGAGAGAGGGGGACACAGAGGGCACAAGAGGGACACAGGGGGCAGCACATTTCCCACCCTCGGCTTATACTCGAGTCACTCATTTTACCCAGTATTTTGTGGTAAAATGGGTGCCTCGGCTTATACTCGGGTCGGCTTATACTCGAGTACATACAGTACTTATATATTTATATGCTAGATATTGATATCTGGATGTGCACACCCTAGGAAGCTTACATAAAGTGTACCCTGCAGGGTACAGTGTGTGACCTCTAAAGGAAATTATGGTTGCTGGGGTCACAGCTGAAATTGACCAGAAACTGCCAGATTGTGATACAAATGTTTCAGTATTTCCTCCTGATTGTCCAATTTCTTTTTCAAATTGGATACCAGTTTAGCCTGGGTTTGGAGGGTGTTAACCCTAAGATTTAACTGACAGAAATTAAAATATATATAATAACTTCAAGGTGTTTATATGCTTATTTTAGTATTTTTAAATAAATCTTTTCATACACTACTAATTCTCCTCTATCAAAAGCACTCAAAATCCAGCTCACATATTCCTTGAAGTATCTCATGAGATAGAATATTTACAATATTATATACTTATGACTCATCCTTATAGTTGTGTTTTAATCACATAAAGATATAGGTCATATTATAATGAAGGTTACCATGACACATAAAATTCCTTGTGTTGCGCCTAAAATTTAAATGCACGCTTTTTTTTTTATAACTGTTCCTGGTTTCTTCACCTGCCGCAGATAAACCTCACAAGGAGGTCATAGCCGCACCTATACCATTATTGTGGATGCTGATATGAAAGCTAATGTTGGAAAAATTTGAGTAGTCTTTGGTTGTCTTTTAATCAAATAGATTAGAAATACACAAAATGTTTAATATTAGAATTTTCTCGAATATGTATTGATGAATCCTGGGAGCCATGGCAGGACATGGAAGGTTACCGGATTTCGTTAGGAATATAATATACCTATGTATCTTTAATTTTGGGTACTTTATTTTATTAAGAGGTGCTTCCATTTGTCAACCTGTTCAACAATATTTGGGGCCTAGGTGTCACAGTTGCAATCGATTGTATTTTCTTTTCAATGTGAATTAGCCGGGTGTAATTAGAGTTGGGAAGATCAATACAAAACTCATCACTGAGAGCAGTTAGGAGATCCCAGTTAATTCTCTGTAGATAAAAAAATGAATAGGGCATCAACAGTTCTACCATAGCATTTGGATGTGCAGAATGGTAATACATGAGGTTATATCATATGCATTGCTCAAGCTGAAGGTAGACGAATATTATTAGTCGTTCAATCAAGTCCAACTCTCCATGACCCTACGGACCGCAGCACAACAGTCATATCTTGTGTATGGTTGTGCCAGTCCACAAGATTTTTTGGGCAAAGATACTGGAGTGGGTTGCCAGTTGTTTGACCTCACGGCTATGAACTGCCCATCTTGTTGCAGTGCCTATTTCCTATGGAGTACTATTGCCATTGAAACCGCTTTCATCTTGGCGATTGCTTAAAGAATCTACCCCATACCTTAAATAGCATAGACCTACTAGATAGGCCTAATGATTTTTATTTGCTAACAACATCTTAACTGATCATATGACATATGTATGAATGCCGAAGCTATACAATAATTCCTTGCAATCAACTTATCCTAGTACAGGTGGTCCCCGGGTTACAGACGAGAACATCTTTAGGTCAGATTTGTATGTAACTCGGATCCCTGATGAATAATAATAATTACAATACTATAATAGATCATATGTGGTGACAATAATACAGTGTAATACTGTATTACTTATAATACTCCTGTACTGAAATAATAAGTTAAATAAACTATCTGTGCTCTTTCTTTTAATTCAAACAAACAGTACACAAAAAAAATCATACAAAGAGCCTTGAGAGCCTGTTCTTAAGTACGAGTCATCTGTATGTCGGGTCATCTGGAACCCGGGGACCCCTGGTAGTCTATTCCACTTTTCAAATACCCTTTATGTTAGTACTAGCAACTTGTCCATCAAAAATGACGGCAATAAAATGTGAAGCCTGGCAATGCTGTTTGCCACACAATGTGATGTACTGCCCCCTCTGAGCACCTTCGGAGCTCATCCCGAGCCCCGCGCTGCCGTGCCTGGCTTTGTTGGTCTAAGTGTTACTGTCTTTTGCGTTGTGTATTTTCGAAGTTCTGCGTGCCTGGCCTTGCTGAGCCTCGTTTTCAACCCGTCTCAGAATTTTTAAGTTTTTTTGGCCATCATTTCCCCCCCCCCCCCCCCCCCCGCTTCGGCGATTTTTGATCGTTAGAAAAGACAAAATATGCCTCAAATTAACTTGCAACCTCACTCACAGGCTTCCTGGCTCTCCCCCTGTGCTGTATGTGAGTATGTAAATTTGTTTGCCGTCTTTTCCAGTTCGGTGGTTCAGCCGTTAAAGTCGTATTTTTGCGAGCCCTGCAGTCCATCATACGGGCCGCAATTTTGCGTCTGTCGCAAAGTCCAGGGGCCTCATTGCAGCTAAGTCCCGCGTGTCTCGAGATAAGCGCCAGATAAGTCCACCCCTGCAATAAGCGCCTTTGGCGCTCATTGCAGCCTAAGTCCTGCGCGCTTCAACTGCTTGCCTTGCTTCGTGATGCTTGCTGTTGACTATGGGCCACAAACGTCTCGCCTCACAAAGCGTGACGACAACTCGCAGTACCACAACTATATAGGTGATTATCACTAATTATAGTAAGGAGGAAGAAACAATAGGATCAACAATAGGATCTATAAAAGGCTATGATTAATTAATCAGCATTTACATCTGAAAGGTTTGCCACAGGAATTATTCTGAAGACTTACAAAGGCAAGAGTTAGTGGATATGCTATTAGAAAGTGTGTGTGTGTGTGTACATATACTGACTGGCTGTAGACCGCCCCAGGCCTCCTGGGGTCGGTACGGAGGGCAACGTGACCCGTGCAGGAACGGGAGTAGTGTAGAGTAGGAATGTCTAGCTGGGGGGCAGGGTCGTGACCCTGGTAGGAGCGGGAGTAGGGTAGGATAGGAGTGGCTAGCTGGGGGGCAGGGCCACCTAGAGGTTTGGCGCCTGTTTTGTCAGTGTGCCCCCAGCTAGCCAAGAAGGCAGATGTGCTGCCCTTGCGCTCCCACGGTGAGTGCGCGGGTGCGGCGGTTCTGGGGGCGATGACATGTCTGTCTGTTCCTCCTCTCCCTCCTGTGCAGTGCTGTCTCAGGACGGCCTTGGGCGGAGGGCTTGCCGGAGGTGTGCGCCGTTTGCACGGGCGGTCCGGGCGGACGAGTGCCTGCGTGTTTCGGCGGCCAGGGTAGGTACCAACGGGCGGGCTGTTCCGGCGCGGGAGGCGTCCTCCTCGCCGCGCAGTCCACGCTTAGGATATGAAGTTTAGTGATTCTACCCCAGTGTTTCCACTATTAAGCCATCAGGTATTTAACCAGAGGTTGCCTGCTTGAGTGCTTTTCGGCAAATCCTTTATAAATACCACGTGTGATTGTGGGTTTAGCAACACCTTGCTATGCAAAACCATGCACAGAGCTTGCTGGTTCCTGCAGCTCATTTGGGTAAGGAGGATATTTAATCCCCATAACTAATCTAAACACAGGGTTTAACGTTTCATAATTTGGTACAAGGTTGTCAGACCTAACTAACAAATCATGTAAAAAATGCTTCATAACCCAAGACATCTTTATAGTGGAATAATTATATAGAGGACTCATAAAACTGAATTGTGAGCGTGCAATCAAAGAACAGGGGTTTTAGGACCATGAACTTTTATATCGCAATAGATATGTTATACTGACTGAGTTAGTGTGTCCTTCAGCCTGTGCGTGTGGTACTGCCTATCTGAAGTAGTCCAACGCTTCACTACATGTACAAAGCCTTAAAGTATGTCTGCCAAGTGACTGGTACAGTTTAATTTGTAGTGCAGCAATTACAGCTACATTTGGAGCCTCATGAGGTCATAGGCTGGTAGGCTGCAAAATACGTTTACACAATGTGCATAGGTGAATGTAAGCACAGTGCCCATTGAGGGATCTCAGCATTAAAGGTGACTGACTTCCTTAATCAAAATCATTGCTGATTGTGAATACTCATTGCTAATGCTGTAATGGCTGGCAGATAATTCTGTGCACTTGAAGCTCAGCTCCAGTTACAAGAAATTGTCATTTTAAATTTGTTCCTTCCTATGAGAGGGAGGTAAGCTGTGAATTAATGGTGTCAGCTTTTCTATGGTTAAAGACGTATAATTTTACAGCATTGTGCATAGGATATATCACTTCATTAGTTGTTTCTAATCAGGAACATTAAGCCGCGAACAAATACATTGTAGCATGAGTGTAAGTAATATCTGGAGAGAAATAGAATAATAGTGGTTGACTAGTACTGATTTCTTGTATTTTACTTGCACCTTGCAATAACAATTCCTCGCAGCTGCTATTAATCATCAGATTTCCACGGAAACATGAAGGTATGCTTCCCAGTATCATAATACACTCAGTAAATAAAGCTCATAGTAGAGCTGCCCGTTATTATGCCCTTGCTGGTTAGACAGTTTAAGGGGAATTGTGTCGGTAGCATTGGTTAGCCAGTGGGGGGTGTATTGTTTCACTTCCCCCAGGACTAATGGGACAGGTTGGGGTTGAGCCTTAAGCTTAGGCGCGCGCCCCTCCCCCTCCCCATTACTATGGCTCACAAGTTCATCATGAACCCATTCCTGCCAGAGCAGCTTACATAATATTCAGATAGGCCCTGGTAGGGTAGCAGGGGAGATCCTGCTCCACGCTGATGATAGCCAGTAAGCTTGAAACAGCGTACATGGATAGGATTCTCAGCTTGAGTAAACCCAAAAAATTAAAGCCGTGTAATACAGCATGCCTAAGCTTAAAGGAAGCCATGTTAGGACAATTTTCTGGTCAAGCTACATAGCCGGTTATACCACTCGTTATATCAACAGGACCGGAGCTTATCCCGGATCTGTAGTTGTGGTTTCAATCCCCGTTTCATATGTAGGCTATATGCCAGAATATACTGTATTTGTTTTGTTTTATCATAAATACATACATAGGTTAGGTATATCTTAGCAATGTAGCGAAAAAGTCTATCATTAGTGGTCGGTGCTTGGGCGGTCCTCTTCCCATAGTTCATCTCCGGGGTATTCCCGGGGTAGCAGCCACAGGTCCTGTAGAATTTGAGCGGTGGTCCGCCTAGGAGACCTGGGCAGGGATATAGATGTCCTTTTCAACCCCGTCTGGGAATCTGCCTCTGTTTATAACTACTTACCCTAGGTTTTCGCCAGTGTCAGGTGGTCCCGGTATCCCGTTGCTTAGCGGGTTTGCGGGGCAGGTACCATTTGTGGGGCACTTAGCTTAATCACATAGGCAGACCCATATCCCTTGGATTTCTTCCCTTAGTCACATTAGAGTAGCCGGTTCCACATGGCGTCCTGTTACGAAGGCGGGCTTTAAATTTGCATTGCGGTTGCTCGTGGTTAATTAAAGATTTCTAGGTTAAATATGTAACTTTATTAAATTAAGCATTAATGGCTCCGTATAACCCGGTTCGACGGCAGGCCCCTAAATTTGGCCTGGTAGAGCTAGTGTGCTTTAGGCCGTGGTTTGGTTCAGCCCGAATTTAGGCTTGTACCATGCCATTGGCATGTACAGCTTTAAGCAGCCGTATGAGGTTAGGTTCCCCACAAAGGGGGATCATTCAACTTTGTTTGCAGTAAGACGTGCAACGCAGCAGACATAAGCAAACAGGTGTAATTTAGGTCCCAGTTACAAGGGAATGGAAAGCCAGTAGCTCAAGTGGCTTAGTATTCCAAGTCCATGTGGGTAAGTGCAGGTGACCTGGTTAGAGCTAGTTGGGCCGTTTCAGCGGCCTGCGTCGTGTTTGGGGGGGCAATGCCCTTCCAGATACAACGGCGGGGTCGTTGTCAGGTCCGAGGGGGCAAGTTTTGGCCTCCGTCGTGTTCGAGGAGGGTCAATCAAGTATAGGCCGAGCGGGGGCAGAATGGGCTTGCCCGTTTGAGTAGATTGTTCTTCACACCCTAATTTCTGGTGCCAGTGAGGTATAGTACGCCTAGCACAGTAGAAAATGTTTTCGGTTCAGGGTGGTGGTACGCATCTGGTAAAGTCTCGACTCGGGCTCAGCCGGCGATGGTCCTGCAGTAGGTATCCCGTTTTTCGGTGGGGTATCCCACAACGTGTGGCAGGGAAGGGGACTCCATTTCCCCCCACGGGGCGGCGTCTCGCGTAATGGAGGTTCGTAGGCCTGCCCAGGGTGCCAAGTCGCACAAGTTAAAATGATGGCTCAGGGGCCGCAAGTAGAGCTGACAAGATCGAGGTCCCTCGGTTAAGGCTGGGAGGAGGCTCCCTAGAAGGTGGGTTGTCTGGTAGGGCCCGGAGCCTGTTTCAACGGACCGGGCAAAAAAGGGCCTGACGTCAGAGGTACCGGTGGTACAAGTGGAGGAAGGTATCACAGGAGGTATGGCAAAGGGATGTAAGGCAAGTGGTAGCCTTTCCCAAGGGCCAGAGATACCACTGTGGAAAAAAGAGGTCTGTGGAAAGCACGAGGCTTTGGGTGCTGTACAGGTATCTCTTCTTCGGCAGGTAAGCCGGTGAGGAAGAGTTTGGCCTCAAACAGACAAGGCGCTCGTAACCTCAGGTGTGTTGGTCGTGGGATCCTAAGGTGATCAGGTGGCCGCGTGGGTCCGAGGGGAACCAAAAAAAAAAATGGAGGTAGCTACAATGTCCGAGGTGCACTGATAGCTCTCCTTTTTTGTGACAATACGGTTCTTGGACCTCGCGCGTGAGTTGGTTGGTGGTTGTTCCTCACGAGACAAAGGTGGTTCTCGATGAAGAGGTTTCTGCAACTGAGCGACACGTGATTCAGAGCTGGGTATATCTCGTGGGGGAACAGGCTACCCATGAGCTTTGTGCATGAGTAGAAACGGTAACAGCCGACAGGCCGGTGTGCCCTGGGGCTTGGAGAAGGGAAAGTCAAAGTAATGGATGGGCATTCGAACATCGGACCAAACAGGCGTTTGCCTCAGGTGCCGATCTAGGGCCCCAGCTAGGGCGCGTGGCCCAGAAAAAATGGAAGTATGTTTTCATTGGTCAGAAGGATGGTAATTTCATCAGTGGGATGAACAGGTGGCGAGTGGCTCTAGTGCCGCCTATCCGGGAAGTGCTCCATGTGATGTTATAATCCCTAGTAATACACCCGGATGACCGCGGGTTTTATCAAGGGTAGGAAAGGAGCAGGCTTGGTAACAGCTGCCAACGGGGCTAGCTTAGAGGGTCTGGGGGCAAAAGCCAGGGAAGACCCGTACGTAAAGTAGTGGACTAGCCTAGAAGCAGTTTTGCTGTAATAAGGATAAGCTAAAGGTTTCTCGTTCTAATGGTCAAGATTTAGCCGGTAGTAGTCAGGACTAGGTGGAATTTTAAGGCTAGGGGCTGGGTAGATAGTATGCTGGCCTAGGCGTTTTGCGGGGGGAGTCGTATTCCGCAAAGGTAGTCTGCGGCCTTCTCCGTGGCGGTGGTGAGGGGAGTCGCCGGGACAGTGGTAAAGTGGGGGTGATCCTACCCTACGGGGGCACGGATGCTCCATCATGGTAGGCCCTGGACGAGGGTCAGGGCGCAGAGTGTACTGTCTTGTCTCCCAGGCTCCTCCCCTCTCTTGTTTACGTATATTTAATTAATGGTTTGTTATTACGTGAACTTGGTTTACCAATAAACGCTGTGGCCAGTATGCACCCCAAGCAAGTTGTTGTGTCTAATTATTTATTGATTAAGGGTTTAGAAAGGATTCTGCATAACAAGATTATTCAGGGAGCAAGTTATACCCAAAATGTCACGCGGACACACTCACTGGGCCTTTCACGGGTCAAGATATACATCAGTGCACAGAACTTCCAATGGTATCTAGTGCACCATTTGTTTGACAAATGAAACTTAGAAGCCAGCCAGGTTAGTTAGGAGCCAGGCTATGGATTATATATATATATATATAGTTTTTGGTTGGGACATGCTGTCTTCATTGAAACTTTTGCAGAATCTCTTAATATAGTTTTTTACCAAATATTTCGGAACTTTCCCAAAAATAAACAGGTAACTACTGTACAGTTATTGCAGCACTATAAACTACACATATAAATATAATTGCATTTGGTTATTACAAAATTTGCAGAAGTTTATCTCTTTATCTATCTATTCATTTATCTATATCTTATAATGAATTCTAACTCTGAGGGTGATAAAGAACAACTAATAATAATACTAATAACTGACACTTTAATCATGAAAGCCTACTATTTCTATACCAACTGGGAATTGTTAGAGAAAAGTTGTTTTTTTATGTGTGTTTTATTTAACACATAATTTAAATTTAAAATATTTAAGTTTCAAGCTCAATTATCTAACACTCCCACTAAAATAACTTAATAACAAATTGCAATTATATTAATTTAGATGTGTAATTTTATGCAATATTGAGGCCCTAGCCATATTACGCTAATAAACCATCAGCAGACACATTGTTTTAATACTGAATTGTGGAATGTTTTTTGCAGTATTCTTTTAAATATGCATTTTGGTTTGGAAGCCTGCCAGACACAGCTGGACACATCTGGTTCACATGTATAGCTTTTCCATACCTCAATGTCCAATCAATTTCTATCCATCTGCTATAGTCTGCTTTATTTCACAGGAGTAAACATTTTGAGTTTAAACCTCAGTCAAATAAAATAAATGTCTGGACATTCTTGCTATTTTCCAAAATACATTAGCGCAGCAAAGAAACCAATTCCAGACCTCCATTAACATTAGTTGAAGGAATAAGCACAAAATCTGTTTTCTTCACATGTAAAGGGAGGACACGGAATACTTTATTTTTAAGCCAACTGAATGACAGATTAATAGTGGCAAAACAAAAAAGCCCATTGCAGAAATATAAAAAGTACACATGTATTAAATGCAATTGCGTCATTAAAATTATTTTAGTGTGAAAGTTAGTATAAATTATCTGGAAAGATCGATCATCTCTGTAAATTCCTTTAGAGGTGCTTTTTATGGATTTTTTAGTTTATTTAAGGATACATTAAGACATATGATTTAATTAATTTAATTTCAGGTGAAAATTTTTAAAATATGTATTTTTGTATTCCTTTCTACAAATATCTTCCATTATCAAGCGTAGTTCTATGGGACTTCAGTGGTCCTTCAATCTAAATACAGAATACACATCTGGTTACTCAAAATCAACCCATCTCCAGATCTGTTAAAACACTTGTTGACAAAATTTTAGAAACTTTAGGAGTGAGGAATCAAATATAAATAATTAAATATATTATCCTATTATATTCTTCAGAACTAAAAAAATAAAAAAAATAAACACACATATAAATACAATATATAAGTGTGAGGTAGCCATGAGTGTCCAGTAATCTAGACGAATAATCAGGCCATTGTGGTCTATAGTGATACCTGCTTTATTGGACAACCATATTAACAAGAGAGGGTTATTCTCAAAAGCTCATTTAATAGCTGTCCAATAAAGAAAAATAATAATTAAAGAAAAATAATTATTAATATTAATTATATATATATATTTTATGGTTTTCTTAACTTTTAATTTTATTATATGTATGTGTGTATATATCTATATATATATATATATATATATATATATATATATATATATATATATATATATATATATACACATATACACACACACACACATATATATATATATATACATATATATATATATATACATACACATATATATATATATATATATATATATATATATATATATATATATATATACACACACACACACACACACACACACACACATACATACATACATACATACATACATACATACATACATATAGACATATAATAAAATTAAAAGTTAAGAAAACCAAGTGCAAAGTGTTATGTTCATGGGATTTTTTTCAAGCAATATATTAACTGAATTTGTAAGAAATGTAGTTGCCTCCAGATTCCATATATGTATTGGGTTAGTTTTCCCTTTCAGTGTATAGCTGGAAGCAGAATAATGAGCCGTATTCAGGCACAATGTAGTGTAGACACAACTACCAAAATCAGGTTGTATTCTAAATAACAAACAGGAGTTTTGTTGACCTTGTTTCAAAATCCCATTAAACCAACAACAGTTCCTATACGCGTGGTACATACCTATTTTATAACCTTGTGTTGCCGTCCCCAGGCAGTAGAGGATAATGCTGGAATTGAATGTATAAAAGCTGATGTGATTGTATTGTTTTCTGGGTATTTTTTTTTTTATATTGTTTTTTTTCTTTTCTAAATCTCTTTATGCCTCCAAACATCACAGCAGGATTTGACTCGGTAACATATGTGCTGCCCAAATTTAGAAAGGGAAAGTGAACCCTGCAATCTCGTTATCACCCTGTCAAACCAGTTAATGGTCATGAACAGATTCTTCTGTTATCAAGGAAGTCAGCGCGTTATTGGTAGTTGTCAGAGGATAATGAGGAGGCTCAACGCTGCAATTAAGTCGGTATAAATTTGCAGTTGTACAGTTACTTCTCAGCTGCAGCCTTCCACCACAAAATACCACATTAAAATTCAACAAAAAGGGACAGCAAGCGCCCTATGGTTCCAACAAATAAAACACAAAGTGGCAATTTAGTCTTCATCCCATGATACTGGGAAAAAACTCAGACATAAATCAAAAACAAAGAGACCGAGAACAATACAGGAAGTTGTTCAAGAGTATACTTCCTGAGGACAAAGACAAAAACCCAAGGCCGGACAGATGTTTTGTGTCAAGTGTGGAATTCACGGGCTAGACACATTGTGTATACAATATATTAAGCACAATATAATAAACATCGTGGCCTTTCACCTGTGGGCTGTGAAATGCTCTTGCAGTCACTTGGCATTTTTAATAATATAGGAACAGTTACAAAAAGGGATTTTATATTACAGGTACAATGCCGGTTATCCGGCATCCTCCATTCCCAAGCTTTGCTGGATTAAACCATTTGCCAGACCAGAGCTGGTCCGGCGATTCAGTTAATCAAGTAAAGGAGAATCCAAAACGGGTGCTGACGCCAAAGCTGAACGAGGACAGCCCTACCGGGGAAATCCATGATGAAAATTTGTCTGGATTAAAGGAGGCGCCGGACTATCCGATGCCGGAAAATTGGCGTTGTACCTGCAAAACAATTGTTATAGTCATTTCTTTTTTAAACCTATTTATTTCCCTCTTTCTTTTAATATTAAACACTTCATTTGCTCTTCAACTTTTTGTATCCAAGATTTTATGAGAAAGAAAGATGTTGTAAGCATACCTATTCTGGAGGATGGAAGTTTTTATTTCTTGACGGAGTGGATATTTTGTTTAGGCTACCATTATTTGTAAAACGCATTAAAAGGAACACAAAAGTTCCCTATATGTGCTCTGCATCATTAGATAGAGGGTGAAACGCATGTGGAAAACATTTTTCATTTAAAAAATTGATGCTGAATTCATTGAAGTTCTGATCAATTGAAGTCAGGCTATTTCAGTGTGTTGCCTCTGCCAAGTAGTTTGTGCTGTTTAAAAATAAACTAAAAAACAACTTGAGTATATGGTGACAGAATCCTTTTAAGAAATAAAGGATTTGAGAATCTTGAAAAAAGGTTGCCATTAATCATTATTATTCATATTTATTTATAAAACAGGTTTACTTAGCACCATCTACAAGGGCCAAATTCATTGAATGCAGCGAAGATGTAACACAAAAATGTAAAAATAAACAATGTGAGTGGAAAATTGTCTACTAGAAAGTTTCAAAATTACAAGTAAAAAAACAACAAAACTGTAGATAATAAGCAACCAGACATGGATTCCTTTGGTTAAGAACAGAAATAGAGCATAACCTGTGTCGCAACAATGCCACAACTACAGAAAATACCCAGACTACAGCAGGAAATGCGCCACAGGTCTCTTTTTATGATATCCCTCCTCATCTCACCACCAAGAGTGCAAGAAAACTAGATATTTTGCTTTTATATCCTCAACCAAGATCAATTTACATGGTCAAGAGAGAAGGGAAAATAATCTAGTTTTATGGCTGATCCTGCTGCTGATCCGTACAATTCCAGAGAAGTAATCCGACACGGCCCCAGCCAGCGCCAGCGAGAACATGTTTCAGTTTCACTTGCAGACTTTTTAAATAGTTCAGACCAAATGTGTGTTTCAGATTAAAGAGAATTTCAGTAAAACCAAGAACAACAAGAAATACCAATATTTTCTTTACTACCATCAAATTAAAGGACCATTACGGTCAAATTATTCTTATGGTTTTTTCAAATAACTAATTGTGATTGTGGGCAAAATAAAAAAAAAAGGCACTGCCTTTACATTATTATTTCTTTTTTTTACTCCTGTCCTGTTTTCTTTCCTGAGCAGATAATGGGCACTATGCAATTCCCTATTTCATGAAGTTACACCACTAACTGTTGCTCAAAATAGCTATCCAATTCCAAATTACTCACAACTCTTAATATTCCTGAACCCTGCAGCACAAATAGTTAACTCCAGATGCCATAAGGGTCCTTAAAGAACCGCCACGGCATCAAAAATGTAACCTTATATCATGGGGGTCCTTAAATAACGTAATGTTGCTCAATCTTCGCATTTTGTGTAACCCTATACCTTGTGTTTTACTGACAAGACTTGGGTTTACTAGTTGTAGGTGGGATCAGAAATATTATGACTGGTGAGCACAGAATAAATGCGTAAAATTACTGGAAAAAAAGCATGCACCGTTGAAAATTGGTATTTTTGTAAGTTCCGAGTCTCGAAGTGAATAAGGCTCTATGTCTGCTACTTTCTCAGATGGGTGTGTCCTTGTTATCTCATTAGCTTTCTGTCAGTCCTGTTGACAGCACTGGCAGTTTTAGTTGCCACAGACCATTGTGCACATAGAAGCTCCCTAATTTAATAAATCTCCTACTGCCTCAGGTTAATTATTGCAGGTTATGTCAGTTCTTATATGAATGTATATTTTACATATGCAGAATGAAAATAAAAATATTTCAACACCCAATTTATAGGCATTTCAGTTGACTTTAAGCTAAAATAAAGCTAGCTTGGTCCCAACCTTTGTTTTACCCATGGCCTACATGTGTTATTGAACTCTCATTGGGAATCAGACAACCTAAAGATATTACATTTAATCATGCAGTGGAAGTGTTGGTGTACCCTGGAGCAGGTCTCCCCTTCCTGGTGAGCAATGGTTTGGGCACTTTTATAGCACGTCGACACTTGTCTAAGGAGACGATCAGCACTACAGGACTCCTATACAAAGTTAATGGACATGTACACAGCAAATGAAGCATATTGTCCCGGTCTGTACATTGGGGAACAATGCATAAACACAGTTATATTTATAGCAGCGACCAAGACGAGGACTGCTCGGATGTACTAACACTCCATAATGTATTGTAGTCTGGCAGCCATAACAAGGCCACAGGGCATTTTCTTTCATTATTTCAAAATCTCTAAAACACTTAAGAGTTTATTAAGCAAAATGAAGCACTCGTCGCATTATAATGATCTTCATATTGCTTAAATTCCTGATTGAGTAATTAGAGGGGTTATGGTACATAACGAGAGCTCTGATTTAATGACATAGCATAAGAGGCATACTTTATGGGAGCCGTGATTCTTAACTTGTCACAATCATACACACTGTGTCACTGCCATTACCTCGTACGATTACTGCAAGCCAACTCCTTGCTGATGACTGCAGTAATTATGTGCTTGGTTTTTTTTTTATATACTGGTTATTGCCATCTAACTCTTATAATTTGGATCAATTTTCTTTCTTTTTTTAAATATATAAAATTGACATGTTATCTGTAAACCCAACATAGTGAGTTTGTTTTTTCTGTGCTTATAAAACATGATATCTTTATTCTGAGAGTGTACAGAATTACATAAATGGATATTGTTGAGTCATTCGGTCATGTCTGACTCACCGTGACCTTATGAACAACAGCATGCCAGGCACATTTTGTATCTAGGTGTGCTGTGTAAACCCATAAAGGTTTTCATGGCAAAGATATTGGAGTGGGTTGGTAGTTGCTTCTCCAGTGGACTGCAATTTGTCTGACCTCTCTGCTATGACCTTGGGTGACCCTACGTGGTATAGATCACAGCTACATTGAAGTACATCAGCCCCTTCACCACGACAAGGTTATTACGCTATGGTTTTACCAACAATAATCTCAGATTGTTTCAACTGAAATTATTTTAGAGAATAATTTTGTTTAATGCACCCAAACAGATCTGACAATTGCTCAGTGATGGGCAACAGATAGCTCGGAGTCCTCATATCGCCTTAAGACACTTCTGATGTGACCCCTTATTATTATTATCTTTATTTATATCGCGCCAACATATTCCGTAGCGCTGTACAGGGGTTTAGTACATGGCAAAAAACAAACTTAACACCTTATAAAGAATAAAGGGCCCTGTATTTGAGCATATAATCAAATGCACATAGTGCTTGTTTCCAAGACACGAACACACACTTGAAAACTCGCAAACTTACAATCTAAGGGACCCCTTGTCTATTTTCTATAGTGGAAGAACATATCCCTCTTCATTTTATCTCTCTACTATTGTTTTCCACTCTAAAGCATACCCTTATTCCCTATTCCTCTACTACCAGTTGATCTACCTCTCTCCAATAATCTTTTAAGGACTATAAAGACATATATGCAACCTTTCAAGTGAAACAGGTCACTGCCCTAGCTATTTAGACTAGTTATCCCCTGCACATGCTCATTCTTCTCAAACCAGGAAGTAGGAATCAATTATAGGCAACCATTACACTAGTAACAGCAATTGTGTGGTAGGTGGATCAGAAAAGCATACTGAAAAGTACAGATTACATATGACAATGTAAATGTACTATAAGGAAAAGTATTTTTTTTATATTTAACTGATCATCTAAAACTATAGATAATAACAATGACTTTATGCCCGGAATTGTTAAATTTATCTGAAACTTATGAGTCTGCCAGGTTAGTTAGGAGCCAGCGTATGAATTATATATAGTAATATATGTAGAGTAACTAAAAAGTTAGGTACTAGCATTAAAAATGTAGGAGCTGTGGCTCTCTGGCTTTGTCAAGCCCTGAATTATGCCATATTTGAAACCTCAGCTTTGTGCCTTTATTATTATGCTTTATTAGTAATGCACCAACAGATTGCACAATAATAACACACTGCAAAAGAATAGAGGTACCTGTCTTTTAGCTTAAAATCTAATGTACATGTTTCTTTTTCACAAAGCACCTTACAAGATTGAGAAGACTAATGTTCCTTGAACACTAAATGTTATTAGAGACGACACATTATTATTATTATTATTTATTTGTAACGCTCCAACATAGTCTGTAGCACTATACAGAATCCTGGGGGGGGCCATAGTGCTTTCCCCAAAGCACATTGCAAGATTGAAAACTCACAGACTTACAATCTAAAAGGGAAGACACAGGCCTTAAAATGGGACCTTGCTCCTTGTGGATACAATCTCAGATTGATATTATAAAACCAACCGTCACATCAGTGCTTCTAATGATTGTAGGAGCTTCTGTATAGCACAAACTTACTATTTACATTATGAAAAGCATGTTCATGCATTACAAATGCTTTTTTTGTGCATGAAATATAAATTAAGCTGCCATTAAACAATTTACACTAAAGCAGCAAAGAAATAGATCAAAATCAGTGCGTTTAATCCATTTTAGTCTCACCAGTAAAGTGAAAGGAAGTGTAAACGAGGACTTCTGTAGAGACTGTTACTTATTAAAAGATTGTGTATGGAAAAAAAGATCACTAGAACATAAAACTACATTAAAGTGTTTTCTTCTTCTCCCCTGGTATGTGTTACAAGAAACAGAGGGCCAGGGAGCCTTGTGAATCTCTAGGCTGTAAAAGTATGTTTTTATCCCCATTCTTTTGAATGTAGATGAGATTCTAAATCGGTGAGTTTTTTTGGGAAAAAGCACTATGTACCTCTTAATGACAGCCTTCCATTCTTTTGCAATGTGTTAATATTGTATTTTGCTTTGTATTTAACCCCTGAATAGCGCTATAGAAAATGTTTGTGCTTTACAAATAAAGGATAATAATAATAATAATAATAATAATAATAATAATAATAATAATAATATAAGGAAACATAGCAGGTTCTTCATTTGATCCATTGTTTATATATGCTATTAATTCACTGTTTCTATATTACTCTTTCCTTCTGGATCGCTACCTTGTCATGGTGAAGGGACTTGTGTACTTCAGTGAAGGTTCCTCTTCTATTTGGAAGCCGCACAGATCCAGAACAGTGGGGTTTAGCGCTACACCACAGCACCACCTGGTTGTATAAAAAAATTACTGCAGGCAAAGAACTATTCCATCCTCTGATCTGGCTCATAAGGTAAGCCGACAGAAGAGGCCTTGGGCTATGAGATGGGGGCTTAGTGCCTGCGCCCGCAACGAACACAGCAATGGCCCCTCAGTCGACTCAGCTCCATTCGAGTTGCACTACGGAGGATGGAATAGTTATTTGCCTGCAGTCATTTTTTGTTACACCAACCAGGTGGTGCTTTGGCGCAGAGCTCAACCCCAGTCTTCTGGATCTGTGTGGCTTCCAATTAGACTAGATCCCAGTGAAGCTATGAGCTATACCATGTAGGGTGACCCAAGATGGGCAGGTCATAGCAGAGAGGTCAGACAGATTGTGGTTTACTGGAGAAGGAACTGGCAACCCGCTCCAGTATGTTTGCCAAGAAAACCTTATAGATAAGCATGAACAGAGACATGTAAGGATGTGGCTGGTATGCTGCGGTCCATAAAGTCACGTAGAGTCAAACTAAACAACAACATATTACCCTAGTATTACATTTCCTTAAAAGTTTACTTTGCATGCAAAAAAATACTTGGAGATAATCTTTCAACTCAATATAAGCTATACTTTTGTAATACTGCCCCAACTTTTGTGTTGGGGGGAGAATCATTTTGTGAAATGTCTGACTTACCTGTAATCTGTGGCACAGTCCTTCTGGTCTAATCGATTGCAAGCATGTGAGATGCTTCCAAGACTTCACACTGCAAATCCAAGTCTAAAAAAAAAAAAAGAGAGACAAAGCATAACTCACAAAACTGCCCAGCAATGATCAATAAACACAACAGTCACAAGGTGCTCAGTCACACCGGCTCGAGGATATGAAGAGATTAGTCACTCAAGTTAAATATTTACCTAGCATGAATATCTAATGATTTTCGCTCCCATTCTAACAGAGAAAATTGTTTTGACTTTCGTTTTAAAAGGAAGTTGTGTACCAAGCTAATTAGTGCCTTTACCTGTGGGTGGATTTAACGTTTAATTAGAACATAGGCTTGTAGAAATCATTAAGTGGAAGACTTTAGAGCGAATATTGATAAGTAAATACACACAAACATTAAGGGAAATAGGAGAAAAATACCTTAAAGGGCCACTGCACAATAAATCAAAACATGTTTAAAAAGAGTGTGAGTTTGTGTGTTCCATTTATATTTATGGAGAGTGATGCTTGCATTTCCTGAAGCAAGGCGTCTGCTTCTGCCAGCAATCAATCATACCCAGTTATCTTAAAAGTTTGGTTCCCTCTTTGCCCACCCTTCTCTCTAAAGATGTTTTGATCCCAACCCATCTTTACATGTCTGACTTTACACACCTTCCTGTCATAATTACACAACTTGCATAGCACTTATTGGATATGCACAACTGGTGAATCCATCCACAGACAGCACTATTGCTTCCTTGTAGGGCTGACTGTCAACACTAATCTAGATCCGTGGTTCCCAAACCTTTCCTCAGGGCTCCCCAGACCGGTCGGGATTTCAATTTAACAGTTTGTGAACACAGGTGAAGCGATAAGTATTCAACAGGCAATGGAGCCTTTAATTTCCTTGACTATGTTCACACACTATTAAATTGAATCCAGGCCTGTCTGCGAAGCCCCAAGGAGAGGTTTGGGAACCACTGATCTAAATAAAAGCATTGTGAGAGAAACAATTTTTTTTGAAAAACATCACTTTTGAAGCATGTAATAAACTAACATTAGAAGCTATGTAACTCATGAACATAAACATTTTTTAGAAAAAAATTATATTTTTAGCAGACTAAAAAATAAGCATTGTAAAATAATTTTGACTAATTATATGTTCTCTGTTTCAACAATATATCTTTAGTACAGAGCCAGTCAGGCAATCGGCGGGAGTGGAAACCTTATAAGGTCACTAAAACCAAAACACTACATCTGTCCTAATGACTTATTTAAAAGTTACACAAAAATTAGCCTTCCATAAAAGTTAATTTAATGGGGTGCAGCATCAGGGGGTTACCCAGTGCGGTAACCTATATAGATCATGCAATTTGCATGGTTGGCATATTTACTAAACTATGTTTATCAGGGCTTGCCAAGAGGTACATTTTCTCCTACACTGAAGAAAACAAACAAGTCATCTGAGCAATTAGGCGCCATTACCCAATTACATGGTCAAACAGCACAAGAGAGCGTGAGAAACTTAACCTTTAAGTTGCTTGATAAAACAGAAGAGAACGATTACACAAGCATTTGACAAATCCCAGGACGCCACAGTTTCTAATCCTTTATTGGTGTCGCTTAACTTTTTAGGTAATATTTATATATTTTTTTATATAATGCCTTCACTGGCTCCTAAAGAACTCTGATTGGCTCCTTAGATCGGGCTGGCTCATACATTTCGTTTGTCAACCCCTGTTTGCCTGGACGGTTTTCTCAACAATTTTGTGATAGTCGCAATTTTATTATAGAAATGTTGTTACTAGAGCTGAATGATAAATGCCACCTTGGATTAGTCAAAGTCTTCCTAAATTAGTCACTAGTAATAATCTAACAAACGTCCAGGGAGTTTATGGCACTATGACATACACTAAAGAGACGATAATTATACTCTGGGTAGCACAAAAGCATCAAATAACATATATGGTTTAAATGTACCATTACAGACATCAATTTCCCCCCTAAGAAATCGAAATAAAATAAAGCAAATTTCCAAATGAAATATATGGTAAATAAACAGTTTTAATTGTGTCATTGTTCACAAAGCCCACCATTTTAGTTTCCCAAATTCAAGGAATATGGAAGTTTTCTGGACCTTAATATGCATATAATATACTTAATGTACCTGTATCATTTTATATACTTTGTTTGTTTTTAGGCAGTACAACTGAGTTTATAAGCACTTAATAAATAGCCCCTGTATGGGTCTTTCCACTGCAGCACATGCATACACAGACTCTGTGTGGTGGATGTGCTGTGCGGTGTCCTAGCCTATCAGGGACCACGTTGCTGAGAGATGGTCACCGATTTGTTAGTATGAAACACAGCACACCAAGTGCTACAGAGTCTGTGGCTTTGTGAGCTGCAGAGGGCAGACCCACGCAGGTAATATTTGCTTGGTTTTAGGCATTATAAAACACTTCTTAATAAAACACTCAGGGATATTATTACCTAGTAAAATCCAGAAGCCGCCCATATCCCTTTAATATGTTACTAGGATACCTTATTTGTGTAAACAAGAATCTTTAGGCCTTCATGTATAACTAGGCCCAAATCCCAAATCATTTCTGAGGTAATATCCATTGGTCTGCTCATGTAAAAGTTTGTGACTGGGAAGGTCATACATTATTGCTATTAATACATCGTTTAAATTAACATCAACAACTTGTTCTAATGAAGCAGTGCTTTTCTATCTGACACATGCTAATCTTTGTGTTTTTTTACAACGGCTGCCATTAAGAAAACAGCCTCGTTTACTGCGGCTGGACCGTTCATTTATAACGACAGTTTTTCCAAACATTACATTTCATTCTTTCACTTGCTGACTAAACGAAGCATTTTATGGCAGTGCGATGTGTCGACTTAACTCAACTTTTTTTTTCCTGCTGATTTAGAAGCTGCTGTTCAAATGGCCGCAATCATACAGGGTGAAATAATACAGCAATTGAAACTGAGGAGCCATTTTAATGGAGCATTTCATGCAATATCTGCAAAGCACAGGGAAGGCCTCAAGCCTGAGATAACTGAAAGCCACATTGAACCTTTACATTTTTACTTTACTATGCAATTCTTTCCTGTGCTTTTCCATTTTATTTTCTGAGCGGATTCATTATGCTTCTTTCTTAGGAGGGTGTGCCCCTGTAAACTAATGAGCTTTCTACTAGTCCTGGTAGTTCTAGCCGCCACTCTGTCATTGTCCAAACAGAAGCCTCCTCTGCAGTCAAGTTCTTCTCCAACCTCAGGGTGTTGATCAGTAGAAAGCAAAATAGTGCATTCCACTGCAGCTTACACATTGTGCTTATTTAGTTGTTCAGTCATGTCTGACTCTCTATGACCCTATTGACTGCAGCATGCCAGGCATAATCATTATGTATCTGGTTGTGCTCATTCATAAGGTTTTCTTGGTAATGATACCAGGTTATACCTATCCAATAATAATAAACTTATAATAATTAAGGCAACTGGCATTGGGGCTGACACTCACTAGGAATACGTGCTTGACCTGCCATCCACCAGTGGTATATAACATGAAGAAAGTGGAAAGGATCGAAGATTTACATTTATAGACATAAAATAGTGTGTTTAGTCCATTTTCGTATACTATTTGCTACATTTAAATATTGTTTTCAAGGATATTCTTTAACTCAGGGTTCACCAAACTTGGTCCTGGAGGGCCGACCCAGGCCTGGATTTGTGGATATCCTTGCTGCAAACAGGTGAGTCAATCAGGATGGCTGAAGAAACAAGATTCTCACCTGTTTGCAGCAAGGATATCCACAAATCCAGGCCTGGGTCGGCCCTCCAGGACCGAGTTTGGTGACCCCTGCTTTAACTCTTTCACTATCACAGGGCTTCAAAGCATTGCACTGACCCCCCTCCATTAGTGTAACCTATCAAAGCTGTACCTATACTACATACAGAAATCTGCACACATAAGAATAAACCAGAGACTATAGCAATATTACTCCTTCCTTGGAAAGCCAGAATATAGGCCATTGCAAATTAAAATCTCAGCAAGCAGCCAAGTGACTCCACAAAGCTTTAATGCAACTAGAAAATGAGATGTAAAGTGTTTGTTTCTTAACTGGTTATTGGAATCTGTAGCAATATCCCCTGTAGGGAAAATAAGATTTCTAGTCATTTATTGTATTCAGCTCATGTGGTCAATTACACAATGGGACCAGGAGGAAGCAGGAAAGATAAATAAGAAGATGCGTTTTCCTGTTTACTGAAAATGAGTAACTGACAAGTGGATAAAAAAAATCTGCGTGCATTGAATGTGAGAACATTGCATCTCTCCTTAGGAAACCCTGAGTTTTGGCTCCTTCTTAAAGGGGCCACTGTAGTACAAACATTTCTAATAAGTATTTAAAAATATCTGTTTTTAAAAACTACAAAAAAACAGGGATCTATCCCTCTTCACCTTCGCATTTCTTCGGCAGCACTGACAGCTGCAGTTACAGGAGCCATGCGGCACAGGGCGCTGTCAATTTTCGGGCGCTGTCATGTTTGATGCAAGGCAAAGAACTATTATCTCCACTGACATGGCGCAACTTGACGTCGCTGAGTCGACAGCAAGGCCATCACTATGTTCGGCGCAGGCACTCGGCCCCCCCAGGGCCTCGGGCGCGTCTCTCATAGCTCAAGGACTCTTCTGTCTGCGCGCCTTATATAAAAATCGGCAGCGTCATCTGTCGGTTGGCGGCAGAATGGCAGCTGTCAGATTTTGCAAAGTTGAAGAGGGACAGGACCAAAAACAGTTTTGAATGAAAAATGAGTGGTCTGCAGCGTACAAAAATGGCATTACAAAAGTGAGACTGCTGTGTTGTTTTTTCCTCCCTGCGTGAAGTATTGTGCCTAGAGTGGAGCCACCCACCTAGAAGGGGGAGGCCGTTCTAAATTGGTATGCCACACCTGCAGTAGGTTAGTAGGTGATGACTAGAAAGAGTGTTTGCACATGTTACAGGAAGCAGATAGTCAATGAGCCTTATGGATGTGTCTACAGCAACAATATTGTGCTTTCCATAAATTAGATAAGGGAACACAATTAACAAGGTCTCCACTAATTCACTGGTAAGGCAAAGGTGGATCAAATGCATTGTTTTTTTTTGTTGCTACAAACAGCGGCCATTTCCCTTTTCAAATTTGACAACAGTGGCAGCAGCAGTGACCAACCACTACTTGTCTGAAATATCAGCATCGCTGCAAAATCTCTGCAGCGCCATGTAGCGCCAACATGCCGACACTGCAGCTGGCGGTGAATTTAAAAAATGGGATAGATCCCAAACAGCAGTAAAGACAAACTTTAGCCAAACAATATAATTTAAAAACACAATTCCCCTCAATAATGGCTGCTGCTGCACTCTTCCTCACTTTCCCATGCTCCAGGCAATCTAGCATGCATAATTAATGCCATCTATGTTGATTCCGTCTTCTGGATAGAAGTGTCCAGGACAAGGCTGGAAGTAGTGGGGATTGTAAAATTGTAGAATGGAAGGGAGTATTTAAATTATATTTATTGCTAAAACCTCTATGTGCAACTGTTTGTGCATGTATTTTTAATGTTAATTAATGGTGAACTAAAAATTGATTTAATTTAAAAAGCACATACACTAAATCTTAAAAGAACCACTGTAATACTCTAGGAAGAGGAACCTGTTATTTTTATTATACATGGTTAATTAACAACATTCCAATATTAAATTCACTGTCCAATATCTGTATCTGCTCTCAACTGAGTGTCTCCAGCCAGGGCATCCAAATGAAATTAACTACCTGTTAAGGAGATCGAGTTAAAAAAAAAGAAGTAACTGATCTGTTTTGAATTGTAGCTTATCCAGCCTGAGCAGAACTGGTGGAAAATACCTTTTATTTTTACATGAATTATCATCTCAACATGCACACACCAGTAAGCCAAGTCTGTATTTAACACACTTTAAAACGTATTGCATGCATGAGAACATAATTAACCAACAGCAGGGATTATACATTTAAAAGATTCAAATGTTTCAAATTTCAAAACAGTTTTAAAAATATGAGAAGCTCTTGATTTTGCCTGTTACATATATTTAAAGAGTTTGTTAATTTTTCAGTAGTATGGAGATTCTTTGTTTGAGTGATTATTAAGTCCGATATGGTATATTTTTTGCTTTTCACCTTGAGGGGGTTGCCATATTGGGCGAGTGGGTATCTGTGAAGCTCCACATTGTGCTGTGTTCACTACAAGCTGCAATATGGAGACTCACAGCTTGCTGCCTCCCAGCAACACATTCTGACGCACAAGAGGAAACAGGAAGGTCAACATGGCAGCCCCCTAGAGACGAGCAGAGTAAAAATAAGACATTTCATACCTCATATATAAATTTGTCTAATTGGCTTTCATTATGCCAATGTTTACTTGCTCCTGATGCCATATGGACATTTTAAGGATCACGGTGGCCCTACTTTATTAATAAAAAAACAAAACAAAAAAAAATATTTTGAAGAACACCTGAAAATGGTAAACTGTTTTTTTTTGTTTTTTTTAATAAAATAAATAAAAATAACAAATCAAATATTTTTTTTTTACCTTTTTTATGCAATTTATGGAATCTACCATTTAGACAGCCATGCCACCAGATTCCTATATTTGTACTATAAAAAAAAAAAAAAAAGTAAAAAAATAAAATAATAATGACCATAATGGTTCTATAAATTAAATAACATTACATGCTAGTCCAAAAAAATGACAAATAAAATATAACTTCAGATTTCCCGTGTGCTGGCAGAAAGCAAAGGTGGCCAATTATAATTAATTTGCTTTGTGTTCAAATGAAAGAGGCCGTCTACTGGGAATGTACACAGGGTGTAAAAACACGCATACATAAACGCAGACACAGTATTTGTACAGGTGTTACCGAGAACAAATTAATAAAAATACTTGATCTGACACCATTTCTCGCTCCATTCCAACAATAATATACATAACAATGGTCCGCGCTGACAAGTCATTCTCCCAAATAAACCCAAAGCTAATGGAAAACAGCAACTGGCTAGACTCTACTGGCCAGGGAATTAAGACTGTGCCGTTTAATTAAAGCAATGCAAACTACATATAATACATTTTATTTAAATAATTAGGATTCAAAAGAGCATGTTTTAAACATTATAAAGTGTCTTTTTCCTTTTTTTTCTTCTTCTTTTTTTTAGTAAAATTTGTTTAAACTTATTGGAGACGAACAGTACTTTCCACAGTTAATGTGCACCGAGAGTATGCACAGCTCATTTACGAATAAAGGAATCCATTTTGTGTTTGTTACATCACATCCTGACAGCTGGATGATGAGGGTGTGTGTTTGCAGCTATCAATGGAGGGAAGGTGAGGGAAGAGAAGTCTTTGTTAGATAATAGGATATAACTGAAACTTACACCACACCATTCCGCCTCAAAGGCACAGAATCAAGAAGTTGCATCAATAGACGCAGTCACAGCTCTGCCGAAATATAAATGCCCTCTCACACTTGCAACTTCCATTAAGAATAATGCATTCCTCCAGGGTCCGGAAGATGCATCAACATTTTCTTTTCTAAATAAAAACTGGCTGTATGGCGTTCTCCTGCTTAATTATGCTCTTAATCAGACTAAAAGTTTTCAATATATATACGTTTTTTCACTGCGCAGTGGTCCTTGAGTTATAAATGATAGATGGCAATTTTCCAAACACAATACAATAATCTGTATTTTAATACAACAGTGGACCCTCGGTACTCGACTACCTTAAAACTTGTCGATTTCAAGCCCACATCCCTTCCTTGGTACTCATCTTGCTTGCTAAAACCAATTTACATTACTCCTTATGGGTGTTTGGTACCTGTTGTGCTCTCTGAAACCAATTAACGATGAGTACCAAGGGTACAGCTGCTCTAAAAAGATAGAATATTTACAAACAACCACAAAAATACAAACACATATTTAGGGCTAAAAAACACACATAAGAAAGCAGTGGAACAAAAAAGAAAAATATAATAAAAATAAGTATACTAATAATCTTTTTAGACGAAAAAAATATAGAGAAAACAGAAAAAATACTTTTGTTGTAAAAGTTAAAATTGGAGCCAACTTTGGTCATTAGGAAGTAATTCAGGGCGTTTATTAGAGGAGACTCAGAGCCGAAAAAATTATTTAACATGAAAAAAATGTATAATAATAATAACATAAAATAGTGAAGGAGTTCCCAAATAACATATGTTTGTGATAAAACATGAAAGCTAAAGAAAGTACAGCCTACAAACTGCCTTCTCCTTGGGGTGTATAAAGACTAACTGTTTACGTAGTTCACGCGCAAAGCATTATCTCAACTAACATGAATTCCACAGCCTAACTCTGCCAAGATATCCCACAAGACAATGACTTGGAGGGAAACTGGTGACCTTTGGGTCTTATTATCCAATCTCTGCCTTGTAGAAAACCAAATGTTATTGCACGTTCTAACAGAGTGTGACTTCAAAGCTCCAGCTCTACTTTAAAGGCATATTAAAGTGAGCTGGGTTATGAATGCATCCTGTAGAGGGGAATTAGTAGTGTATGATTACATTTATTTGCATGCACTAATTATTTTTTTTATTTTTTTAATACAAAGCTAAAAAAACAAACTGTTGCTGGGGATGTTTACACCCCCAGAATTGTGCTAGGCTTCTCAGGGTACGATTTTCTAAAAGTGTACCCTGTCCATTTTAGCATGTCAGCTTTGCAGCCAATCAGAAATGCTTTATGCAGCCAGCATAGAGGACTACTACACTGGGTCCTTTAAGGACAATAAATCGACATTCAAGTAAAAATGCTTGAGTGGATACACGGTTGTTCTTTAGACATACACCCTCTCCTTGATAAATTCTGACAAATTATAATTGTACTGAAACCAAACACTTCAGCTTCTTCTTACTATTCTAATTTGTCTTTTAGACAAATGAGCATGTATGCTTGATGTATGGTCCTGCAATGACCTGCAATGTTTGAGGTCCGTGCATGTGTCTCTGTGTGAGTGAGTGCATGCAATGTACTGGAGCTGGGAGAGATCTTAGGGGCTGGTGGAGGTAATGGGGCAATTCACTGGGGCTGGGAGAGATCACAGGGGCAATTCCCTGGGGCTGGGGTTAGATTCACCTGGGATGTAGATAAAACAATCAGTGAATGAAGGGACACAGACCTTGTTCTGGGTATTACAGAAATCTAAAGGAAAGAGGCAGCTCAATCCCCAGGCCAAAAAGATGCAATGTTTTAGTTATGCTAATTTCCGTTGAGATTTTCAGGTGGTGTCAGCATTGATAGAAAACTGTTTGCAAATGCAAGGAATTCAGCAAACTTTAGGGTAAGTGTTTAAATGTTTATTTTGGTATTTTTTCATCCAATAAATGTTTTCATACACTACTTATTCTCCTCTATCAGGTGAATTCATAACCCAGCTCACTTTCATATACCTTTAAAGTGTCTTGTTGTGGCTGGGCAAATATATTGAAAATATCAACATTTAGGAGCCATGAGAAATGTTGCCAATAACACTCAAATATACTGTTCAGTTGTGTCTGACTCTCTCTGACCCTATGAACCACAACTTGTGTCTGGGTGTGCTAATCCATAAGGTTTTCCTGAGAAAGATACTGAAATTGTTTGCAAGTTCCTTCTACAGTGTATCATGATTTGTCTGACCTCTCTGTTATTACCTTGGGTGATCTTACATGGTATAGCTCACAGCTTCATTGAGGTACACAAGCTCTTCACCAAGAAGTAGAAAAAAATAATCATCATTTTAACATGAACTATAATGTGCAATTAGTCCTTTTAAAGGGGTCAGTGGATTTATGTAGCTAAAAATAAAAGGTTTTAAGCACAACAAAAGTACAGAAATACCACAGACCTCAGTCTCCAATCTAACAAGAAGTGCTGAAGCCAGACAAGGTGGAACATTCTATAAAA
>CM050167.1:352960090-353175090 GCA_027410445.1 Discoglossus pictus | reverse complement strand
CACCATGTCTCACTATCACAAACCCTATTTCTGATGCAAGAAAGAAAAATATTTTCAAGTCCCTGTAAAGGGAGTTTCACCTAAACACAAGTTGGTCTTACAAAGAGTGTTCAAATATACAATTAATTAATTTTCCTTTTCTCGCTATAAGATCTAGGTATATTGGGTTAAGAACACAGAACACTGAATGTAACAGTCTAAGTTTAGAACTACAGGGACAGTTTGATTATTTCTTGATCTTTTGGTCCAATCAGTTCAGCATTCTAAGTGTCCGTTACAGAAATGGAACAACTTATGGAGGCTCGGACTCTCTACAAACACAGAAGATTTACACTAGGCAACCAGCAAAACTTTTACAAAGATATTTAATCTTCTCTTAGAATATTCTTTAATATAAAAAGAAACTTAGTTAGCTGGCTTTTTAACTTGTTTATCCAGGGAGGACATGGTGAGACTCTGGATCAGATTAGTGTTAATGTCTTTGTCCTAGGCACATTCATGTATCCTGTCAATAAAGCTGACTTTAGCCTAGTAATATCCATGGTTGTAGTAAGCCCTTATGACAAACTTTTCCATCATTCACTACAGCCATAGCCTAAAAATGACATGTTTAAATAAAAAAGTAAAAGCATTTTGGGGGAAAAAGACATCTGAAATTAATTTTACTTGTGCCCGTGTAGTTCCTTATTGCCACTGTCTAGCTGAGATGCATGAGGAGGTATGTGTAGTATATAACTTATATAGTTTAAAATGGTTATGAATTAAAGAACTAATCGTTTGTGGGCACATTTGCATGTCCCTGCTCAGCTTCCCAGAGTGCAGTGTAATAACTGTATTTCTTGGAATTCTGAGCAGGAAACAAGTTTTTTAACTTGTATTAGACATTCAAATATATATATATATATATATATATATATATATATATATATATATATATATATATATATATATATCACATACATAGTTGTCAGTGTGCGTCACATTACGATGTTGACCACGCTGTTGCGGCCCATTGGACTTAGGCTGCAATACATTGCACTGTTAGCCTCGCAAAGCAAGGCAAGCAGTTGAGGCACGCAGGACTTACGACCCGTACGACTTAGGACCGAAACCCGTACATGCACTGTGCGCCTCGCAAAATTACGACTTTAACAGCCGAACCACAAAACTGAAAAGACATGAAAAACTCAACAAACATGCCTCAAATTAACTAACTTACACACTCACACACACACCACAGTGGGAGAGGCAGCATGCCTGGGAGTCAGGTTGCAAGTTAATTTGATGCATATTTGCCATTTTTGTCACAATCGAAAAAAGCGAGAGAAAAATGGCTGCTGAAAAAACGCAAAACGAGGCTAAAGGACGTAAAACTACCCTGAAGGACGTAATAGCCCCAAGCAGTAACCCTTAATCCAAGCCACTAAAATGTAAAACAAGCCAGTAACACTTAACCCAAGGCAGTAACACTCACGAGGCCTATAAAATACACAGGGGGAGAGGCAGGCAATGAGCGCCAAAGGAGCTCATTGCGAGCCACGCAATGAGCGCCGTAGGTGCTCAGAGGGCCCATAGCCTTGCATTCTGTGGCAAACAGCATTGCTAGCCTTACAATTTTACTCCTATCATTTTTGATGGGCAATTTCATAGTATACTTTATATATATATATATATATATATTTATTTATTCAGGCTTTCCCTCACATTCACCTTCCTATGTACACATGCACCAAGACATAGGATTGATGACATCAGCACTCCTCTGAGCAAGTACCTAGAGGGATGGAGTGCCCAGGCCAGAATTCACCAAGGTCCAAATTTATTTTAAAAAGAAAAGTCAAGGTCCATGTTTTTTGTTGCAGGTAAACACACCAATATTTTAATATAAAAGCAATTAAAATGGAACAGGAAAGGTGGTTATATAGGAGACCAAGAAACAGGATGATATGTAACTAATTTTTTATTTAAGCAATCACAGATTTACACTAAATGTAATAATACAATGGAGATAATGGGATAAAAGGTCCAGATGTGGACCCAGGACTGACTATAGACTAACCGAGGCCTAAGGAGCTCTCATAATCTAGTTTTCTTTGCGGTGTAGGGAGTAGATGTTGTACTTGTTGTGTCCGACTCTCCATGACCTCATGTACCGTAACACAGCAGGAACATCTTCATGTCCCATGGTCATGTTGATTCACTTGGTTGTCATGGCAGAGATACTGGAGTGGGTTGCAAGTTCCTTCTCCAGTGGGCCACAGCATACAGCTCCTGTTATTCCTAGGTGGTCTCCCATCCAAGTACTGAACAGGCCCAACCCTGATTGGCTTTAGAGTGATGTGACTTCTTGTTACCCGACTGGAATCAAATCCAGGTCGCAGCGGTGAAAGCACCAAATCCTAGCCACTGGACCACCAGGGAACCAAGATGTCTTACTTAGGAATTGAGTAATACAACTACCAACTAGTGATTGAATTTACAGTACTGTACATTTAATATTGAACTCAATATATATTATACTGTAAATTTAATATTATAATCAATCTTTAAGCCTCAGTTATTATTATTATCCAGGCCAGAGCTATACAGGGGTTAAGTACAAGTCAAAAACTATTTTATCACCATGCAAAAGATGGGGGTCCCGGTCTTTGGGCTTAAAATCAAACATGCATAGAGCTTTCTTTAAAGCACAAGATTGAAAACTCGGCACACATACAATTGAGATGAAAACAGTAATTTCAATTAAATTCAAGGCTATTATAATTTCAAATAGACTTTTCTTCTAATAACTTTCTATTACAAATAATCGTATTTTAATATTGTATTATAATTTGGACCTCTGCTGTAGCCCTTTAAGAGAAGGAGCTCTGCACATAAGATTAATTTAGCCCAGGATAAGACTCTCTCTATGTGCAGAGCTCCTTCTCTTAAAGGGCTACAGCACAGGTCCAAATTATAATACAATATTAAAATACGATTATTTGTAATAGAAAGTTATTAGAAGAAAAGTCTATTTGAAATTATAATAGCCTTGAATTTAATTGAAATTACTGTTTTCATCTCAATTGTATGTGTGCCGAGTTTTCAATCTTGTGCTTTAAAGAAAGCTCTATGCATGTTTGATTTTAAGCCCAAAGATCGGGACCCCCATCTTTTGCATGGTGATAAAATAGTTTTTGACTTGTTATATTTAAATAAAATATTTATTTTGTCTGCTTATTTAATGTATGACAGATGTAAATGGTTAGCTTAGTTTGGCCCATGATAAGACTCTCTCATTTTATATATATATATTTAATTATAATTTGAACCTGTGCTGTAGCCCTTTAAGAGAAGGAGCTCTGCACATAAGATTAATTTAGCCCAGGATAAGACTCTCTCTATGTGCAGAGCTCCTTTTCTTAAAGGGCTACAGCACAGGTTCAAATTATAATTAAATATATATATATAAAATGAGAGAGTCTTATCATGGGCCAAACTAAGCTAACCATTTACATCTGTCATACATTAAATAAGCAGACAAAATAAATGGTCCAAACACATTCTGCCACTGTGCATGTGACCCATCTGGGGTAAAATATTTTTTAGTGATCTATAACTATCTATCCACGTCTCATAAAGCCATCTTTGAAGTGATTCCCGGGAAATATATCTTAAAACTAATAAATATAAAATAATACATTTCACATGGGACTTAATCAGACACACTTGTACGTTAAAAGCGCACACACACAAAAAAAATAAAAAATAGACGCGCAATAAGGGCACGCGGCCAACTGCAAAATACAATATACATCAAAGACTGGGTAGAGACTGCTATATAAAATAGTATTTAACTGTGCTTTAAAACTTTTATTTTAGACGAACCGATGGCAAAAAAACCACGGTCGCTGTAGCCAAGCCTGATAAAACATACAGCCATTTCCTCAATTAAAGTGAAAAAAAAAAAACGCTTTTAAGGAATACTGTAGAAGCGATTTACTTTCTCTCGTTAAAATGTGCATATATGGAATAGTATATACTGACATGAAAGAATATTTTACTATAAAGTGATTAAATGCACGTTTACATTATTCATTGCAAATGTAAGACAGGGCACCCTATACCTATGTAGAGAACATGAATAAAACATTTATAGATCCAGATAACACGTGTATATTTTTAATGGTAGTGACATACATAGATTTTGACAAAGGAAGTAAAAAGCATTCTGAGGACATATCCCAAGAAGGCAGAGAAACCTGCATTTTGCACAAAATATATCAGTGCACAGAACTTCCAGTGGTGCTAAGGTTTCTGGGTAGGGATATTCAAATGAGGCCCCAAATTATTATTATTCTCTTTTATTTGTATCGCGCCAACAAATTCCGCAGCGCTGTACAGGGGATAAGAACAGGGGAAATACAAGTTTAACAAATTCAAAAGTTGGCACCCTACAAGACTGGAAACTCGCTACTTAAAATCTAAAGGTGCACCCAATAAGTGGCTGTGAGTATCTAGTGCACCGCTTGTTTGACAAATGAAACTTAGAAGCCAGCAAGGTTAGTTATGGAATATGAATATATATATATATATATATATATATATATATATATATATATATATATATATATATATATATAAAATGTAATACCGTATATACTCGAGTATAAGCCGACCCGAGTATAAGCCGAGGCACCTATTTTACCACAAAATACTGGGTAAAATGAGTGACTCGAGTATAAGCCGAGGGTGGGAAATGTGCTGCCCCCTGTGTCCCCCCTCTCTCTCCCGTGTCTCTTCTCCCCTCTCCCTTCCCTGTGTCTTTTCCCCCCTCCCTTATCACCCTCCTCAACGTCCCTCCTCATCCTCAACGTCCCTCCTCATCCTCAACGTCCCTCCTCATCCTCAACGTCCCTCCTCATCCTCAACGTCCCTCCTCATCCTCAACCTCCCTCCTCATCCTCAACCTCCCTCCTCATCCTCAACCTCCCTCCTCATCCTCAACCTCCCTCCTCATCCTCAACCTCCCTCCTCATCCTCAACCTCCCTCCTCAACCTCCCTCCTCATCCTCAACCTCCCTCCTCATCCTCAACCTCCCTCCTCATCCTCAACCTCCCTCCTCATCCTCAACCTCCCTCCTCATCCTCAACCTCCCTCCTCATCCTCAACCTCCCTCCTCATCCTCAACCTCCCTCCTCATCCTCAACCTCCCTCCTCATCCTCAACCTCCCTCCTCATCCTCAACCTCCCTCCTCATCCTCAACCTCCCTCCTCATCCTCAACCTCCCTCCTCATCCTCAACCTCCCTCCTCATCCTCAACCTCCCTCCTCAACCCCCCATCCTCATCTTCCCTCCTCAACCCCCCATCCTCATCCTCCCCCCTCAACCCCCATCCTCAACCCCCTCTTCACCCCCTCAACATCAACCCCCCTCCTCAAACCCCCAACCTCATCCTCAACCCCCCTCCTCAACCTCAACCTCCCTCCTCAACCTCAACATCCCTCCTCAACCTCCCTCCTCAACCTCCCTCCTCAACCTCCCTCCTCAACCTCCCTCCTCAACCACCCTCCTCAACCACCCTCCTCAACCTCCCTCCTCAACCTCCCTCCTCAACCTCCCTCCTCAACCTCCCTCCTCAACCTCAACCTCCCTCCTCCTCATCAACCTCCCTCCTCCTCATCAACCCCCTCCTCACCCCCCTCCTCATCAACCCCCCTCCTCATCACCCCCCATCCTCAACACCCCCATCCTCATCCCCCCTCCTCAACACCCCCATCCTCATCCCCCCTCCTCAACACCCCCATCCTCAACACCCCCATCCTCATCCCCCCTCCTCATCCCCCCTCCTCAACACCCCCCTCCTCATCCCCCCTCCTCAACACCCCCATCCTCATCCCCCCTCCTCAACTCCCCCATACTCATCCCCTCCTCAAGCCCCCATCCTCACCCCCCCTCAACCTCCCTCCTCAACATCAACCCCCTCCTCACCACCCTCAACCTCCCTCCTCCTTACCCCCCCTCAACCTCAACCTCCCTCCTCAACCTCAACATAAACCCTCCTCCTCATCAACCCCCATCCTCATCAACCCCCCTCCTCAACACCCACATCCTCATCCCCCCTCCTCAACACCCCCATCCTCATCCCCCCCTCAACCTCAACCTCCCTCCTCAACATCAACCCCCTCCTCACCCCCCCTCAACCTCTCTCCTCATCACCCGGTATATGCTAATGACGCAGCGCGCATGTGACGTCACATGCGCGCCGGGGTCAAGATGGAACAGAGGCGGGAGAAGAAGCAGGTAAGAGAGGGGGAGGTATTTAGAGGGGAGAAAGTGAGGGGGGGGGTTGAGGATGAGGAGGGGGGAGGGAAAGAGACACAGGGGGGTTAGAGAGACACGGGGGGGTTAGGGAGACACGGGGGGGTTAGGGAGACACGGGGGGGGTAGAGAGACACGGGGGGGGGGGGAGAGACATGGGGGGGGGTTAGAGAGACACTAGGGGGAGTGACTTGAGTATAAGCAGAGGGAGGAGCCCTTTTTAGTCTTAAAAAAAGGGCTGAAAAACTCGGCTTATACTCGAGTATATACGGTATATGGTGGGCAAAAGAGCGATAGAAGCCTCCACCGTACAGTAAATAAATAGTACATATGTGTTCACATTTGAATGTCTAAAACAAGTTAAAAAACCTGCTTCCAGCTCAGAATTCTGAGAAATACAGTTATTACACTACATTCTGGGAAGCTGAGCTGGGACATGCAAATGTGCCTACAAATGCCTCGCCCTTCAATCCATAGCCATTATCAAACATGACTTCCTTTAAGCTTATGCCTGCTGTATTACACAGCTTTAATGCAAAGCCAAGGCTGTATTTTACACAAGCGGAGAATCCTATCCATGTACAGCTGTTTCAAGCTTACTGGCTATCATAAAACTACATAAGGTCCACAACACAAGCTGAGATCCCGCTCCATGCTGATGATAGCCAGTAAGCTTGAAACAGCTGTACATGGATAGGATTCTCAGCTTGTGTAAAATCCATCCTTGGTTTTGCATTAAAGCTGTGTAATACAGCAGGCATAAGCTTAAAGGAAGCCATGTTTGAAAATGGCTATGGATTGAAGAGCGAGGCATTTGTGGGCACATTTGCATGTCCCAGCTCAGCTTCCCAGAATGTAGTGTAATAACTGTTTTTCTTGGAATTCTGAGCTGGAAGCAGGTTTTTTTTAACTTTCAAATGTGAACACAAATGTACTATTTATTTGCTGTCTTCTATCACTCTTTTGCCCACTATATATATATATATATATATATATATATATATATATATATATATACATATATATATATATATACATATACATATATATATACATATACATATATATATACATATACATATATATATACATATACATATATATATACATACATATATATATACATACATATACATATATATATATATATATACATATACATATATATATATACATATATATATATATATATACATATATATATATATATATATATATATACATATACATATACATATATATATATATACATATATATATATATATATACATATACATATATATATATATATATATATATATACACATATATATATATATATATACATATATATATATATATATATACATATATATATATATATATATACATATACACACACACATACATACAATCTATAGTTATACACCTTATGAAAACGTTGTCATGCATCTTTAATCAGAACCTGGTCATACCTGCAGGGGTTGACAAAATTATCTGAAAGTTAGGATCCAGCTAATGGCGCAAAAGTTAGGATCCAGCAGTAAAATGTTAGGAGCTCGGGATTTATCAAGCCCTGCCTTCCAGGATGCTTATATTACCTTAAATGCTATAAATAATGACAATGTGCCTGTCCCTGACATATGCAAACATAAAAAGGTAATAAAGGTTCCATTTATTATCGCTCAGATACCTAGAGATGGAGATATAAGAAAGAAGCTGCTCTATGTCCATTTATTGCTATAAAATGGTTGCTTTTATGAATAATAGAGCAGAATATCCTTTGCAGTAAAGCTTTATACGGAGAGCCTGTGCTGGTATCACGCAGGGTTCGCTTTAGCTTTGAAGCATCAGAGAGGTTCTCAGGGATTGATGCTGCAGTAATGAGTCTCCTTTCAGGCTTCCCGTCTAATTCCCACAATCTACGCGACTCAGCTCTGAAACTTCCTGACGCGGTGACAGTTTTTCTGTTGACACCTTTGCTTAATATCTTCTCAAACAACTCATTACAGTTCCCAAGCTGACTAGTTTGCACATTGCAGTGTTACACTATGGTACTGTAAATAGGGCGACAGTGTACGTTACACCTTGTGAGGAAAAGAGCATTCAGCAGAAAGGAGGGGCTGGCTTTAAGAGGCCACTGCCTACGGGAAGTTCAATACAATTCATAGAATAGCTAATCGTCCACTGTAGCGCCGTCTCACTGATGGGCCACTGTAAAATGGTCTCACTGATGGGCCACTGTAAAATGGTCTCACTGATGGGCCACTGTAGAGCGGTCTCACTGATGGATCACTGGGCCACTGTAGCGCAGTCTCACTGATGGGCCACTGTAGAGCGGTCTTACTGATGGATCACTGGGCCACTGTAGCGCAGTCTCACTGATGGGCCACTGTAACACGGTCTCACTGATGGACCACTGTGTCAGTAATGTGCCAAGTGTGCAGTGTAAAACCATTTGTTTAGGCATGTAAAGAACTGTAATGTTATTATTTGCAAGTTAGTGTTATGTGAGTGTTATGTGTTACTTGGCTCGGGAGCATTTTCCATCCTTTCTAATGGTATATTGTGTATCTCCTACGTTCCTGGCTAACTCGTCCATGCCTGGCTGTGATTTGCACTCCTCGGCATCTTTTAGCCTCGTTTTCATGTGCCATTTTATTCTCTCGCTTAGCCGATTTTCGAGTGCGGAAACTTGGCAATTTCATCTTAAACCTCATTCCCAGGTGTCCTGGTGTTCCCCTTGTGCTGTGTGTGAGCGTTTTTTGATTTTATTTTGAAATAGTGTTTTTGGGGGGGGGGGGGGGGGGGTTCGATTTCCGAGGTGCGGCCTTTAAAGTCGTATTTTTGCAAGGTAATTTTTTGCCCCCGAGATTCCGAGGTCTAATTTTTTTTCTTCTAAGCCCAGCGTTCCTCAACTGATTGCAGGCTCAGTCCCCGTGTTTCAATGCCTCAACGGCTCGCTTCGCTTTGCAAAGCTCGCGGAGTGATGAGCTTCTTTGGCGCTTATCTCCTAAGTGCTCCGAGCTCGGAAGGTTTCTATGCGTTAACGGCTCGCAAACCTGACGACGAATCTCAGTTTGACAATTATAATATGGGACGCCTACATTTAAGACAAATTTGTCAACCCATCTATTATATCCTAGTTTGCTGATGACAGATATTTGCTTCTTGTTCCGAACATCTTTAAACACATTGGAGGAACGGGAGACACTTTTGATTGAGATAACATCTCTATTGAAAACAATACTAACTGATCTGCACACTTTATTAAGATTTATATGGTAATTTAAAGCCCTTAGCATCTTCATTTCATACTAATTTACAATATTTTTCTCCATTTTTTTTTCTCCTTTAGAGGATGAATGAGGCATGTCTTGTGATTTATGAGCACGTCATGACTTATCAGCCCTTGTGAGATGTTCATTAAGTATCGTTCCTCCTTCCTTTGAAGGACAGGACTTTTGGCTTTTGTTCCAGCTCCGCGCTGACACATTCTAATGAGGATGTCATTCATGACAGGAGAAAACCAGATATCAGAAAAATAAATACCCCTGCTCTGGAGCGCGATGGCAAAGTAAACGCATGTCAGGATGTTCTTTAGTGGATGAAGAAGACAACAATTCAGGTATCTCAGATATATTTGGACGTGGAAAGTGCAGCTTTAAAAATTTAAATGTTAAACATTTAATTTTGGCAATCAACATCAACTGGAAAAAGTTATTTTTCCTTCTTTATGCCACTTAAAATAAGATTTACATAGGAGACTGTTCAGACAGAAGTCTTTATTTTACTCCTTCCCTGCTGTGGATATTGTAGGCAAACAAATTGAGCAGAAATGTTCCTACCCCATATATACTTAATAAGAGATGCCGAGAATTAGATCTGCTGCACTCTGCAATGCTAAAGTACAAATGTAAGTTGACTGATAAGAGGGCAAGCCCCCAAGAGCAGTTAGAAGACCGCTGCAGTTAAAGAAAAAAAAGACATGACTCATGAGGGTGTGTGTTTTGGCTATGAGTGAAGAGAGGGGTCAAGAACGTAAGTGTAGGCCCCTTGCATCATTCACTGCAACAACAGCTCTCCAGAAATGTAAAACACCCCTCACACACATACAGCTTTCCCCAACGTATCATGGATCCATCTAGTATATTGCAGAGACATCAAAATGTATTTATTTATGATTAAAAACTAGTTGTATTACTTTTTTGTCCTGCTAAATTATTCTTTGACAAAGTTTTCATTATGCAGTGGTCCTTTAAAATAAGTTTTTGTGCTCTGAGATCTTCATTTGAAAATAAAAAATAAACAAATTAACACATTATTAAATAATGTCTTTCTGGTATAACAAAGAAAACAGTTCTTTCCATGTCCCTTTAATCTTTGGGGGCCAGCCTTCTTGTGATATTATTTTAATCCATGTTTTGCTGTATAAAAATAGAATATTTTTATATATATATTTTTATATTTTTTTTTTAAATGTATATGGAAAATTCAGTTTTTACCTTTTACTAATCTAACACAAGCTGCTTACATCAGATACACCCGTTACATTGATCCATTCTATCCCCATACAGATTTATTTGTATTTAATTTTTTTAAACCCACACCCCCAAAGCTGCTTACATATGCATCTGGTACCTACCAATAGAAACCCTGCATTTGGGTACGTTTTGTACTAACCATTGAATCAACAGCAGCACAGTGTGGTAATCCACATAATGTCTGAGTGGAGGGGCAAAACAAGACTACACATCCTACTGTATAATGGTTTGCTGCAAACGGACTTCCAAGCCATTGCAATAATGTTATAGCTGCCTGTGATTGGCCGAAACGAATTATGAATTTTATTGAATTAATTTTATGAATTTTTAATTATAAATTTAGTTAAGGTTTTCAAGGGGCATTCCTTCTCAAAATCAAGTGGCAAATAACTGAAAAAAATGCAAATGTCAGGGTAAGTTTCCTAGAGTTTATTTGGGGACTTTTTCATGCAAAATAGGTTTCCGCTGCATTCATAATCCAGGAAACTGAAATATGCCTTTAAAAGTTTGTGAGTTTTCAATCTTGTGAGGTGCTTTAGGGAAAGCACTATGTATATCTAATTAAAAGCTCAATAACAGGGTTCCATTATTTTCACTGTGGGGAAATTGTTTCTACTTGTACCTAACCCCTGTATAGCGATATGGAATATGTTGGCGCATTACAAATAAAGGATAATAATAACAATAAGACTGAAACAAGCAAACTATCTTCCATATCAGTCTCATTTATGCATATTTATTAGCCAGGCCTAATTAAAATGCCAGATACGAATTCTAAAGAAATCAGTTTGCAGAAACCTATACAAGAACACACAATGGGAGTATAATTATGGTTGGCATCTGAATAAGGACGCGGCTTTACACTTGGGTCAGTCACACTTTTTGCTGTAGAAGAGGATTCGTATCACAGAACATATACAAATGACACATCAAATGAAAACTGATCACTCGCGGTACATCAGAAAAACTCATCTATCCTAGGCAGCTGATTTATGGATCCAAGGACATTGTTATTCAACAAGGCAGTGACTGTACCAGACAGACAAAATAGGAATCCAATTTTACAAAGTGAAAGCAATTTAGCTCAGATCAATGATATAGTGGAAATTGTTGCTGTTGACTCCCACAGATATAATTTTAAATCCGCTGTGGATAAATTTGATGCCATTTGGCGACAATTATAAAGTTTGTCAGGAGACTGTTGTCACTTTGTGCAAACTGGATGGGAAAGATTAACATGGAAAACAAAGATCGGATGGTAGGCAAGAATCAAGAGGCGCTTCAAATCTGCCCATTCTATCTAAATGTTTGGCTTCCTTGTTTTTAACTTTTCCTAATCTAACACACGCTGTTTATCTATCAGAAACATACATTACATGGAGTTATTCTGAACACATACAGACTTTATTTATTTTATTTTAAAAAAATTGGTTTCCACACCCCCAGAGCTGCCTACATAGGTACTAGCCAATAGAAACACTGCATTCAAGTACTGTTTTTAACCCTAAACTAAACTTTAAGCCAAAAGCAGCACAGTGAAAAGATCCATGAGCAGCATTGCCTGAAGTTGCTTCCTTTCTTCCTTGAGGTGGGAAGAAAATATTACACATCCCATGAGGCTTTGCTGCAGAGACTGATCCCCAGACATTACTTATCATTATGAATTTTCTGCTTGGATATTGAGATGCATTCTTGTGGAGGTCATTGAAATCACCGGTTGTAGTCATCATTCTTTTCTAAACTGATCAAGCCTGGGAAATTCCAGGTTGTTGCTGTAATTATATGCAAATTACATATATTAATTGGCTGCTTCCATGTGCTAATTAACATTGTTTGTCTCTGTAGTGGCCACATTAAAAGACCTGCAATTCTGAACTAGAAATTAGTAAAACTATAGAACAGTTAAAGAATGATACTACTCCTGGTCCAGAAGGTTATAGTAACTTATTTTATAAAAAGTGTACTTCAGTTCTAAATCCATTTCTAAAATAATTATTTAATGAATTTGTTTAGGTAAAATCCCACAGGAAATGTTAAAAGCTACAATTATTGTTATTCCTAAAAAAGATCAAGATCTTCAAAATGGAAAGCTTCTCCCTTTTTTTTCAAATTAAAAATAAAATTGGCTAACACACGAACAAATAAAATTATGGGTAAATAAGCAAATAGGCAATAAAGGTTTTGGTAAACAGTTGAACTAAGTTGAATTATTTAATAAATGGATTACTACCACCTTATATCTAAGTGTTTCCATATTATACGATCTAACATTAAAAAAAATAAGTCTGCTCCTTTGATGTTTTGGGAGCAAGACTTCTCCAACTCAAATCCTCTATGTAGTTGGGAAAAAAGCTTTTAGAGCTACTAATACGTTTATTAAAAAATGTTTCCCAAAGGGAGGTATACTTTAAGAGTTTAAATACATGGGCCCTCATTCAATTGCGATTTGGCCAATTGAATAGGGCTCTAAATAAGCACATAGCATATTATTTTTAAATAAGTTTTTAGTTAGTGAAAACCTTGCTTTTGGATAGATGTTTACTAACTAACAACTTCTTTAAAAAAGAAATGTTATGTGTTTATTTAGAGCCCTATTCAATTGGCCAAATTGCAATTGAATGAGGCCCATGGTATATAGTCCCTCTCAAAGAATATAAAATCTCCAAATATATTAAAGATAAATTATGTTGGAGAAATTGTGGTGGTATTGGTAATCAACTTCATATATGGTGGGAGTGTCCTCTATTATTTCTTTATGGGTTGAGTGCTTTGAATTTATTTCTACTACACTGAAAAATACTTTTTTTTCTTACCCCATATGGCTGTTCATTTTATATTTTCTTTGACGATCTTAAAAACAAGAGAATTTGCGTTTATCACTCAGATTTGTACTATGGTCAAATCTACCAACCCAAGTCTCCTAGTTGGGCTGAAATTTTGCAAAAAAATAATTATGTCAGAGACTTAGAAAACTTCTATGAATCTGGTAGAATTATTAATTAACACAAATCTAAATGGTTGGTTTGGGATTCTATCTTGGAACCTCGAATGTTTTAACAACTTTATACAAGATGGGACCTTTTTGACCTTTACTTGGGTACTAACATAGGGTATGAATGGGGCTATATCAGTTTTGTTTTTATTGTATAAAAAGAGAAGAAAAATAAAAAAGCTTTTGATGTATTATGTATATTTGTTATACATTTGTTAAATTATCAGGCATAGCCTTGTCTGTTTATTCTTTTTGTATTACTATTTGAAAAATAAAAGAATAAAAAAAAAAAAAAAAAAAATATATATATATATATATATATATATATATATATATATATATATATATATATATATATATATATATATATATATATATAAAGACCTGCAATGTTATCTGGCAGTTAGACCTCTCTCCCACCCTTATCAAACACTCTTAGCAGCACATTAGCATACTGGAGCTGCAAACCCAATTCTAAATATTTCAGAAATGATTAACTTTAGGGAAAAACTGCTAGTACAATATATAAACAGCTTATAATGTTTCTTGTTGCGGTGACAAACTCCCTTTAATGCTTCCTTGGCTCATTGTGTGGGTTCTCGTGGTCATTTTTTATTCCCTGCGTGTGTATATACAGTACGTGGCCTGCTGCCATATAAAAAGTAATAATGTGCATTTCAGGAATTAGCCCCAGACACATTATGTGGTTATTTACTGACTTACATGACATGGTGATAATGTAATGGGCATAAAAACAAGCTGCATCCTTCCTGCTGAGTGATCTCCCTGCCCACACAGAGCACATTAGTGGGAGCTTTTGCTTGGCAGGGAGTAGTGTTTATTTCATGACCACGAGCCTAAAATAAATGGCGGTCTTGTCTGATGATATGCATGGCAGTGCTTCCTGTTTACAGTAGCTAATAGTTTGTTTTACATTGGGCCCAAATAACAGACCTCTCAGCATCAGTAGCCCAGACTTTAATCCCACACTGCAAAAGAAAAATAATATCCCTGTATCCTGGGTTCATGGGAACTATGCAAATTCACAGGCGTATTCTGCCCCATAGTCTGAGAGGCCTCGATATCTCTCTACTTCACAGACAGGCTTAAAGGCATATATCTAAGTTTCATGGATTATGAATGCATCTGATAGAGAATCATCACTGTATGAAAAAAAAAAAAATTCATGAAAAAATACCAAGATAAACATTATTACACTCACCCTAAAGTATGCTAAATCTTTAGAGACTTAACACTCCTAGAAATCCTTGCTGAAATTAGCATAAAATGCATAATTTGTATTGGCCAATCAATCACAGGCAGCTAATAGGTTGTAATACATTGTATCAATCTGTGCAGGAAGGGGGATGTGTAGTCCCCCTGTAGGAGGAAGCAGTAGGAGCCAGACACTGATCTGTAGCTATCTGTACTGAGTTGCTGTTGGCTTCAAGGTTAGTAAGAGAGTTAAAATCTGTACCCAAATGCAGTGTTTCTATTGGTAGGTATCGGGTGCCTATGTAAGCAACTCTAAGGGTGTGGAAAACAAGTTTTAATTTTAAATAAAATAAGTCTGTACATGTATAAAATGAATCAATGTAATGTGTGTTTCTGATATAAGGGGCATGTGCTAGATTCAAAAAAAGTAAAAACAGGGGGGGGGGGGAATCTAATTACACCAACACGTGAACTATTAGGGACATAAATAGCCGATTGGTACTAGAAATACAACACATTTATATTATTATATATTTTATGCAGACATGTGCCAACATTTTTATAGTTTTATATAAATGTTTTATCTAGGTTAACAGATACATTTCATCCCCACTAATGTAATTAATTACAATATATAGCAATAATTTGGATCAACACAGTTGATTTATATTGATATAAAGTTTACCCTTCACTTCCTTTTAAGAAGTCCCCAGAATAACCATGTCTCACCTTCCCCCTCCCTGTTCTTCTCTCATGAGAGCTGACATGTTATACACTAGTAAAATAAAGCCACGACCATACGGAGGGGTTTCATACTACCAGGAGAAAATTTAGTAGTCACCAGGCCCCATATTCTAGTTGCTGTGGCTACCTGTGGCCTAGTATTTATCAAGCCCTGTCTTAGTCAATGAAAACTTTGCATAAATCAACTCCAGTATGAAAAATTATGGTGTATGGCCATGCCAAAAGGGACCAGATCTTCCTAAGGTACACAAACTTTAATATACGGATTAAGAACAAATAGTTTATGGATGGCTGATCCCATTAATTACATTTGGTGATTAACTCCCAATGTCACATAGAAATTCATTTACAAATTAAGTCTGAAAGGATAATATTCAATAACCCAGATCAGACAATTAAAAATGGATTTGAATGTGAGAATTACTATATGAAATCAGAGGAAAAAAGCACATTGTGAATGTTTTCCTAATAATATATGGCAAATACAGTTTAAATGGATTGCTCTCCAGTTAGATTTAACGGGCAATTGAATTTTCAAGAAAAACAGAAAATAAATAGTACATTTGTAAGCCCATTTAAAAGTCTAAAAATAAGTTAAAAACGTATTTCTCACTTAGATTTCTCAGACATATGCACATTGTACTGCACTCTGGGAAACGGGGCGGGGACATGCAAATGAGAAGACAATGTGTGTGCGCGCGCATCGTATAGTTGTGTCCAACTCTCCATGACCTCATGGCCCGCAACACACCATGCTGATCCACTCTGTATTGATGGCAGAGATACTGGAGTGGGTTGCCCGTTCCTTCTCCAGTGGACCGCAGCATACAGCTCCTGGTATTGTGCTTGGCTTCAGGGTGGGGTGACCTCTTGGTTCCATGACTGGAATTGAACGCACCAGCGGTGAAAGAAAATATAGTTTGTAATATTGTCTTTGTCTGGCTCAAATCTTTCAATTATTCATATTTTATTATTTATTATACAGTGTTCCTTTAAGAAAAAGCAGCAGAAATACTACACAGAGACACAGATATGCACGCTCATTTTTTCCATCAATCTCTATGAGTAATAAAAATTATGAATATAAATAAATAATTCAGAGCCGGGTCTAACAATAGATTTCTAAAAGAACTGAAAAGAATGGGATGTATAGGTACATGGGGCAGTCACAGACATGGGTCGTGTTTTCTGCAAATAGTCACTATTCAGTTCATAAATAAGAAACAGCTTGGTGAGAAATACATAAAATATACAGCAGGGTCCTGTACATGACATAGGAGTGACTGGCATAGGAGCCCTCCCAGGGAGATGGAGAGAGATGAAGGGATGAGAGAGAGAGAGAGAGAGATGAAGGGATGAGAGAGAGAGAGAGAGAGATGGAGGGATGAGAGAGAGAGAGAGAGAGATGGAGGGATGAGAGAGAGAGATGGAGGGATGAGAGAGAGATGGAGGGATGAGAGAGAGAGATGGAGGGATGAGAGAGAGAGATGGAGGGATGAGAGAGAGAGATGGAGGGATGAGAGAGAGAGATGGAGGGATGAGAGAGAGAGATGGAGGGATGAGAGAGAGAGATGGAGGGATGAGAGAGAGAGATGGAGGGATGAGAGAGAGAGATGGAGGGATGAGAGAGAGAGATGGAGGGATGAGAGAGAGAGATGGAGGGATGAGAGAGAGAGATGGAGGGATGAGAGAGAGAGATGGAGGGATGAGAGAGAGAGATGGAGGGATGAGAGAGAGAGATGGAGGGATGAGAGAGAGAGATGGAGGGATGAGAGAGAGAGATGGAGGGATGAGAGAGAGAGATGGAGGGATGAGAGAGAGAGATGGAGGGATGAGAGAGAGAGATGGAGGGATGAGAGAGAGAGATGGAGGGATGAGAGAGAGAGATGGAGGGATGAGAGAGAGAGATGGAGGGATGAGAGAGAGAGATGGAGGGATGAGAGAGAGAGATGGAGGGATGAGAGAGAGAGATGGAGGGATGAGAGAGAGAGATGGAGGGATGAGAGAGAGAGATGGAGGGATGAGAGAGAGAGATGGAGGGATGAGAGAGAGAGATGGAGGGATGAGAGAGAGAGATGGAGGGATGAGAGAGAGAGATGGAGGGATGAGAGAGAGAGATGGAGGGATGAGAGAGAGAGATGGAGGGATGAGAGAGAGAGATGGAGGGATGAGAGAGAGAGATGGAGGGATGAGAGAGAGATGGAGGGATGAGAGAGAGAGATGGAGGGATGAGAGAGAGAGATGGAGGGATGAGAGAGAGAGATGGAGGGATGAGAGAGAGAGATGGAGGGATGAGAGAGAGAGATGAAGGGATGAGAGAGAGATGAAGGGATGAGAGAGAGATGAAGGGATGAGAGTGCGAGAGAGATGAACGGAAGAGAGTGAGAGAGAGATAAGGGAGAGAGAGAGAGAGAGAGAGAGAGAGAGAGAGAGAGAGAGAGAGAGAGAGAGAGATATGAGGGGATGAGAGAGAGATATGAGGGTATAAGAGATAGAGAAAGATAAGAGAGGGGGCATGAGAGAGATGAAGGGATGAGAGAGAGATGAAGGGATGAGAGTGCGAGAGAGATGAACGGAAGAGAGAGATAGAGAGATAAGGGAGAGAGAGAGAGATATGAGGGGATGAGAGAGAGATATGAGCGTATAAGAGATAGCGAAAGATAAGAGAGGGGGCATGAGAGAGATGAAGGGATGAGAGAGAGACTGGAGGGGTTGAGAAATAGAGGGGAGGAGTTGAGAGAGAGAGACAGAGAGACTGAGAGTAGGGGGATGAGAGAAAGATAGAGAGAGTTGGGGGGGCATGAGAGATATGGGATGATACAGGCAAATGAGAGAGGAGGATAGGTGAAGACTAGGGAAAGAGATATATTGGGACGGCGAAGAGACAGCAATATATAGGGGAGGGAGAAGGGGAGGGAGAGAGTTGGGTTTGACAAATGTATCATGAGTCAAAAGTTAGGAGCTCGCCAACCATTTTTTCAGGAGTCAGTATGTATATTATATATAGCAATGTATGTATAATAACTAAGGAGTTAGGAGCCAACAGTAAAGTGGCGCCCTGGGTTAGAGAGAAATGGGAGATGTGGGACGGAGGGAGAAGTGAATACATTTATTTTGGTAACTTTTTGCAAAGACTAATGAATTGGGTATTTTAGGGAATTAAACATGTTGCATATCTCTGAATTCTCTGCGTTCTGCACGGTCACACAACATATACTTCTATGGGATTATGTTGGAGTACAGGGATAGATTAACCTCTTATAGCACAGGGGATATATATTGCTTTCTGCACTCATGCAATATAATGACCGATCACAGTCAGAAATAAATGTAATGTTACCCACCTTTATTATCACTGTACTCAGGAGAGATATGATTTGATTAGGTAAACTCTCACTGATCCATTTGGTTTCAGTAAACGTACAAAGTTTTTACTTAAAATTACAAGCTTTATTATGTTTTTCCATTTTACATACAAAAAAAATAAGAACTATGAGGAGGTTAGTAGGAACTTGGATCAAGGCAACTCAGTGGATGTTGTCTATTTGGATTTTGCAAAGGCTTTTGATACAGTGCCCCATGGGAGACTATTGAGCAAACTAACAGATACAAGAATTGCCATAAATATTTGCTTATGGATTGAGAGTTGGCTAAAAGACAGGAAGCAAAGGGTTGTTGTAAATGGAACATACTCCGATTGGACTAATGTGGTAAGTGGGGTTCCTCAGGGCTCAGTATTAAGTCCCTTCCTTTTAAACATATTTATTAATGACTTGGAAGTGGGATTGGAGTGTGGTGTCTCCACTTTTGCTGATGAAGTTGTGCAAGGTAATTAAATCAAAAAATGATGTACTTTCCCTCCAAAGGGATTTACATAAATTAGAGGAATGGGCATCTAAGTGGCAGATGAGATTTAATACGAATAAATGTAAAGTTATGCATCTGGGAAGGAAAAATAGCCATACAATTTATAATCTTAATGGAGAAAATCTAGGGGTATCAGATATTGAAAGGGATTCTGGAGTGCTTGTGGACAACCACCTAGGTAACAGTGCTCAATGCCAAGCAGCAGCTGCAAAGGCAAGTAAAATATTAGCATGTATTAAGAAGGGTATAGAAGCAAAGGAAGCAAATATAATTCTCGCACTATACAAATCACTAGTACGCCCTCATTTGGAATATGGAGTACAATTTTGGGGCACCACTACATAAAAGGACATTTTAGAGCTGGAAAAAGTACAGAGAAGGGCAACAAACCTAATAAAGGGAATGGAGACTAACAAAATGAAACTTATTTACTCTATAAAAAAAAAAAAAAAAAGGCGTCTAAGAGGGGATATGATTACCTTATATAAATATATCCAGGGTCAATACAAGGCTTTGTCAAAGGAACTTTTTGTGCCAAATGGTTTTCAACTGACAAGGGGACATCATTTGAGATTAGAAGTAAAAAGATTTCACCTTAAAGAAAGAAAAGGGTTCTTCACAGTAAGGGTGGTTAACCCGTGGAATTCTCTACCAAAGGAGGTGGTGACAGTGGATCCGATAGATGACTTTAAAAAGGGATTGGATATATTTTTAAATAAAAAGGGCATTAAGTGCTAATCTGGATAAATAGATAGGGAGTATTGATCCAGGGATGAATCCAATCGCCAGTATCTGGGGTCAGGAAGAAGTTTTATATTTTTTTCCCTGTCGAGGCAATTGGCAAAGTTTCACCAGTGTTTTTTTTTTCTGTTTGCCTTCCTCAGGATAAATTAACAATAAATCTGTATTGCAGATCAGAGGAGATCTAAAAAGGTTGAACTTGATGGACTAAAGTCTTTTTTTCAAACTAAATTACTATGTAACCATGTAAATACAGAGCTTATAAGCACTTGCTAATAAAGTAATGTAAAATATAGATACACATGTACAAAATTATTTATATATATATATATATATATATATATATATATATATATATATATTAAGATTTCCATATGGTACCTTTCACACATAACATGCACAGGTACACAGAAGGTGTTTTATTCTCACTGGAAGTCTTCTAAGAAGCTTGGATTTCCGAGAGGAATATGATTCTGCAGCTTATATAAAACCCTGATTTGCCAGTTCCTTGAGGGAGTACAATTTCACACCTTCTCTAACTAAACCTCCCACCATTCTCTCTTGAAAGCTTCACTTGATTTGACAAGGGCTGGCAGCCACAATAATCATACATTTCCAGTAGCGTGCAGTTTAAAATTATATGTGTCAGGCTTAACCTTAAGAGGGAGGAGGGAGAGGAGGGAGAGGAGGGAGGAGTGGGAGTATAAGAAACTACCAAACCAGAAAAAGAAACGGAGAAAGAATCCAAAAGTCATGAATTGAAGCTAAAATTTAAAAAATCAGTTTCTGCGATATCTTCATTCACAACCTTACAGGGGCAAATTACAAATTAAAAGTTGCATTTCTAATTAAATAAATATATTGTGTCACAAATATTGTTTTTGTTTTTTTTAAGAATAAGGAAATTAGGAATACTTTATTCATACTTACAGGATGTGAAAAAATGGTCTTCATAGAAACGATGAGCTTTCAAGAGTTACCCTCCTTCTTCAAGTCAGAACCAATACTCAAAAAATGTATATATGCTATATACGGCAATACTCAGATTATTCATCTAGATTGCTGGTCACTCACGGCTATCTCTCTCTCCCCTCCTCACTCTCTCCCCCTTCCCTCCACCCCTCTCACTCCCTCCCCCGCTCTTCCCTCCCTCTCTCTCACAATCCCCTCCCTCTCTTCCCTTCCTCTCCCTCCACCTTCCCTCTCTTCCCTTCCCTTCCTCCCTCTCTCGTCACACTCTCTTTTACTCCCCCCACATCTTTCCTCCACCTCTCTCCCCCCACCTCTCTGTTCCTTGCACCCCCAACCCCCCAACTCTCTTTTCCTCTCCCTCTTTTCCTCCCTCCTCTCTCTTCCACTCTTGTGCTCCTTCTCTCTACCCTCCCTCTTTTCCTCCCCCACTCTTTTCCTCTCTCTTTTGCTCCCGATCTCTTCCCCTCTTCCCCCCTCTCTTTTCTTCCCCCTTTTGCTCCTGCTCTCGCCCCCTCTCTCTTTTCCTCCCCCCTCTCTCTTGTGCTCCTGATCTTTTCCCCTCTTCCCCCCTCTCTTTTCTTCCCCCTTTTGCTCCTGCTCTCGCCCCCTCTCTCTTTTCCTCCCCCCTCTCTCTTTTCCTCTCTCTTGTGCTCCTGATCTCTTCCCCTCTCTCCCCCCCTCTTTTCCTCCCCCTTTTGCTCCTGCTCTCGCCCCCTCTTTCTTTTCCTCCCCCCTCTCTCTTTTCCTCTCTCTTGTGCTCCTGATCTCTCCCCCCCTCTTTTCCTCCCCCTTTTGCTCCTGCTCTCGCCCCCTCTCTCTTTTCCTCCCCCCTCTCTCTTTTCCTCTCTCTTGTGCTCCTGATCTCTTCCCCTCTCTTCCCCCCCCCCTCTTTTCCTCCCCCTTTTGCTCCTGCTCTCGCCCCCTCTCTCTTTTCCTGCCCCCTCTCTCTTTTCCTCTCTCTTGTGCTCCTGATCTCTTCCCCCCTCTTTTCCTCCCCCTTTTGCTCCTGCTCTCGCCCCCTCTCTCTTTTCCTCCCCCTCTCTCTTTTCCTCTCTCTTGTGCTCCTGATCTCTTCCCCCCTCTTTTCCTCCCTCTTTTGCTCCTGCTCTCGCCCCCTCTCTCTTTTCCTCCCCCCTCTCTCTTTTCCTCTCTTGTGCTCCTGATCTCTTCCCCTCTCTCTTTCCCCCCTCTTCCCCCCCTCTCTTTTCTTCCCCCTTTTGCTCCTGCTCTCGCCCCCTCTCTTTTCCTTTCTCTTGTGCTCCTGATCTCTTCCCCTCTCTTTTCCTCCCCCTTTTGCTCCTGCTCTCGCCCCCTCTCTCTTTTCCTTCCCCTCACTCTTTTCCTCGTGTCTGTGTGTGTCCCATGAACAAGTTTTCGTTTAAACAGAAAAATATACAATACCATTCTCCAAGCACAACAAAAACGCATTGTTTTTAACTTATAAGATTTTTTTTTTAATGCAGGAAAAACAAATTCCTTAAATTAGAGACATGAAGAGTCTTGTGTCTCTTTAAAGTAAAAGATCACAGTGACATCAGCGCAATACCATATGTAAATAAATACGGTTATGAATACCATAACACCCGACATCCACCTTGCATTTTGACCTCATTTAGGTTTTTGGGAAGTGCTGGTTCCCAAAAATGTGCATTTATAAAAACACAGCAGTTCCGTTCCAAAACAGGATGTCTACTCTGCTACAGATCTATACTACGGCTTGTTGTGGCTAGAGATGAACTGGATTTATTTCTAAATAGTTCAAATGTAAGTCGGAAAAGGATAAAATAAAATATATCCCTTTTTGTAATAATAGGACCTGGGAGTTACAAATTGCCTATTATATATGTAAAATAATAGGATTTAAAGCACAATTACACAATAAAAATATGTATGAAAACTGTATCTGTGTAAGATTAATTAGGCATCCACAAATTATTAAACTAGTTTAAAATTGGGGAAAAGTTAATAGTGATACCGGTGCTGGACCCTGGAGGCATCCATGATGTGTTGGTGGTAGTTTTGTGTGTCTGAGAGGGAAGTTTACATTTCTGGATAGCAATGTTCTGATGCAAACTGTCTGCATCTGGACCAGTGAGGGGGAATGTGTGTGGTGTCAATTTAATTTAGATACAATAATCTAACAAAGCCCTAAGACTTCTCTGTACTTCATTGCGCTATGGTTTTTTAAAAAGCAAGAACTCAGTGAACCTCTTATCTATGTTTTCTTATCATGCTCTACATTAATTCGAATGGGAATAAAAATGTAATGTTGCTGCAGAGATTCACAAGGCTTCTTGCCTCTCAGTCTCCTGTCACATGCCAGGAAAGAAGATAAACCTTTTTCTAATCTAACAAATGCTGCTTATATCAGATACACACATTACATTATTTTATTTTATTTTTTTCTATTTGGTTTCCACACCCCCAGGGGTGCCTACATAGGCATCTAGTACTAACCAATAGAAACACTGCATTCAAGTACATTTTTTTAACCTTCAAGCCGATAACAGCACAGTGCCGAGATCCTGCCTGACCTCATTCCTTCCTGGTGGAAGCCAAAAAATACTTTTACTTTGCTGCAGAGACAGAATCCCCATGCTTGTTACAATGTTGTAGTTGCCTCTGATTGGCTAAAACAAAATTAGAATTTTATGCTATTTTTACTAGGATTTTCAGTGGAGTTCCTTCTCAAAATCTACTGCCAGAAAACTGAAGACATTTAGCATTCTTTAGGGTAAGTTTATTTATGTTTATTTTGAAAATAATTTCATGTCAAAAATGTTTTCATACACTACTGATTCTCCTCTATTAGATGCATTCATAATCCTAGAAACTTCCATATGGCTTGGATCTGGACTCTAAACAATTGCTGTCAAAGCTGCTAATTATGGTTGCTTGATATTAATTGCTTCCTGCTCATAGTAACAATCACATTTAAATCCATTACAAATGACACCATAAATCCTCTCTTTACATTCTCAGGTAGATATCCCCAATGAATAACATAAAGGTGTTTCTGAACTTTTATTGCACAATTTATTCACTTCCATACAGATTAACCCAATGAAACCAATAAAACTCCTCTTTCTGAACAAGTATATATTGCCCAGCTATACGACAGTTTAAGCTTTAAGCGCTTAAGAAAATTATAAAGCTTTGTAGCAACACAGGAAATTTGTACACGTATCACAAATTGTAGAAGAAATATATAATTAAAGAATATGCGCCTGTAATTCCATGATAAAGGGCTGTGCTTTACTGCAGATTGCCAACATCTCGTAAAAATGCAATAAAATGTTATTTAAAACCGTAAAAGATTAATTTGTGCATTACAGATCATGTGATCACTAAAGTCAAATATGAATAATTATGGCATTACATGCACAAGGAAAAGTCACCAATAAACATCTTTGGGAAAACCGCTAAAAGGATTTTTATAGGTTAAATAAATATATATAAATATATATATATATATATATATATATATATATATATATATATATATATATATATATATATATACACATATATATACACTAGCGACTTGCCCGTCAAAAATGACGGAGCAATACAATTTGAAGCCATGGGAATGCTGTTTGAGACATAATTGAAACCGTTTTGTACTGTGAGGACCTTCGGCGCTCATTGTGAGGCTTGCGCTGAGCGCCTCTCGTGTCGTGTACTTTTAGTCCTCTGAGAGATATATATTTCTATGTATATGTTAGTTAACGAATAATTAATGATTTATGAAATTAATTAAGAATTAATTATGCAATAAATTAATATAGTTTAATTAGTTGTAATTGATATATGCATCGAGCAATAGGCAGAAGAGCTAACAATCTGTTTGTATTTTCAGTCTGCATAGAATATACAGTGGGAGTGTTGGTGCCCTGCTTATGAAGTGTAATTAATGTTTGAACTGTGCATTCTAACGCCTCACAGCGTTAATGGCTCGCCTCGCTTCGCCTAATCTGTTTGCTCGCCTAAGTCGTACGCAACACGCAAAGTGTGGCGACGTCTCTCAGTTTGACAACTATTATATGTGATTATATATATAGTGTAGAACAAACAATGAATAGTATATTAGTGATTCCATTTGAATGTCTAAAAAGGAAGTTAGTAAACTTATTTCCTGCTCAAATTTCTCAGGAATACAGTTGATGCAATGCCCTCTGGGAAAACTGGGCGGGGACATGCAAATGAGACCGCAATGCAAACTCACTCTAATTAATCCAATAACCATTTTATACATGGCTACTTTTGCTCGCTATATTTCACAGCTTTAAGCACAGCACTGGATAGACCATGCACAAGGACGCTTACCCACATACAGAATGGTTTCACAGTTACTGCCGATCATCAGTGTGGGGCGGGTGTCTGGATTGCGTGATAGATCTATCTATTTTTTGTTTTACCTATCCAGGTTTGCCTGCAGTATGCACTGCATGGAAGCAGCAAATAAAAAAAACTCCTATCATGACAGTCAATCCCATCGTTGGTAGCCTGATAAGGTTGGAGAGAAACACGTTGGCTGTACCTTAAAGTAACACAGAACGTTTTCCACTTCATGTAATTATTTCTAATAAAAATTCAATCCTACTTTAACAACCCAGTAGTTATTTAAATATTAGTAACTTGCCCGTCATAAATGACAGTATCATATGTTATGTTCAATTGTCTGTGCTGTCTCTCTCCCTATCTCCCATCTTTCCCTCCTTCTCTCTTTCCATCCCTTCTGCCTTCTCTCTCCCTCCTTCTCTGTAACGCAACTGTGCATACACTAATACGCCACGCATATACAGTTGCACAATTTTGCGGCTTTTAGGGACAACAGAGTGCGAGTAATACCTGCGCAGAACGCATCTCGCCACTGTAAACTTTTATAGTGGATAAAACTGGAGTGCAGACATTAGCAGTATTTTGTTACCACACCGAATGCACCAATAACCCTCTAAATCCCAGTAAATCATTGCCACGGCCTCCCGTGCTTCCATGCTGTTTACGTTGGAATAGCTGCAGCCAATCAATCAGATTACAGATTACATTAAGCAGCTGTCAGGGATACCACTGTGCGACGCTTTCCTTGGTTCCCAATCCAATTGCATATGCATGAGTAGAGACTACATGGAGCAGCGCAGAACAGATGATGGGTCTCTGGGATTATGCATGGCTGGGCAAAGTGCAGCCGGAGAGCGCTGGAGATAGGAGGGAGCGGCACATTATGTACAGAGCAGTGCAGGGCTAATCTGTATGCAGACAGCATGGAACATTAGCACGCACTGCACTCTGGGTAACACATGCAAATGAGCAGGGCCCACTAAATGGTCACTGAGACACCATGTCCCTGCTAAGCATCACACATGTATGTGATGGGATATTTCATATTGAAAAGGACCACCGTGGTCAGATTTTACATTTGTATTTCTGTACATGCAATTATTATTTAATGTGTAGCTCCATTTTCTTTCCTGTGTGGTCTATCTGCTGCGATGTCCTTGTTAGCTAATGAACTATCCGTTAGAGCTAATGAATGCACTGGCAGTTTTAGATACCGAATTCCCACAGTGTATATAAGCTGCCTATACATTCAATGTCTCCTAACTGAGGAAGTTCATCAGCAGATAACAAAATGGGAGATTCTGCGGCAATACAATATAAAAGTTATAAATTAGAGGCTCTTATTTTTTTACATTCTAATAAAATTACACAATATGGGTTCCCTGGTGGTCCAGTGGTTAGGATTCTGTGCTTTCACCACTGTGACTTGGGTTTGATTCCAATTCAGACAACCAAGAGGTCACACCAACCTGAAGCCATGCAGGATTGGGCCTGGTCAGTACTTGGATGGGAGACCATATAGGAATGCCAGGAGCTGTATGCTATGGCCCACTGGAAAAGGAACCCACTCCAGTATCTCTGCCATGAATACCAAGTGGATAAGCATGGTGTCGATGGTCCATGAGGTCACAGAGAGTTGAACATGACTGAACGACCCAATTACACATATAATTTCACAATTTAAGTAAAGTCATTCAAGAGTATATTTTACATATTAAATATGACTACAGTGATCCATTAAACAAAATAAACAAAATGACTATTGGCAAAAAGCAGCCAATACACAAATATATAAAGCATTTCAGAAACAAAATGTGATTATTAATATTAATAGGCCTACCTTGAAAGTCCATTCTATCTCAATAGCTTGGCATAAATGTATCCCTTGCCTTATAAGAGCCCTAGGCATGCTTGGATTCTGGAACTGTCTTTTCAGTAAGTAATAACAGGGCTCAGTTGGTCAGACCCTTAATTTTTTAGTATTTTTCAACTACCCAAATGCACATATAGCTTCTAAAGCTAAAAAAAATAAAAATAAAATAATATATATATATATATATATATATATATATTTTTTTTTTTTTTTTTTTTATTAATTTTTTTTTTTCAGCTCCTGAATTTGATATATTTTGTCAACCGCTGGTATGAAAGAGAAGGAGCTTTATATAAATAAGAAGGAGCAGATGCTTTCTTTACCAGGCAAAATAATGTTCTAGCCGCCAGCTGTTCACACATTAATAGATGCATAACTTTCTTCTTAAAAAGACGCCGTAGTTCCATATTTACATTACAGACTTTTGAAAAACTAAAATTAAAATGTAGGCAAGTAAAAATGAAATAAAAATAGTGTTTTCATAAACTTCTGATTCTCTTCTATCAGATGCATTCATAATCAATTAAAGTGTCTATATGCCTTTAAGATGTTCTCTAAAATGGCTTGCATAGATCATGTTTGCGAATATGTTACACACTTCACCAAATGTGAGGTTTTTCCTAAACTACAATAGATCATTAAAAGGAAGACAGAAATCCAAAATAAATAAATATATATATATATATATATATATATATATATATATATATATATATATATACACACACACACATATATATATATATACACATATATATATGTGTGTGTATAGACATTCAAAATATGAACACAGATGTACTATTTATTTACTGTACTACTGTGGAGGCTTCTATCGCCCTTTTGCCCACCATATTATAAATGATTGTTGTGGTGAACTACCTACTCATAAGGTCCACAACACAAGCTGAGAGCCCGCTCCATGCTGATATAGGCAGCCGTGGGTAGGATTCCCAGCTTGTGTATAATCCAACCTTGGCTTTGCATAAAAGCTGTGCAATGCAGCGGGCATAAGCATAAAGGAAGCCATGTTTGATATGGTTTATGGATTGAAGAGCGAGGCATTTGTGGGCACATTTGCATGTCTCTGCTCAGCTTCCCAGAATGCAGTGTAATAACTGTATTTCTCGGAATTCTGAGCTGGAAACAAGTTTTTTAACTTGATTTAGACATTCAAATGTGAACACAAATTTACTATTTATTTACTAATATATATATATATAATTGTTTACCTGTTCAATCAGAGCAGTAAAGGGGCCGGGGGGACCATACAGAAAGAGATGGGGAGGAGGCAGCACCCCTGACATTAATGTATTTTGTGCTAATGTGATTCTGAAATGAGTTTAGTGGTGTATAACAAATCACCTGCCATTACATTGTCCAGTTACAGTGTCCCTGGGGGACAATACTTAAAGGCTGACAAATGATGCAGAACAGCAGGAGAGATGATGCGGACATGGCAGACAATAGATTGGTTACAGTGCAATTTTTGAGAACATATTACACAGTTCCTATCAATATCATGCTAGTAAACACATTATATATGAATATTTATTTTAGAAGAACTTTAAACAAAAAGACTGAAGTCTTCATTTTAGCAGACTATTTATGTCTGGGAGCTTCCATCTTGGAAATGTAGTTCTATAGGCCTTTGGGAAATCTCATTAGTTTACAAGGTCAAAACCAGGTGAGAAACAATGGAATGGCTGCCCACAGAAAATAATTGCAGAAACAGTAAATAAATAAATCCAGTCTTTAATTTATTACGTTTTGTGCAACCCAAGTTTGGTATATACAAAAATTCAACTACAATTCAAGATAAGGCTACTGTTACCTGTGTAATTTTATAGGTCATTGTTTATTTAAAGGAAAGTATTCTGGTTTTCACTAGAAATGTAATATACCTATCTATCTCTTTTCCCTTCTGGATCCCTACCTTGTTGTGGAGAAGGGGCTTGTGTACTTTAATAAAGCTGTGAGTTATTCCATGTAGGCTCACCTAAGATGGGACGTTCATAGCAAGGAGGCAAGAAAAATGGTGGTCCACTGGAGAATGAACTGGCAACCCACTCCAGTATCTTTGCCAAAAATTCTAAAATGATAAAATGTGCAATGGTGTCATGGCGAGTCAGACACAACTGAAAGACTTAACATGCATCTCTTTACATACATACATGCTTTTTGCTGCCTAGAGTTTTAAAAATAGTTCCCAACTGGTTCTTCCCGCTGTAGCTCCAAAAAGGTAGAAATTGAATGATTTTAGGCAAGAAAAAAAATGGAGGTTTTATTTACTTAATAAAGTACATAAAAGTAAATGGATACACAAGTATATTATATTCCTAGTGAACTCCAGAAACCTTCCATATCCCTTTAAGAATTCTGTTGACTGTACGGCTTTGTTTGACCTTTGTCTTCATGTCCAGAGTTCTACAAAAGATGAAAAAAGTAAAAAAAAAGAAAAAAAAAAAAAAAAGAAGGAGGCAGCACCTGTGTTTCACCATTAGATCCCATTTCCTATTCCATCTATAGCCATTCCCAATCTCCACATTACAATAACGCAATGAGTATCAGCCAACTGTAGTCACGGATATCACATTATCAGTATCAGATATCGCAGCAGTTTCGATTTTGCAACAGCGAAATTCCCCACTCCCTCATGCAAATGACAAGAAATGGAGTAGTGGAACCGTACAGGACAACACCTCCTTCCAGTGACAAGGGTCCCTGACAACACCTCCTTCCAGTGACAAGGGTCCCTGACAACACCTCCTTCCAGTGACAAGGGTCCCGTACAACACCTCCTTCCAGTGACAAGATCCCCGGACGACACCTCCTTCTAGTGACAAGATCCCCGGATGACACCTCCTTCCAGTGACAAGGGTCCCTGACGACACCTCCTTCCAGTGACAAGGGTCCCAGACAACACCTCCTTCCAGTGACAAGGGTCCCAGACAACACCTCCTTCCAGTGACAAGGGTCCCGGACAACACTTCCTTCCAGTGCCATTGCTTCACTTTAAATGGTCAAAATTGCATGTAAATTCACAGAAGCAAAGTTGGGACTGTTAGAATTATTTTATAGTATATTGAGCAATAGTATCAAATGTCACTGAAAAAAAAAAAAAGCTATAGTCCATTTTGTTCTTCTGAAGAACTAGACTTGATAACAGACAGAATGTTTTATAAAAAAAAAATAATCAATACATTCAGGTTCCCACCAAAACCATTCAGCGAAAAAATTAAACTTTTTATTCAGTTGTCTGCGCCGTCTCCCTCTGCGCCGTCTCCCTCTCTTTGTGAGCGCTCTCTCGCTATGCGCCCTCTCTTTGTGTATGCTCTCTGCCTCCCTCTCTGCATGCCTCTCTCGCTCCCGCCCCCACCCTCGCTCCCTCTCTGCCTGCCTCGCTCGCTCCCTCCCTCTCTGCCTGCCTCGCTCGCTCCCTCCCTCTCTGCCTGCCTCGCTCCCTCCCTCCCTCTCTGCCTGCCTCGCTCCCTCCCTCCCTCTCTGCCTGCCTCGCTCCCTCCCTCCCTGCCTGCCTCGCTCCCTCGCTCCCTCTCTGCCTGCCTCCCTCGCTCCCTCTCTGCCTGCCTCCCTCGCTCCCTCTCTGCCTGCCTCCCTCGCTCCCTCTCTGCCTCTCTGCCTGCCTCTCTCCCTCCCTCGCTCCCTCTCTGCCTGCCTCTCTCCCTCCCTCGCTCCCTCTCTGCCTGCCTCTCTCCCTCCCTCCCTCTCTGCCTGCCTCTCTCCCTCTCTCCCTCCCTCTCTGCCTGCCTCTCTCCCTCCCTCTCTGCCTGCCTCTCTCCCTCCCTCGCTTCCTCTCTGCCTGCCTCTCTCCCTCCCTCGCTCCCTCTCTCCGCCTCCCTCTCTCCCTGCCTCTCTCCGCCTGCCTCCCTCTCTCCCTGCCTGCCTCCCTCTCTGCCTCGCTCGCTCCCTCTCTGCCTGCCTCGCTCGCTCCCTCTCTGCCTGCCTCGCTCGCTCCCTCTCTGCCTGCCTCTCTCCCTCCCTCTCTGCCTGCCTCTCTCCCTCCCTCGCTCCCTCTCTGCCTGCCTCTCTCCCTCCCTCGCTCCCTCTCTGCCTGCCTCTCTCCCTCTCTGCCTGCCTCTCTCCCTCCCTCGCTCCCTCTCTGCCTGCCTCTCTCCCTCCCTCGCTCCCTCCCTGCCTGCCTCTCTCCCTCCCTGCCTGCCTCTCTCCCTCTCTGCCTGCCTCTCTCCCTCTCTGCCTGCCTCTCTCCGCCTCCCTCTCTCCGCCTCCCTCCCTCTCTGCCTGCCTCCCTCTCTGCCTGCCTCCCTCCCTCTCTGCCTGCCTGCCTCCCTCCCTCTCTGCCTGCCTGCCTCCCTCCCTCTCTGCCTGCCTGCCTCCCTCTCTGCCTGCCTCCCTCCCTCTCTGCCTGCCTCCCTCCCTCTCTGCCTGCCTCTCTGCCTGCCTGCCTCCCTCTCTGCCTGCCTCCCTCTCTGCCTGCCTGCCTGCCTCCCTCTCTGCCTGCCTGCCTGCCTCCCTCTCTGCCTGCCTGCCTGCCTCCCTCTCTGCCTGCCTGCCTCCCTCTCTGCCTGCCTGCCTGCCTCCCTCTCTGCCTGCCTGCCTGCCTCCCTCTCTGCCTGCTTGCCTCCCTGCCTGCCTCCCTCCCTTCCTCCGCATCGCAAACTTCAGAAATTTAGCAAACTTCAGAAATTTAGCAAACTTCAGAAATTTAGCAAACTTCAGAAATTTAGCAAACTTCAGGGTGAGTTTGTTAATGTTCATTTTGGTATTTTTTCATACAAAAAAACAAACATGTTTTCATACACTACTGATTCTTCTCTATCAGATGCATTCAAAATCCAGGAAATTTAGCTATGCCTTTAAGTGGAGATTACCGATAAGAGGCTTACAGAGAAGGGAGGATCCTTGAATTACAGCATAGAAAAAGGTTTAGTCATATATATTCTTTTAATAAATAGCAAAGTTGGTCTCATGGTTACACTGCAAAACCTTTAAATATTTCACAAATCATTCGAAAATGGTATTGCCATATACTACAGTTTCTACAGTACTGATCTCTTGAGGAATTTCCTTTGATCATAAGATCATGCGCTTGTTGAACCTCTGTGCTGGCATCTTGGTAATGGTCAAAATAAGTGTTTAATCAGCTGACTATCTCTCCTTTGATATAACATGGGGGCAATGCCAGCTGGTGTTGGGTAACTTTGTTAATTAAATGAAATAAGTAAAACAAAATGTTATTTTCTATCTTAGGTTTTGTTTAAAATTCCTGAAGCATTTAGTGTGACAAATCCAAAATAATAGAGGCAATCGTGAAGGGGCAAATACTTTTTTCTGCACTATAAACATCAGTGTTAAAGGGGGAAAACAAATCATTTTCATTAAAAAAGGTATATGTAAGTTTCCCTGTTTTTACCTCTTTTTAATCTAACACATGCTGCATATGTCAGAAACACACATTACATGGAGTCATTCTATACACACACAGATTTATTTTTAAAAAAAATGGTTTCCACACCCTAGATGTGCTAACATAGGCACCTGGTACTAACCAATAGAAATACTGTACCAATACTGTATTTAAGTAAAGTTTTAACCCTATACTAACCGTCAAGCCTACAGCAGCTCAGTGCAAAAATAGAGAGCAGCACTGGCTGAAGCTGTTTCCTTCATTTCTTCTATGTGGTGAGGACAGAAGACTACACATCCCATGATGCTTTGCTGCAGAAACTCCCCAGACATTGAAATAATGTTGTAGCTGCCTTTGATTGGCTACAACAAATTATGAATTGTATGCTATATTAGCTTGTATTTTCAAGGGCATTCCTTCTCAAATCAACTACCAGAAAAATGAAGAATTTTAAATAAGTTTATTCATGTTTATTTTGGGATTTTTTTCATGCAAAAAAAAAAAAAAAGATGTTTGCATACACTACTAATTCTTCTCTATCAGATGCATTCATAACCCATGTCACTTCTATATACACCTTTACTCCCCTACAATTCTTAAAGGGCCACTTTAGTGTTCGTACAAAAAAGGGTTCTCTAAAGAATAGTTTAAGTGGGGCCTGATAAGGAAAAAAAACTATTATTAAAAACGTTTACTGTGAATTTACACCATTACGTACTATTTTTCAATCATGTCCCCATGAATTATCTCTCCACGCTCAGAATGATGCATCGTCTCTGGAGTGGGAGCCTCCCACTGGGCAATGTTCTCCAAACAGGCCTACCATGTTTGCAGTATGATCGTGGAAAGGCGACTACAAAGTGTATTTGTGTACATTGCTAGCAGCTCATGTTACACTACTGCCAGTTACTGATGTTTTTTAAAGAGCGGTCTCAAAAAGTTTTCAATTTGAACTTCCCCCTGGGTGGATCCAACTCCAGAGACAATATAGAATTCAGTGAGTGGATAAATCTGAGGCTTATACAGCCTGGGCCATGATTTAAAAACATTGTTTACATACACAGTAAAAGTTTAATAAAAAATGTTTTTGTCTGATCATGCCCTACCTAACTATTCTTTAGAGAGCCCTTTATACGACACTAAAAGTGACATAACTATAGAATAAATAAATACATCATTTTAAAAAAAGCCTGGAATTAATGAAGTCACACCAATGGGCCACACTGTTTATACTTTTAATTATAGTTTCTAATCTGTCTGGTTATTAAATTCTTGGTTACCCCTCACCATACTGGCTGGCACCCAAGATTGACAGAAATGTAACTCCTCAACTAAACCATCAGGAATTTGAGATATGTTACCTATCTCAGTGCCCTGAATGCAAGTTTAAAACTCCCACAATATTTAAATCAGTCACAAAATAAGAAATTATTTACAATCCGAAGAAGAAAAAAATAATCTTGCCAGGAATAAGAGAAGAAGCAGACATGTCTGTACAGGTCTGTAAAGGCTTATCTTACCCTGCCCATGTTTCATAACATAACTTCTGGAACATCCCCCCAGCATTCTTTAAATGAATTAAGATTAAGAGCGCTTTTCCTTGGAATGTGTCACGGAAATCTCCAAACTGAAAATGGTCAAATACGAGTTCTTCACATTTCTATTTCACGTGCGCAGTGAGAAAATATTTGTTCCACTGGTAAAACAATACTTTGAAACTGACACTAGGCAGGAAGGTTTTTTTTTTTCCCAATCATGAAGGAGAATTATTGAAGAAAATGGGAAATTATAAATATGTACTGTGGAAGTATCAGACAGGGCGATGTCAATAAACACACAATTACTGCACTTTATGTGAAACACTAGTAATCACACAAAGACAGCCACGTCTCATTTATTTTATACAGTTCATTATGGTGTTTGATTAAATTAAATTGTATTTATTTAAGTGGTGTATGAAAAACATTTTTTTGCATGTGGATCCTGTCTCTGTAGCAAAGCATCATGGTATTTGTAGTCTGGCACATATGCATGTATGAAGGTGCAATATATTTCCATGTAAGAGTCTCTCTCACTTGCAGCACATTCCACCTCAAGTCTCTGCAGCTCAATTCAACTGACACATTCACTCTGCAGTTTATTCCACCTCAGTATCTGCAGCACATTCTCACAATCTCTGCAGCACATTCTCACAATCTCTGCAGCAATGGATAACATAGAGTTCACATATAAAATACAATCTGAATGCTATACCAAACACAGGCTGCAGTGTGGGTTCAGCTCTGGTTACTTCTCTGCCTCTTCTCCTGGAAGTCAATTCTATATATCATCTATCTCTCTTGAAAGCCAGTTTCTGTTTACTGCAAATAAACCTGTAAGTTTGTTGAAGTTTTCATGGTAATGCATATTTTTTACTGTTAATCAATGGCTGTTAGACAAGAAACATTTTAAACCAGGGAAACTTCCATGTACCTTTAACAGTCGTTAGTGTTGACAGCCTTGCGTTTATTGTTATTTAAGGCTATTTGAGTGGTGCTTAAACAGTATATCCACGTCATAAAAGACTATATTAGAGTCCCTTAAAAGGCATTATTTGTTTAGATGAATGCTTACAAGAACTACTGTTGCCTAGTAAAAACATCCATGTTGTGAAGTATGTACCAAACTAGGTTTTATCCTGTTATTCTGGCACATGCTGGCGCAGCACAAGGCAGCAGCAGTGGAGGTGAGCATCCGCTAGATGGCGCTGCCGATATTCTGGTGCCATATCAGAGTCAAGGCTTAGGTAAACTGTTAAGGTTAGCTGTTCAAGGGTTAGGCTAACATTATAAGCTTGGAATTTCTCTCACACAATGGCAGGGCTGCAAAATATTGTCAGCGCCATCTAGTGGTTGGAGGCCGCACTGCAGCGGCGGACCTGTCCGACAACACAACAGGACAGATCCAAACTAATAATAGTTGCTGTGTATATCATGACCATAGATATTAGGGAAAATCTAACTTTCAGTACACTCAAGGGCAGCCATACGCTCTATATTCAATTCCTGATAGTTTGGAGACTGAGGGGTGTGTTCTGCCCAGCAGTGAAGAGGATTTGCTGTCAGATCAGAGCCATTGCTGCTGGCAGTATTCATGGGCAGCAGAGTTTGCAGCCTCTATAAACTAGCAGAGTCTTTACAAAACTAAGGTTTTCTCTATAAATGCTTTTATCCTAGAGTGACACCAACATGCCTTATTTTTCTATATCATATTATGATCTGTTTTATCGTTTGTGTGGAGGTTATCAAAAGCAGATTCCAGTGATGGTAAAGCGTTGAAAAGCTTCTGTTTTCTCCTTTAAAAAAAAAAACTTAAAAAAATGATTTGCTTTAATATTTATCAATCACATATTATAATTGTCGAACTACGCGACGTCGTCACGCTTTGCGTGGCGAGTACGACTAAGGCCATGAGCGCTGAAGGCGTCCATTGCTTGCAAGCCTTTGCGAAGCGAGGTGAGCCGCTAACTCGGAGCACTTAGGCGATGAGCGCTGAAGGCGCTCATTGTGAGACTCTCGCTTAGCGCCTTCGGCGCCCAATGAGCACCAAGGGTCCTTAGAGTATAAAAGCTTAACATTGTATACCAAACAGCATTGCCCTGGCTTCAAATTTTATTTACCATCATTTTTTGATGGGCAAGTCGCTAGTATAATAATATTAGCCATTTTTCTAGACCAGTAAAGCTAAACCCATGATAAATACTAGATAAATAACTTTTCAAGTACCATAACCACCTTCGCAGTAACCCCTAGCCACGCTCAGGATCACACACATCCGTCTTCCCTTCCCTGCGAGGGTAGGTGACGCAGGGGGCGTAACAAGGTAGTCTGCTTTAACACTCGGGGGCACTGACACGGCCAGACCGCCAGGGAGGTTAAATGAACATGGAACACAACTGTTGTTAAAGGGACACAGAATATATTTTTTTCTTTGTTGCATCAGAAAGAGGGTACATGATAATGTGTCTTCTTTCAAATAAAGGCCTCAGAATACAAAAATGTATTGATAAGTTTAACTGCTCTTGGGGGTTTGCCTTCTACCAGCCAATGAGATCTACAGACTAAAGTATGCTAAAGTATGTACACTTCAGTTTGTTTCAGTGACGTTTGAACAGGTTTTTTTTGACGCAAAAGAAAGAAAAGAAAACAACATTTGTAATGTTTAAAATGTGCTCTTTAAATGCTTGAATACAGATCCCTTTAAAAGAGCACATTTTAGACAATTCAAAAGTGCGTGTTTTGCATGAAAAAATATGAAGTTTTACCTGTTTAGACTTCATTGAAACTAACTTTAGTGTGCAGATCTCATTGGCTGACAGATGGCAAAGGGTTAAACTTCTAAATAAGTTTTACGAATACTTTCTGATGCAACAAAGAAAAAAAAAAAATCTTTCCATGTCCCTTTAATCCTGGGCCTAGCAAACTGGCCGCCATGCAGGAGCTTTACCAGAACCAGATGGGAGCACATGATGCACTGTAGCTGTAATATTGGTTACTTGCACTTGCTCTCTAACATGCTCTGAATCAGGCGTGTGGTATGTAGGGTTTGGTAATGGATTGGATCAGGTGACTGATTGGATCATGACTGACAGATTATAATAAAGAAGGCAAAAAGGCCAATATGAAATTAGGAATATTTTTTATTATTATGCTTTATTTGTAACGCGCCATCATATTCCATAGCGCTATACAGAGGTTAAGTACAAGAGAAAAACTAAATGAATAAATTTTAAAAGATTGGAGGGCCCCGTCTTTGAGCTTAGAATCCAGCATACATAGTGCTTTCCCTTGAAAGATTGAAAACTTGCAAATTTACAATCTAAAAAGGGTTAAACATTTTATATATGGAAAAAAAAAATGATGATGCCTCTGTTGGACCCTAGAGGAATCCATGATACTTGGTGAAGGTTGTGTGTGTGAGGGTGTCTATATTTCGGCAGGAGCAGGGATTGCAGTTTGCACAATGACTTCTGAGTATTTGTAGTAGAGGAAGGTAGGTGCCAAATAATAAAAGCACTAATTATACAACAAATCCCATTCCCCTCTATCTCTTGCTCCATTACCCAATAGGGCTCCAAGTTAACATGAAGCATTAAACACAAACATATACAGAGCATTTTCTGTAAAAATGTCTTTATGCCCATGGAGCATCATATGTGAAAATGGTGTTAAATTTCATGTACTTCACCAATATGTGAAGTTTTCCTTTAATTACAGTGGTCATTTAAACACCTCGTATCAGATAATGTGTAATGAACATCATGCTTTATTTTGACAGAAGACAAAAAAGCACAAAACACACACACATACATCTATTATTATTATTATTATTCTATATTATAACACTCTCACGCTTTCCATAGCACAATTTACAACGTAAAATACAGTACAGTTGGTAAAATTAGCAAATTACAAAAGTTATAAACAGATTCTATGGTAAGTAGAAATACAAGTACAACACAATAGGAAACAAATGGCCCCCGGACAGCTCAGTGCAACGGAAGAGAGGTCCCTACTCTATGGAGACAAGAAAAAATACAAATAGGAATGAGTTATAAGTACCGTATGTACTCGAGTATAAGCCGACCCGAGTATAAGCCGAGGCACCTATTTTACCACAAAATACTCGGTAAAATGAGTGACACGAGTATAAGCCGAGGGTGGGAAATGTGCTGCCCCCTGTGTCCCTCCCTTTTGTGCCTTCTGTGTCCCCCTCTCCCTTCCCTGTGTCTCTTCTCCCCTCTCCATTCCCTGTGTCTCTTCTCCCCTCTCCCTTCCCTGTGCCCCGGTATATGCTAATGACGTGGCGCGCGTGTGACGTCACGCGCACGCCACATCAAGACCCGGAAGGAGCGGAGGCCGGAGCAGGTAAGTGAGGGGAGGGGGGTTTAGAATAAGGGGGGTTGAGGAGGGGGAGGGAAAGAGACATGGGGGGGTGGGAGAGAGACACAAGGGGGAGTAGAGAGACACAAGGGGGAGTAGAGAGACACAAGGGGGAGTAGAGAGACACAAGGGGGAGTAGAGAGACACAAGGGGGAGTAGAGAGACACAAGGGGGAGTAGAGAGACACAAGGGGGAGTAGAGAGACACAAGGGGGAGTAGAGAGACACAAGGGGGAGTAGAGAGACACAAGGGGGAGTAGAGAGACACAAGGGGGAGTAGAGAGACACAAGGGGGAGTAGAGAGACACAAGGGGGAGTAGAGAGACACAAGGGGGAGTAGAGAGACACAAGGGGGAGTAGAGAGACACAAGGGGGAGTAGAGAGACACAAGGGGGAGTACAGAGACACAAGGGGGAGTACAGAGACACAAGGGGGAGTACAGAGACACAAGGGGGAGTACAGAGACACAAGGGGGAGTACAGAGACACAAGGGGGAGTACAGAGACACAAGGGGGAGTACAGAGACACAAGGGGGAGTACAGAGACACAAGGGGGAGTACAGAGACACAAGGGGGAGTAGAGAGACACAAGGGGGAGTATAGAGACACAAGGGGGAGTAGAGAGACACAAGGGGGAGAGTAACTCGAGTATAAGCCGAGGGGGCCCTTTTTTGCCTTAAAAAAAGGGCTGAAAAACTCGGCTTATACTCGAGTATATACAGTACTTAGAACAAGTTTTGCATATTAACATGTTTAACCAATTTACTTAAAAGATTTGAAAAACTAATAAATGCACCACCTAGCAAAATGAAAAATATATTACAGTGCCATCTACTAAATAGGGACTATGGTCATGCTTTATAGAGGATTGTACTTCACCAGCATTCAAAGTCAGAGATAAAAGTATAACAGCAATGAAGAATACAATGATCCTATGGAACAACATGCACTGAATGACATGGGACTGGCACAGATAATAATCACACGTGATAACTGAAACAAAAGCTTCATTATGATGTGACCAATTCCAAGGACAATCTCGCTGAAACCCAGAAGATAAAGCAGGAATATATTGATGCATACATTTAGACAGCAGGCAGCAGTCTATACATTTATTTTTAGTACTTTATTGGAAGTCGGCAATCACATCAGACAGGGTGGCCAAGGGTACTTAAGTTAGAAAACTATCCGTGAACCAGAACAACATTAATTTACAACAAGCTTGCTACAATTTAAATCTCAATTCCTCAGAGACAGATGTAAAAGGGCTGCTGGAAAATAGCACGTGGGAGGAACATTGCATTGTCCTCCGACGCAAAGTAACATAATTAAATATAATAATAGGTCAAGACACAGGGATACTTATTATATTGCAAGGGATGAGATGGCAGTTTCTGCCATAAGAAGTAGAGCAACAGACGCACCTCACAGCCCCTGCAATGCTTAGTAAAGCTCCCTCAATCTCCACAAGTCTAAACGCCAAATCTGTTAGACGGCACTCATCTACCTACAGCAGAGAACCAAGGACTTCTTGGTCTTTAAGGATTCCTGGCCATACAAAGGCGAGTTCATTACAATGACTGAGGTTGTGACTTATTTGAAGATCTCCTTGACCAACCTCGTCTATACCCACACTAGATTATGTACAGGTATTGTCTTACTGTTTGTTTTACAAAAGTGACCTGTTCCAACCACAAGCTATTTAATGTACATTTTAATACATTGTGATAAAACAACTATACTGATGAGGTTTATCAGCTGACTTTTAGTAGCCAGATATCCACGTTGGAGTTCAGGACATTAAAGTGACATGGAAGGTTTCTGAATCTTACTAGGTATGTAACATGCCTTGTATGTACTTTGTGTTATTAAGAAGCAATTACAATCTCTGCCTAAAATCATACATAATTGGCCCTATTTGGGTCTACCCACTACAGTGCAGACTTTGTATGGCTGGATGTGCTGGGTAGTGTCCTAGCCTACAATGAACTGTCCCAACCTGCTTCTTCAATGAGGCTTGACAAGAACCTAGTTCAAGCCTACCCCAGCAGGACCATGTAGTTCTTACTACCTCTGGCACAGAAGATGGCTTCAGGATAGGGACCACGCCCAGGAATATGTGCAGAGGATACAGGCACACAATAAATAGTTCCACACTTTGTTTATGTGGAAAAATCAGGACTCATCCTTTAATCAGTACTAGCAACAGACATACAGTTTTCTTAGCAACAGGCTGGCCAATCACAGTAAGCCCCATCCTTAGGTACACAGAAGAAACCAATTAGCAATAGGCTGCCCCTGCTTACTAAGAAACCCTGTACATCTGATGACATCAGGCCCTTCAACTATCCTGGTAATACATCAACTATAAACAATCTGCTGTAAGCACTCAGACTATCTGCCCAAGACCCCCTGTGTTGGTTTATTTAGGTGGGGCTTGGTGAGTCATCACCAGATAAAAATACCGTAACTTTACCAAAATACATACAATATATGTAATTTTAAACATAAGTAATACAAAAATACATAACTATAACAATAAACAGGGTAACTTCTTGACAGTCCAGGCCAGTCAGGCCCCTCATAGGCTAGGGCACCACATTGCAGATCCTACCCTACAAGAGTTTGTGCCTGCAAAGGGCAGACCCATACAGGGACTATGTGCACGACTTCAGGCAGTAAAAACAGAGCTTTTAATTGCTCCTTAATAAAACAAAGTATATACAAGTAAATAATACATAAGCATATTATTACATACATAGTAAGACCCAGAAACCTTCCCTATCCCTTTAAGTAAAATGGCTGGGGCAGTAACAGGGCCATTAAGTCCCATATTCACAATAACACGCACAATATTTTTTTTGAAACCAGAAAAAAAAGCCAGCTGTTGGATAACATGACGGATAAGTGAAATGGAAGACCGGTGAAGTGGCACTATTTGCACCAATATATAATTAGGAATGGTCTAGTTTCAGTTTTGGAATACAGCATAGCCATGTGAGCCTCTAATTATACCCTGACTGTACGCAATAATATTGGAAATTCCCTTAAAGTTATTTAAAGGAGAACAGGATTGCTTAACAAATGTAAAGGGTTATTGTAGTTCAGGAAACACTGCACTTGTTTGTAAAGTATGTGGCAACCCAACAACATCAGCATCTGTGCAAGCTATGTACATACAAGACGACTTTATATATCGAAGATATCAATTTAGTCTTTGTTTTATTACTTCCTGAGAGCTGAGGGGTTTGGTTTTAATATATCAGTGGAAGGAGGGTATGAGGAGGGAGGGAAGGAAAGGTAAGGAGGATTTGTTAGATAACGTAATCAACCTCCTTGCCCTGCACATATTTTGAAGTAGGCAGCTTGCATCTATAAATGCAAGCCCTGCTCTTCAGAAACGTCACTCTCTCTACCTAATTATGACATTAGACTCAATGTATAATATATATATACTAGCGAATTGCCCGTCAAAAAATGACGGCAATGAAATTGTAAGGTAGCTAATGCTGGTTGGTGTATAATAATGAAATATATAATACATTAATAAATGAATATACTTTACCTATTTTGAAGCATTGTGTTGAAGAGCTGCAATGTGTTTTGATGTTGCTGCAGCATTAGTGGTGTGGAGCTGCTGTGCGAGCGTGGTGAATGTGTGCAGTGTAATAGTGTGCGTGCGCGAGACCAAACCGTAATCGTAGTGGTGAACTTCCGCATTGGTGTAAAATGGCGGGTAATCTGTGTTATGCGTCTTTGCGGATTATCCGTCGGTGCTTCGTGGTGTTTTGCGAGATTCTTGTGGTGTTTTGCGAGTGTGTTGTGGTGTTTTACGTGTTGAGAGTGCTGTAGCCTCGTTTTCGTTTTGTTCGTCGGCCATTTTTTCTCTCGCTTAGCGATTTTATTAGTGTCTAAAGTGTTTTATTTTTATTTAAATGAAGGTGTAACTTGCTTTTTTGAGGTGCTGGATGGTACCTCTTGCTGTAGGTAAGCTTTTATGTGTGTGTTGTGTGAATTTATTGTGTTTTCAATGATTTTATGTTCGCGTGTTGCGTCCGATTTTTGCGAGGTCGTAATGTGTGCTAACGTGTCTCGTATGGTGTTTGCGTGTGTAGCCTCGTTTTGTTCGGCGGCATTTTTTCTGTCGCTTAGCAAATTTTTTAGTGTCTAAACTCTTTTATTTTGAGTTAAATTAAGCTGTAAGTTGCATTTTTGAGGTCCTGGATGCTTCCTCTTGGTGTAGGTAAGGTTTTTATGTATGTGCTGTGTGTATGTATTGTGTTTTGAATTTTGTAATGTTTGCAAGTTGCGTCCGAGTGTTGCGAGGCCGTAATGTGTGTGAACGTGTGTCGTATGTTGTTTGCGTTGCTCGGAAAATTTAGCGAGTGTCGTAATTGGTGTATCGTGTTGTTTGCGTTGCGACGTGAATTTTGCGAGGATTGCAGTTACTGGCATGGAGCGCCGAGGCCCTCGCCCACTGCCCTACGCGAGCCCGCAAGCGTTAGCAACAACTCGCATGTTCACAACTATATATGTGATTATATATATATATATATATATATATATATTTGTGTGTGTTTTTTTCATTGTATAGTGGTGATCTGAGCTCAAGCAATACAGGTTTTGTGATTGTTATAGTAATAATATGCTAAAGACTACAGACAAACAATATTGACTGTAGGACTGAAGACGTTGACACCATAGGGATTAGTTAAATGAAATATATTAAAGGGGTAAGCAGTCTAAAGTATGATCCGTTGAATTAATAGCGCTTTAGTGCAGACATATGCTCACATGACCCGGCCTCACCTCAAATCTCTTTAAATCAGAGGTATTCATGATCATTAAATCCCACAGTGTCATTTAACAATAACAGTCAGTTAAAGTAAAATGATCTAAGACTGTAAGCACACAGTGACATACTCTCTGCAGATTGTGCCTGGGGTCTTATGGAAGCCTCACATTACTATAGATGAGACAGACAGCAAGCCATCTTGTACTCAGAATAAGGCCAAGGATGAAATAGGATTTAAAGTTTAAAATAGAAAAATGAGCAGATTAAATGAGTCATGTGGTTCTACTATGGCGTAAAATGTTGTGTTTTTGTAATTGCCACAGAATATAACACGCTTACAGGAAGACTTGTGTAGTAATGGCGCATTTGTGTAAAATACACACATATATATATATATATATATATATATATATATATATATATATATATATAGCTAAATACATCTTGATCTACTGTTCTAGTAGCTGTGATCCAATCCTATATATATATATATATATATATATATATATATATATATATATATATATAATATGTTTATATATGCATGCATAATATGTCTATTGATTAACTCTCACCATGCATGTGGATAGGCAATAATGAAGGAGTGCATGGCTAGATGGATAAATAATAATAGTAACTGGACATGATATAATTGATAGATTGTAATAATCTATACCAGCTAGGCATGCTCTTTATTTTTATAATGAGAGTTAATTACAGATAAAGACAGATAGAGAAAGGGGAGGTCCATCATAGACCGTGTTGCATAAAATACCTTACCTTCAAGCTCAATTATCTAACACTTGCACTCAATATTTGATTAACAACCAATTGCAATTATATTTAATTATAAGTAAAGGTTTCATTTCTCTAATTTGCTGTATCACTTTAAAGCACCACTGTAATACGCTACTGAATTTATTTTTCTTCCTAAAACAGTAGCTCATTATCAAGTCTAGTTCTTAACAAAAAAAACACAAAATGCAAGACAAATTAAAGACAAGGGAGACGGCAATGCCTAGCAGGGTGTAGTAACTTGAATCTTATGTGTAACCCTGAATGTAATGCAGTACTGTAGACTTTGTAACCTTTGATTAACCTTAGTCAATATTTGCAGTTTATTGCCCTGTAATTAAACAAAGCTAAAGGCGAATGCTATTCTTATTATTCAGCTACAATGAGACATCAGAATGTATTTTATGATATGAAAAATCAATCATAGGGTTAAGGAAAACAACTTTACTTCATTACATCATGTTGTATATACACACAGAAAACCATAATGGACTATGGGCAGTGACTACTTGCGCCCTCGTCACATATTATACCTCACAGTGTTTGCAGTCTGAAGACCCCAATACAATTAATTTGTGTCATTTTGTTTATTTTTTCACATTTTTATAATAAAAAAATAAAAAAAAAGAAAACAATACAAATCTGAAAAAACATAAAACCAAATAAAAATAAATAAAAAAAAGGTTAAATTGTGAGGGATAAGACACCCAAGAAGCCTCAGGGGTTAAAAGGGGGAATAATGGCCTTTAAAAATGCAAGCGGCAGCACTGCACAACATAGGCCCCAGACAGATAAGACAAAGTCATTATGAACTATGGGCAGTGACTACTTGCACCCTCTTCTCACATATTACACCTCACAGCGCTTGCAGTCTGTAGACTCTAATACAAAGTCATTATGAACTATGGGCAGTGACTACTTGCGCCCTCTTGTCACATATTACACCTCACAGTGATTGCAGTCTGAAGACCCTAATACAAAGTCATTATGAACTATGGGCAGTGACTACTTGTGCCATCTTGTCACATATTACACCTCACAGCGTTTGCAGTCTGTAGACTCTAATACAAAGTCATTATGAACTATGGGCAGTAATTACTTGTGCCCTCTTCTCACATATTACACCTCACAGCGTTTGCAGTCTGTAGACTCTAATACAAAGTCATTATGAACTATGGGCAGTGGCTACTTGCGCCCTCTTGTCACATATTACACCTCACAGTGATTGCAGTCTGAAGACCCTAATACAAAGTCATTATGAACTATGGGCAGTGACTACTGGCACCCTCTTGTCACATATTACACCTCACAGTGATTGCAGTCTGAAGACCCTAATACAAAGTCATTATGAACTATGGGCAGTGATACTTGCACCCTCTTCTCACATATTACACCTCACAGTGCTTGCAGTCTGTAGACTCTAATACAAAGTCATTATGAACTATGGGCAGTGGCTACTTGCGCCCTCTTCTCACATATTACACCTCACAGTGCTTGCAGTCTGTAGACTCTAATACAAAGTCATTATGAACTATGGGCAGTGACTACTTGCGCCCTCTTCTCACATATTACACCTCACAGTGCTTGCAGTCTGTAGACTCTAATACAAAGTCATTATGAACTATGGGCAGTGACTACCTGCACCCTCTTGTCACATATTACACCTCACAGTGCTTGCAGACTGAAGACCCCAATACAAAGTCATTATGAACTATGGGCAGTGGCTACTTGCACCATCTTGTCACATATTACACCTCACAGCGCTTGCAGTCTGAAGACCCTAATACAAAGTCATTATGAACTATGGGCAGTGACTACTTGCGCCCTCTTGTCACATATTACACCTCACAGTGCTTGCAGTCTGAAGACCCTAATACAAAGTCATTATGAACTAGGGGCAGTGACTACTGGCACCCTCTTGTCACATATTACACCTCACAGTGCTTGCAGACTGAAGACCCTAATACAAAGTCATTATGAACTATGGGCAGTGGCTACTTGCACCATCTTGTCACATATTACACCTCACAGTGCTTGCAGTCTGTATACTAATACAAAGTCATTATGAACTATGGGCAGTGACTACTTGCGCCATCTTGTCACATATTATGCCTCACAGTGCATGCAGTCTGAAGACCCTAATACAAAGTCATTATGAACTACGGGCAGTAACTACTTGCGCCCTCTTCTCACATATTACACCTCACAGTGTTTGCAGTCTGAAGACCCTAATACAAAGTCATTATGAACTATGGGCAGTAACTACTTGCGCCCTCTTGTCACATATTACACCTCACAGTGCTTGCAGACTGAAGACCCTAATACAAAGTCATTATGAACTATGGGCAGTAACTACTTGCGCCATCTTGTCACATATTACACCTCACAGTGCTTGCAGACTGAAGACCCTAATACAAAGTCATTATGAACTATGGGCAGTGATACTTGCGCCCTCTTCTCACATATTACACCTCACAGCACTTGCAGTCTGTAGACTCTAATACAAAGTCATTATGAACTATGGGCAGTGATACTTGCGCCATCTTGTCACATATTATGCCTCACAGCGCTTGCAGACTGAAGACCCTAATACAAAGCCATTATCAACTAGGGGCAGTGACTACTTCCGCCCCACTTGACATCTATTACATATACCAAACTTTTAGCCTGAAGATCAAACCCTACGGTATAAGCAGTAACATGAAGCGCGTCTTATGCTTTATAGAACACAAAAAACTCACTCCAGCAGGTTTCTAGACTTTCTTTTTATAGTGCAAAGCACAAACTGTCTGCTGAAATATACAATTATCAATGGCATCTTCACTGTAAATGGGAAATAAATTACAATAATATATATCTGAGAAGTAAATAGTACATAAAAGCAAATTCAGAAACATATCCCTCAAATGCCATTCATTTTAATGCTCCTATATTATTAATATTATTATAGATGTATTATACAAGGTTTAACTCCAGTTGTGTTTTTAACATGGTATAGGGGCGGATTAGAAAATCTGCATGACAGATAAAAAAAAAAGGAACTTCCAAAGTCAACTGTAAGTAAAATGTATTTTTTTTAATGAGATTTCACTATTAAAATATTGTTACTGCCTACTTTTAAATTACCCCATCTAGATCGTGGTGAAGGGGCGTACGTACTTCAATGAACCATGTAGGGTCACCCAAGATGGGCAGGTCATAGCAGAGAGGTCAGACAAAATTGTGGTCCACTGGAGAAGGACCTGGCAACCCAATCCAGTATCTTTGCTAAGAAAACCTAATGGATAATAAAAAAAAAACTGGTCCATAGAGTCACGGAAAGTCGGATATAACTCCCACCCCGTCCCCAACTGGTAGTCACATCAAGACCACAGCCCATCATGTCTTTAGACTACCATACATGTCCAGGCATTTTCCTCAATAGCCACAAACAATGCCAAACTTATGTCCATAACTCAGCTGGTGCAGCCTCTGATTGGCTGCTCTACCAACCAGCAAGAAATAGAAACAAACCAAACACAAAGGGAATGGATATCGTTTAAAACATGGAAACACATGGATTAAATATTTTAAGAATAACTAGTTTTGGTTTACATTGATTTTTTTTTTTATAAGAAGACTAAACTTTCTTTCTCTGACTCACAAACTGCAAGGAATATAGTTTATCAAGAGATCAGTCTTAAATAAATAAGAAATCTGTGTTTTTTTGATTGCTCGTACACATTACAAAGCAGAACGTGTTATATTTACAAAATTTGGAACTGGAAGTGACTAATTAAAAAGTTTAAAATGAATACTCATCCTGCTCTGGAAGAATGTTTTCCTTAATCTGTTTTACAGGGTAAAGAAAAATCTTAATTGAAATGTGCATCGATTTGGTCTGCCTCATACAATAATAATGCGACTGCACTTAATTCACAGGAACAATTAAACCTCTGGTTAAAAGGTTCCCACTGAGAGGAACAAGGCTGAGGGTTTGCACATTATACTGTCAGGAATACAATAATGGATCTGGATTTTGAATGGATGAAAATAAACTTTGCATGCCATTAGTGAGAAATTAACGTTGTTGACAGCTGACAAATTAAAAACAGGACAGAATAATAAAAAATAGGAGCAATTATACAGGGCACGTTCCTACTAATTTATTACATTGAATTATTTTTTAGGTATACCACCCACTATAGCTCAGTAATTTCATTTATATATATATATATATATATATATATATATATATATATATATATATATATATATATATATATATATATATGAGGCTTTTAGTGTCTTTATTTCCCACCTTGCAGTACAAACTGATTGAGATCCCAAAAGTCGGAACTATAATCTTTCTTAATTAGTCATTAAAGTTTAGCCATTTTACTCAACATGATTTAAAGGGATACTACGCTGAAAACATTCCTGTTTGAGCTGCATGGCCCAGCCACACCTCCGAAATGCGCAGTCTCAGTTTAAAAAAATTGTAAAAATGTGCGTGGGAGAAGCAACTTTAAATAATTAAGGAATTTGGCTTCAGTTAACCATCACAGTGAAAATACCTGTTATTTTGGAGCTAATTATCCAATTCTTTTGGGTGCATAGTTGGTTGTGTCTACTGCCATAAATTACAAACGTGCAATAAAGGTAATCTAAATTATATGGAATAGGGTCTCATGGTTCCCAAACTAGAGTCAATAAAAAGGAAGAATAGGACAGAACTGATAGGCTAGGACACATTCAGCTCTATAGAATCTGTTTCCATATAGGGACTATTTACATGAATGTAGTTGCTGCTTACTAAATAAAATGCATAGGTATATTATCTTCTTTTCATTTTCCTTATAGGGGCATCCAGACGTTGCTCACTGTGCCTTAGGGAGTACAGCTGCACCTCACTAACGAGGCCGAAACGTGCATCTGGGGTTTGCTGTTTCTCCTGTTCAGGATAGAATTGCCTGGTATTTCGGGGCTGGATCACTCTAGTGAGTGGGACCAGACTGATTTACTACAGGATATTTATCCCTGTGAAGAACACAAGTGAGCTAAAAGAGGCTGCGTGACCAGACCTATAGAGCAAACCTACTTAGATGAGCACCTCTGACTCTTATATTATATACCTAGTAAAATCCAGAAACATTCCATATCCCTTTAAGATTTTAAAACCGAAAAGACATGATTTCCCAGTAGATTTTTGGTCACTTGAATTTAACTGGGTTTCCTTTATTTTTGATCAATCATTTATGCGCTGAATGTATTACCCCACGGTAACCAGTCTCCTGCAGCGTGAAGGAGCCAGGCGCGGCCAACCTTCACAGAGACTATTCTACTTACAAAGAAATGCTCCCCACAGGTAAGTTGCTAAGAACATATATGTTACCATCACAGAGCATAAAACAAGGAGTGGTAATGTGTGTGGCTTTAAGGGAATGTTCTGAGCCTAATATATGAACAGCTATACAGTAATAATACAGAGAGGCGCAGGTCTTCCCAGCATGCAGCAAGGCCTACCTGTCAATCAGGTATTACTCTCTAAACCTTTTTACCTAATTTTATTCAATGTATTACAGCTTTGTAGAAATCTTACTCAGTGATGCAAGATAAAACTTATTACAGGAAATAAAAATATTAATATAAATAATGACAACTGACTTACGGTTTAAGTGGAAGTGTTAGGAAACTAAAGTTTAAAATTCAGTGTTTTGAAGGACCACTGTAGTTTAGTAAAAACTTCACACGCATGAAGACAACAGAGCACAATATTATCACAACAAGACTCATTACCGATCTACTTTCTCCAAAACATCGGGTCATACAGGTAGAAAACAGCCCAACACAGTGTCAATTTAATGTATTTTTTCTATACTATATGCCACTCTTTTTCTACCCAAAATACTTTTTTCTAATGTATAAAACATGATCTTTTAAATATGTGATAGACATGTTTGAACTACTGGCAAGTTTTTAATCTTGTGTGCGTCCTCCGGGAACAAGCACTATGGGCCCGATTCAATTGCCCAATTCGTAAATGTATACACACTTAAAATCACTCTTAATATTGATACATATTCGGCAAATATTACTTACTAGCGAATTGCCCGTCAAAAAATGACGGCAATGAAATTGTAAGGTAGCTAATGCTGTTTGGTGTGTAATAATGAAATCTATAATACATTAATAAATGAATATACTTTACCTATTTTGAAGCATTGTGTTGAAGAGCTGGCAATCTGTTTTGATGTTGCTGCAGCATTAGTGGTGTGGAGCTGCTGTGTAAGCGTGATGAATGTGTGTAGTGTAATACTGTGCGTGCGCAAGACCAAACCGTTAGCGTAGTCGTGTACTTCCGCATTGGCGTAAAATGGCGGGTAATGTGTGGTATGCGTCTTAGCGCAATATCCGTAGGTCTTTTGTGGTGTTTTGCGTGTTTCTTGTGGTGTTTTGCGTGTTTAGAGTGCTGTAGCCTCGTTTTTGTTTTGTTCGGCGGCCATTTTTTCTCTCGCTTAGAGTATTTTTTAGTGTCTAAACTCTTTTATTTTGAGTGAAATGAAGGTGTAAGTTGCTTTTTTGAGGTCCTTGATGCTCCCTAGGCAAGCTTTTTATGTATGTGCTGTGTGTATTTGTGTTTTTAATTTTGTAATGTTCGCGAGTTGCGTCCGAGTGTTGCAAGGTCGTAATGTGTGTTAACGTGTCTCGTACGTTTTTTGCGTTGCGAGGTAAAGTTTGCGAGGGTCGTAGTTGGTGTGTCGTGTTGTTTGCGTTGCGACGTAAAGTTTGCGAGGGTCGCAGTTGCTGACAACAACTTGTACGCTCACAACTATATATGTGATTGGCCCTAATGAATTCTTAAATCAATAAAATGCATATAAACATTTATTTAAAAAAAACACACAAAGCCACATTTATGAGTTGACGGCATTTGGAAGTAGCTAATTGAATAGGGCCCTATGTATTTTAGATTCTAAGCTCAGAGACCTCCATTCTTTGCAATGTGTTCATTTTGATTTTGCTATGTACTTAAAACCTGAATAGCGCAATAGAATATGTTGGTGAATTACAAATTAATATTAATAATAATAATAATAATCTGTATCCCTCCCCCAATTCATTTAGTTTATGGTGAGCAATATAATGATAGAAGCCCTCCACCACATACGAGCCTGTCTCAACTGGGTGGTATCTCTCCATATCCCACTTAGCTTTAATCATAGACCCAATAGAGATAAGCAGAGGTGAAGAGGGGGCAATAGTGTGCAGTAAACCAAATAAACATGTCACTCATCCAACTACTTCAAGGGCCAGTGATAGTATTTTAAAGCCCACGGGTAATCTGCATATTTTTAAGCCATTATATTTATTAAGAGATCAGTAGAAAGTTAATCTTTACATTTACCCAACAATAAGTTGAAGTGATAATTCACAAACAACAGACCATTACAAATAACTTATTTGGCCATCACCATTCAAAACGAACTAGGAGTAGAATATCCTTATCCTTGTCTTAACATTGTAAAAAAAGAAAGGAGTAGAGGTAAATATTAATACTTTATTCCCTTTACATATTATCACCTCAATTAGGTAAATTATTATTGTTATATTTTATTTATAACGCGCCAGCAATGTACAGGGCATAAGAACAAGGAAAAATACAATATGGACAAAGTGCAGAAAATGGAGGGCCTTGTTTTGAGGTAAATCGTCTGAGCCTCATCAACAACAATACTCTGGGGACATCCAGCCTGTTAGTGCCCCGATATACTGCATGACAGACACCACTTATCAACTAACTTTCAATAAAATGCGTCTTTTATTCTAATATTTGGTGTTCCACTACTATAATAACTATAAGGAGACCATGTCCCCTCACATTATGTCTGGTTTCATAACTGTAAGAAAAGTAATATCTCAACACAAATACTGAGAAGTGACTATTTAGCAAATCCATGTAAAAAATGATTTAAATTACACGTATCCCATGCTCAGTGATCAAAAACGTAAAACTTTATTTAATAAAACAAATGAAAACAAATGTGGATCAGTGGTTCCCAGGCTTTGTTTCCCACAGAAACATTTGAGGGCAAAGATGGATCACTTGAATACTACTGAAGGTCGTTGTGGACTTTTATTATTATTATCTTTATTTATATCGCGCCAACATATTCCGTAGCGCTATACAGGGGTTGAGTACATAGCAGAAAACAAATTAAACACCTTGTAAAGAATGGAGGGCCCCGTTTTTTAGCATAAAATCAAATGTACATTGTTTCCAAGGCACTGACACAATATTGAAAACTCGCAAACTTACGCTAGAGTATAGCATGTACACTGACATGCAGAATAATATTTATTATCTAATACTTTATTTTTGAATATTTTGAAATCCTGGTAAATATACAAACACTGAAACACAGATCTGATGCCTTTCTTGTCAGCCTATTTGATCTACCTAAATGTCTGGCTTAAAGGGACTCTATCATCCCAATTTCAAGGAATTTGTTTTGAGGGGGGGTTAAGAGCATAACAATCTAGCTACATTATACTATACATTTAACTCTAAAGTGTGTCACTTCCTGCTGTATATTTATGTAAATGATCAGTTCGAAGATATTCATAGGCTTATTAGAATTGCAGTCTTGCGGTAGGAAAAATAAAGTCTCCAAAAGGTTATCATGTAGTTAGATCATCCCCCCCCCCACACACACACTATTTACAAGCAGTCTGAGCCACAAATTAGCATACAGGGCCACATTTTCAATGCTGAGTATCTCAGGAATGATTTATTGTGAAGAAAAACAGCAAGGACAATGTATAGATTGTTTTAATACACTAAAAAAAACATTTCCTGTTGAGTTGACAGTGTCAATATAATAAAGCCTGAAGATGGCATTATGCTTATTCCAGACATTCGTACATTCCGAAAAAGTCTATTTGACTCTACCACTTCCTCTGGAAGGCTATTCCAATCATCCACTACCCTTGGTATAGTGGAAATGTTGGAACATTAACTGTACATTTTCCACCTTCAAATCTTGATCTACTGTTCTAGTAGAGCTGTGATAATTGTATTTAAAATAGCACCTATTTTACTATAGAAAATCCTTTCAGCAGTGTGTTCCCGTGAAACATTATTAATAATTAAAATCATATTTTAAATAAATTATTACATGCACAAAATTACTAACATATTGTTGCCAAAATGACATACTGCCCTTACATAGCTTTGTCTGCAAAAATCACGCCATCAACACATAGGCACAATTAAACTACCATAGATCCAAGATCCAGTATTTAAAGTAATGATATCTATTGTCATATATGACATGTGTGTCTGAAAAAGCACTGGTCAAATAAGAAAAGAAATAGGATATTACCGTATGAACCAAAGCAATAATGAAACACCCCATCAACAAACATTCGCTCAGGTATAACGCTCCTGTTTGCAATCTGCTGCTTCTTTATGGTTTAATTAATGCGTGCAAATAAATATATTATTGCATGGATCATGCAAGGGGTATTCGTCTGCCGAGGCCAAGGCCTAGGGCGGCACAATTTTATGGGGCAGCAGCCTGCCTGAAGGTGCAGCACAGCACATGTTGGTATATGCACAGAAATGTCTAAATGCAGTGATATTTCTATCTGTAAATGTAGTACTTTCTGACATAGTAGATAGATAGATATTAGGAACCAGGGTATAGTTTATATTTAGTAGTCTATGAATAATGCCTAAAAAGTAAGGGACAGCATATCTAACTCCCTGCCTCCTAAGATTTCCCAATGCTGCTATATATATATATATATATTATTATCGTTTATTTGTAACGAGCCAACATATTCCGTAGCGCTATACATAAATTAAGTTACAGGCAATGTTAAAGACAAGTTAAAGATTCATACATTGCAAAGAGTGGATGGCCCACACACACACAAGTAAATGACGTCGCTCAGTCGTGTCCGACTCTCCTTGACCTCATAGACAACACACCATGCTGATCCACTTGGTTTCCATGACAGAGATACTGGAGTGGGTTGACAGTTCCTTCTCCAGTAGGCACACAGCATCCCAAGGTGATCTCCCATCCAAGTACTGACCAGTTGATTCAGTGGCAGAATTCGAACCAAGGATGCTGTGGTGAAAGCACCAGCACCCTAACCACCAGGGAATATATATATATACATATATATATATATATATATATATATATATATATATATACACACACACACACACATATTAACCATCACCTGTTAACATGGAACAGAGACAAACACAACTTCCTCAGTGACGTAGACCCTTTATAAATACCCTTCTATTTTTAACTCGGGTTTGACCACATAGGAGTACAGATCATTTTGCCATATAAATTAATTGACAATATATTAAAGATAACTGCATTGAAATGCACTTTTCACAGAAATACCCCAAATTTGCCCTGTTCCATAAATACAATACAAATCTACATGCGATAAATAGTTAAATATATAAATTGTGTCGACTATGTAACAACAATAAATAGGTTTCACACAAAAAAAGTGCAAACGGGGGATATTCACCAAGCTATAGCAGGACTGCAGAGGCTGTGTGTGCGCTATAGGAAACAGAGCGTAGTGAAGTGAAGAATAGACCCCGAATTTTAAAAGGGAAACTAACACAACATATCTTGAGGAACATCTACTTGCACAAAATAGTAAGAGAAAGAAAAATCAAGGAAAGACTTGAAAAAATAAAATAAAAAATATTCAAAGAGAAAAACTGCAGAAAGAGAAAGAAAAAGAGAGAGAAAAAGAAAGAGAGCTAAATTTCAGATTAAATTTGTCAAAATCTGTTTGCTATAGGTAAGACTTAAATATAATATATATATATATATATATAATTATTTAAATATATTTATATATATATATATATATATATAATTATTTATATATGTATATATATAATTAAATTATTTATATATATATATATATATATATATATATATATATAATTATTTATATATAAAATTATTTATATATATATATATATATATAAAATTATTTATATATATATATAAATATATATATAATTATTTATATATAAAATTATTTATATATATATATGTAAATAAATGTAACATATATATATATATATAAGTGTAACTCTCCATATATATATATATATATATATATCATAAATAATATGACATTCAGAAAGTATATCTACGTACAGAATTAATTAAACAGTGTTAAATATTATTTAAGATGAATATTTATAACTAATACAGAGTAAAGTTAAGCCTCATCCTAGCAATACACAGCAGCATTTTCTCTCTGGGCAGATCTGACATTTTCCTTGACAAGAGATACATGTGAAGACAAATTCCTCACATTCCCCATTTACTTCTTGCAATAACCACTGGGCTAACTCCCCAACTGGAAGGTTATTAGTGGAAATTGCAAAATAAAGAAAATGCAACAGCTCTGATTTAATTATCCAGGTCTGAAATCCTAGGGGATTAGGTCACTAACACACTGTGACCCCCCCAGGCTGTCTGCATTTCTCTGCAAAACTCCATATCAATTAATAAGTTGGTGTCAAAGTCCAAGGAGGAGGGTTTTAAATGGAAGAGTGACCATGCTAAAAAAGGAGATAGTGCAATAAAAAGAAAGTAAAATAATGGGATGAAAGGGTAGTAGTTAAAGGGGTACACAGTATATATTTGCAATCACAGCATATCATTGTAAATATACTCAAGTGATTTAAAGGGACAAAATTGCAGCACATGCTCAACTGATTCATTTGCAGGTTTATTTTACAATGAAATCAGCTGACTGGAGGGAATGGGAGTCCAGCTGGGGGTCTGAACAGGTGGGATCACAAGGGATCTAAATATAAAGCAGTGTTTGGATAACTCACCAAAGTTGGTGCTGAGATCAGTGCCAGGATCACAAGCAGAGCTCCAGCAGATCCAACACAGCACACAGCCAGGTCCCCATGTCTGGGCACTGATCAGGGCAATGTGCAGCCAGGAGAGGACAGGGAGAGCCGGGAGAGGACGGGGAGAGCCGGGCACACACCTGTGGGCGATGCACACATCCGCTCCCCAGCACAATACCAGACAGGAAACTGAAAAAAAACACAGATAGAGAGACACAGGGAGACAAGTCCTCCCCTCACAGAGGGCTGGAGAGGATCGGGTTACACTGAGGAATGGAGGGAGGCACCGACAATGGGAGAATAAGGCGCCAACCTGAGCCATAGGAAGATATACACTGTACCACAGGGAAATACATATACAGTGTACCACTGAGCCACTGTACTAGAGTACCACATAAATATATATATATATATCTATATACACACAGCAGCACAGGAAAGTACATATACACAGAGCCACTGTACTAGAGTACCACAGATATATATATATATCTATATACACACAGCAGCATAGGAAAGTACATATACACAGAGCCACTGTACTAGAGTACCACATAAATATATATATATCTATATAAACACAGCACCACATGAAAGTACATATACACAGAGCCACAGCACCACAGGAAAATACATATACACTGTGCCACTGTACTAGAGTACCGCAGAAATATATATATATATATATATATATATATACACACAGCAACACAGGAAAGTACATATACACTGAGCCACTGTACCACAGGAAAATACAAATACACTGTACCAGAGGACCATTGTACTAGAGTGCCACAGAATATATATATCTATATACACACAGCACCACATGAAAGTACATATACATAGAGCCACTGTACCACAGGAAAATTCATATACACCGAGCCACTGTATTAGAGTACCACATATATATATATATATATATATATATATATATATATATATATAGCAATTATTTCACATATGGTGGGCTAAGAGTGATAGAAGCCCTCCACCGTACAAAGTACAGTAGTACAAATAAATATATATATATATATACACACAGCACCACATGAAAGTACATATACACAGAGCCACAGCACCACTGTACCACAGAAATATATATATATACACCGAGCCACAGCACCACTGTACCACAGAAATATATATATACACCGAGCCACTGTACCACAGGAAAATACATATACACTGAGCCACTGTACTAGAGTACCACATAAATATATATATATATCTATATACACACAGCACCACATGAAAGTACATATACACAGAGCCACAGCACCACCACCTCAGGAAAGTACATATACACTGTACCACTGAGCCAGTGTACTAGAGTACCACAGAAATATATATATATCTATATACACACACAGCACCACATGAAAGTACATATACACAGAGCCACAGTACCACAGGAAAATGCTTATACATTGTACCACAGGAAAATTCATATACACTGTACCGCAGGACCATTGTACTAGAGTACCACAGAAATATATATAGCTATATACACACACAGCACCACATGAAAGTACATATACACAGAGGCACAGGAAAATACATATACACTGAGCCACTGTACCAAGTACCACAGAAATATATATATATCTATATACACACAGCACCACATGAAAGTACATATACACAGAGCCACAGCACCACTGTACTACAGGAAAATACATATACACTGTGCCACTGTACTAGAGTATCACAGAAATATATAAATATAATATACACACACAGCACCACAGGAAAGTACGGTACATATACACTGAGCCACTGTACTAGAGTACCACAGAAATATATATATATTTATACTGTACACAAAACATCACAAGAAAGTACATATACACTGAGCCACGGCACCACTGTACCACGGGAAAATACATATACATTGTAACACAGGGCCACTGAGCTACTGTACTATAGTACCACAGAAATATATATTTTTATATATAAAAATATTTACCCACAGCATCACCGGAAAGTACATATACACTGAGCCACAGCACCACTGTACCACAGGAAAATACAGATGCACTGTAACACAGGATAATACATATACATTGTAATACAGAAATATACTAATACACTGTACAACAGGAAAATACATATACACTGTACCTCAGGACCACTGAGTCACTACCACAGAGATATACATATACACTGAGCCACAGGCACACTATACCACTTGGAAAATACATACAGTATATACTGAGCCACTATACTAGAGTACCACAGAAAAACATATATATATATATATATATATATATATATATATACACACTATACCACATGACCACAGAAATGTATATACAGTGGATATAAAAAGTCTACACACCCCTGTCTAAATGTCACGTTTTATGCTGTAAAAAAATTAGACAAAGATAAAATCATTTCAGAACTTTTTCCACCTTTAATGTGACCTATAAGCTGTACAACTCAATTAAAAAATAAACTGAAATCTTTTAGGTAGAGGGGAAAAAAAATATAAAAATAAAATAATATGGTTGCATAAGTATGCACACCCTTAAACTAATACTTTGTTGAAGCACCTTTTGATTTTATTACAGCACTCAGTCTTTTCGGGTATGAGTCTATCAGCATGGCACATTTTGACTTGGCAAGATAAGCCCACTCTTCTTTGCAAAAACACTCCAAATCTGTCAGATTGCGAGGGCATCTCCTGTGCACAGCCCTCTTCAGATCACCCCACAGATTTTCAATCGGATTCAGGTCTGGGCTCTGGCTGGGCCATTCCAAAACTTTAATCTTCTTCTGGTGAAGCCATTCCTTTGTTGATTTGGATGTATGCTTTGGGTCGTTGTCATGCTGAAAGATGAAGTTCCTCTTCATGTTCAGCTTTCTAGCAGAAGCCTGAAGGTTTTGTGCCAATATTGACTGGTATTTGGAACTGTTCATAATTCCCTCTATCTTAACTAAGGCCCCAGTTCCAGCTGAAGAAAAACAGCCCCAAATCATGATGCTGCCACCACCATGCTTCACTGTGGGTATGGTATTCTTTTGGTGATGTGCAGTGTTGTTTTTGCGCCAAACATATATTTTGGAATTATGGCCAAAAAGTTCAACCTTGGTTTCATCAGACCATAACACCTTTTCCCACATGTTTTTGGGAGACTTCAGATGTGTTTTTTGCAAAATGTAGCCTGGCTTGGATGTTTTTCTTCATAAGAAAAGGCTTTCTTCTTGCCACTCTACCCCATAGCCCAGACATATGAAGAATACAGGAGATTGTTGTCACATGTACCACACAGCCAGTACTTGCCAGATATTCCTGCAGCTCCTTTAATGTTGCTGTAGGCCTCTTGGTAGCATCCCAGACCAGTTTTCTTCTCGTCTTTTCATCAATTTTGGAGGGAGCTCCAGTTCTTGGTAATGTCACTGTTGTGCCATATTTTCTCCACTTGATGATGACTGTCTTCACTGTGTTCCATGGTATATCTAATGCCTTGGAAATTATTTTGTACCCGTCTCCTGACTGATACCTTTTAACAATGAGATCCCTCTGATGCTTTGGAAGCTCTCTGTTGACCATGGCTTTTGCTGTGGGATGCAACTAAGAAAATTTCAGGAAAGACCACCTAGAGCTGCTGAACTTTATTTGGGATTAATCTGAGGCACTTTAAATGATGGCAGATGTATGCTGACTCCTATTTAACATGATTTGGAATGTGATTGCTTAATTCTGAACACAGCTATATCCCCAGTTATAAGAGGGTGTGCAGACGTATGCAACCACATTATTTTTCTTTTTTTTTTCTTCCCTCCACCTAATAGATTTCAGTTTGTTTTTCAATTGCGTTGTACAGTTTATAGGTCACATTAAAGGTGGAAAAAGTTCTGAAATGATTTATCTTTGTCTCATTTTTTTACAGCACAGAAACCTGACATTTTAACAGGGGTGTGTAGACTTTTTATACACTGTACCACAGCACCACTGGATCACAAGAAAATACAAATATGCTGTACCACAGCATCACTGTACCACAGAAATATACATATACACTGTACTACAGGATAATATATATACGCTGTACCACAGCACCTCTATGCCAATATACATATACACTTTATCACAGGTCCAATGTACCACAGGAAAAACACAAAATGCATTTAATTATTATTATTTTTTTTTATTACTATTTATTGATACACTTATATATTTGTGCAAATGATTCACCAGCTGAAAAGAGTTTGGAAGCAGATCCATCTTATTATTCTTCTTATTATTTATTTGCAAAGCACGAACATCTTCTGTAGCGCCATACAGGGTCATACAAGTACAATTCAAAAACGATTTTAACACATTGCAAATTAATGGAGGGCCCGGTCTTTGAGCTTAAAATCAAATGTACATAGTGCTTTCCATAAATCACCAACACAAGATTGAAAACTTGCAAACTTACAATCTGAAGGGTATGGGTGAGGTACAGGGTGATAGATGTGTTGTGCATATTAAGGATGGAGGTGATAAGCAGTTTTGGTGAAAGACTGCCCCAATGTTGAGATTAAAGGGCAGCTCACATTAGAATCACACACACACACAGGCTCCATGTTAGTAAAACTACTAATGTGTAAGTTTATTTCAGTATCTTAAAACAAGAATAAAAACATTAGCAGAGGGCTTGACAAATCCGAGAGCCATAGCGCCTACGATTTTACTGCTGGCTCCTAATCTGTAACCCAACTCCTAAAAATGTTGGGGTGGCTCCTAAATTTCAGTAATCTAAAGTAGATTCCGGGCAAGCAGAGTCTTTTAAAACCAGCACAGGACTTTCTAAATAAAGTATGATAATAATAAGTAAGATTTTCTCTGAAAATGTTCTTATGGGTTACATAAAGTAGGTAGTGGTTTTGGATATTATAATAGTAAAATAAGTCAATTTAGCTATTACAGTGACAGCTGTAATTTTGTGTTTCTGGTGATCTGCTTCAGGGTGACCCTGGTTGTAAAGAAGCTTTCACTTCTACAGGGGAAATGTGGCAATTCTTATAGCCAGTCCTTTAAAAGGGGTAATTTTATTCAGTATAGTTTGGGCCACATCACTGTAAAGATATCCTAAAAGCATGTTGAAATACTTTTTGAAATACGTGCATTTTTCACTGAGAAATTAAATAAAATCTGTGTTTACATGTGTGATAGACTGCCCATGGGCTGCTGCATTACTGTAGCCAATCAGGTTGCAGGGGTGTGTCCCCATTCAAGGCAATGGTGAGATTTTTGTCAGACTACTTACTTTTTATGTTTGAAGGGAACAGGTTCTATTTTTTCTTACAGTAGCTCTCCATGCAGCTCTGTATAATGATAAAAAAAAAAATACTTTAAACAAATGTATCTGTTTATGCATGGAATGGTGGATTCACCTAAACAGGGCAGCTATGGGTTAACTGGTCAGTGCAGAGTAACCTGAGTCCAGGGGATGCTGTGCCCTTCAATCATAGCCTTCCCCATAGAGAATCTTGCACGGACATGTAATCTGCACAAATATAAAACTATAGATATTGTCTCTTTTATTAGTGTAATAATAGATTGTTTTAACATAAAATATTGGGCTGTTTCACACCATGAAGAGCACTTACAGTGAGATTAATGGCCAATTAACTAAGCCTAGTGGAAATCTCATTATTTCATCAGGTCCCTTTAAAAAGAAGCTCAATGGAGTCATAGGATGTCCACAGTAAAGAATAACTGGCATGTAATAGGTAATAAATTACCAAAAATTACCAATTGCAGAGTGCAGTTCTTGAAAGTGGCATATTGTAAATATAGGATTACATATACATTCTAGTTAAAATACCTGAATATATAGTAATGTATCTTTAATGGTACCTTACATAGAAAATCAATTATTGTTTTCTTACACATAAGGGGCTGACCTATTATAGAAGTGCATTCATTATTTATTAATATTTAATTGTTTTTGCTACTTCCCATTACCGTATGGGCTGACTGCACTATTATTGTTAACTAGCGACTTGCCCATGATATAGTGTTATATATTGTGTTTTCTGTCTGTTTATGTATCTCTCTGTTTACCCTTTGGGTCCTTTCTTTCCCCCCTCTCCCTCCCCTGTGTGTCTCCGTCTTCGCCTGTGTCTCTTTCCCCCACTGTGTCTCTTCCCCATCTCTCCCTCCCGTGTCTCTTCCCCCTCACCCTTCCCCTGCATCTCTTCTCCCTCTCATGTGTCTCTTCCCCCTCCCCTGTGTCTCTTCCCCATCTCTCTCCCGTGCCCCCCCCTTCCCCCTGTGTCGTTTCCCCCTTCCATCCCCTGTGTCACTTCCCCCTCCCTCTCCTGTGCCTCCTTTCCCCTCCCTCCCCTGTGTCTCTTTTCCCCTCTTCCTCTTCGTCTCCCTCCCCTGTGTTTCTTTCCCCCCTCTCCCTCCCCTGTGTGTCTCCGTCTTCGCCTGTGTCTCTTTCCCCCACTGTGTCTCTTCCCCATCTCTTCCCCCTCACCCTTCCCCTGCATCTCTTCTCCCTCTCATGTGTCTCTTCCCCCTCCCCTGTGTCTCTTCCCCATCTCTCTCCCGTGCCCCCCCTTCCCCCCGTGTCGTTACCCCCTTCCATCCCCTGTGTCACTTCCCCCTCCCTCTCCTGTGCCTCCTTTCCCCTCCCTCCCCTGTGTCTCTTTTCCCCTCTTCCTCCTCGTCTCCCTCCCCTGTGTTTCTTTCCCCCATCTCCCACCCCTGTGTCTCTTTCCTTCTTTTTCTTTTTGCAGGAAAGATATAAAGCAAAACTTGCTTAAATGTCATTCTAAGTATTGGGAAATACAGAGAAAATACTTGAATCTGAAGATCTCATTGGCTGAGTAAGGTTTTATACTCTGAGACGTTCCTTTGAAAAAAAGAAATCACTGTGACACATTATCACATACCATCTTTCAGAAGCAAATTCTTTCCATGTCTCTTTATTAAATTATATTTAAAGCCACATGCTTCATTTTTACCAGAATGTGAAGACAAATCACAGTTGCACATTTTTGAAAAATGTTTAGATTAGGCATCAGATTGAAAAAGATGTGCATAGCTCTAGCCTAAAGATGGTAGAAAAACTGCTTAATTCCAGTGTTGGTTTTTCTACAAAAGATCAGCTTTTTTATGTACATTAAACTGAAAATAAGTTTATGCTCTACTTATGGACAGTTCCAGAAGCCTTTTAAAGGTGATAGACAGGGAGAGCAATAAGGGAGGAATTATAGAATGATAAAATATGTACCACTAGGGGCAGACAACATATTACATACCAGACCCACCCGTTCACCTCAAATGACTCCCTATCAGATCCCTTCCCTCTATCACTAAATGATAACTTTTCTAACTTTGCTTACCTTCCCACCCTAGCTAACTGTCACTTCCTTCCTGACCCTCGCTATTCCTATTCAATCTCTTACTCTTCCCCAGGTCTCTGCCTCTTCCAATTCCTTTGGATTGTAAGTAGCGAGTTTCCAGTCTTGTAGGGTGCTTTGGAAAAAAACACTTTCTATAAGATTCTAAACTCAAAACAGGGCCCTCCAGATTCTGCAGTTTGCTAATATTGTTTATTTTCTTGTTCTTTTGCCCTGTACAGCGCTAAGGAATATGTTGGTGCGTTCAGGGGCCAGATCTACCTTTTTGGAGCCTAGTTGGCCTAATGGGTAATCCAGCCATGGGCGTGTTATAAATTAAAGTTATTAATAATAATAAAAAAGCAAGTGAGATGAATGAGAAAAGAGACTGAACACTGTGATGATATATGGAATAGTTTGTTGTCTACCACCCCTTTATTTCTGATGCCCTAGGCCACTGCCTTATTGGCCTTTTTGGAAATTCATCATTGTATAGAACTCTCCGTATTTGTTTAAGAAAATGGAAAGATGAAACAAAGCAAACTGCTTCTGGTCAGAACATTTACATGTTCTATTATGCCATAAACAGAAGCTAAATTATGATGGGTTTTTTTTTTGTTTTGTTTTATTATAAGTATTTGGAATAATAAATCAAGGATTTGTTAAATGCTAAGTGCAGTCATGTACATGATGTTCAATCTTTATAAAATGCTAATTGTAGTAAACAGGTCAGCATTAGAATCACATATGATAGTTGTCAAACTGCAAATCGAGGTATGCAGTTCTAGCGAGGGGCCGCATTTACGCCGCCTCACTCTCGGGACAAAAAAACCCCAGAGAAGCAAATGCAAAATAACATGCCGCGGGACTTAGAAAAAAAAAATACAACCCGGACTTACACAAAAGAAAATACGACCCGTGGGACTTAGAAAAAAAAACAATACGAGGTCACAAAAATACCAATTTAACAGCCAAAACGTGTACATCAAAAAACAATAAAAAATAAATGTTACAAAAACATCACACACTGCACGGGGAGACAGCCAGGACATCTGGGGGTGAGGATGCACACTAATTAAAGTCGATTTTACGCAGTTTCGCCACTTGCAAATTGGCTAAGCGAGAAAAAAATAAATGAAAACGAGGCTCAACGACCCCGAAGCGCAGAAAACACTGACAAGGACATACAACTTTTAATTATGACCCGCTGAACTTAGAAAAATAAGAGGTCGCAAAAATACTATCTTAACGGCTGAAATGCGTACATTCAAAAACAACAATACAAAATACAAAAAAAAACACAGAGCATGGGGGAACAGCTATGATATCTGCCAGTAAGGGTGCACATTAATTAAAGTCCAATTTAACGAGTTTAGAAAATTGGAAATCGGCTAAGCGAGGAAAAGATGGCAGAAGAAAAATATGAAAATGAGGCTACACGACCCAGAAATGCGCAAAATACCGCCAGGCACGTACGACTTTTGCCAGGGACGTACGAGGTACAAAAATACACTCTTAGGAAGCACGGAAAATGACACAGACACGGGGAGGAGGGGAAACCCAGTCACTGCGCGAGGGGGAAAGGAGGCACAGGAGTGGGGGAAGGGAGAGAGTGAGAAGAGACAGTGGAAGGGTTAGAGGGGAAAAGATACACATAGGAAGGGAGAGGGGAGATACAGGGGAGGAAGAAGCATAGGGGGAGGAGAGGGGGGAAGAGAAACAGGAGAGATGGAGCGGGGTGTGATGTAAAATATTATCCCGCAATTTGTGAAGGGGAAGTCGCTAGTAAAATAATATTTGACAATAGCCTTGTTTTGGGAGATATCTTAGCATATTAATTCTTTGTTTGCTGTTTGTTAATAGATGTCCCTATGTAGGTTTGTAGATAAATATTTGAAAATAACTACACGTTTTAATCTGCAAAATTTCCCTAGAAAGTAAAAAAATAATTTAAAAGCCATTTATTTATTAATAATTAGATTCAACGATGCTGTAGTATGAGCCACCATTGTAGTTTATGTTTATCTTCTTCTTCAAATGTGAGGGAAAATTGAATGCAAATAACTATTCAGGTGCTTTCTTGGAAGTGTGACCAGACTTAATCCCTGTGTTTTCAATATGACTAATGGAAAGTTCAACAGATAACAACAGATACAAATACAAGGAGGTGGATAAAGATTAATTGCATGTAATAGATAATTATAGTCTGTATTTATTTATTTTTACTTTCTAAAAAACATTGGAGATTGCTGTTACAGTTTTGAGCTTGTGAGTAATGCCTGTGAGGTGCGCTAAATTGCAGGAAATCTTGCCACCCGTTGCAGCACATTTTCAAGGGAGGCAACAGCTTAGCTCAAGTACCATGAGAAAGAATGTGTATATACTGAACCTAGAAATATCTATATTTCTGTATTTAAAGGTATATCTAAGTTTCCCTGTTTTTACCTTTTTATAATCTAACACACGTTGCTTATATCAGACTCATACATTACATTAAGTTATTCTATACATACACACAATTATTTTATTTAAAAATAAAACTTTTTTCCACACCCCACAGTGTACCTACCAATTGAAACACAGCATTGAAGTACACATTTTAACCCTTTACTAAACTTCAAGCCAGTAGCACAATGCAGAGATCTACAGATCAGTGCCTGACTCTTCCTGTTTCCTTCTACAGGGGGACTACACATCCCATGATTCCGTCCTTCAAAATCCTGCCATCACTGATTGTTACATTGTATTAAAATGTATAGCTGCCTGTGATTGGCCAAAACGAATTATAAATTGTATGCTAATTTTAGCAGAGATATCCAGGGGTGTTAACTCACAAAAGCTAATGCTTGCAAACTCCGGGTGAGTTTGTTAATGTTTAATTTGGTATTTTTTCATACAAAAAAATGTTTGCATACACTACTGATTGTCCTCTATCAGATGCATTCATAATCCAAGAAATTTACATATGCCTTTAAAGGGATATGGAAGGTTTATGGATTTTACTAAATATGTAATATGCCTGTTTATTAATTCACATTTATGTTCTTCATTTTATTAAGAAGTGCTTATAATCTCTGTTTTTTACTACTTTAAAATCATACATATATTACCTGCTGCCCTCTGCAGCTCACAAAGATACAGACTCTGTAGTACTGACTTTGCAGTCTCTCATACTAACAAATCAGTGATCATCTCTCAGCAACGCGCTGGTGATAGTCCTGATAGGATAGGACACTACACTGCACATCAAGCCCTACAGAGTCTATGTCTGCATACAATACAGGGGGCAGACACATACAGGAACTATTTGTTTGATTTTAGACAGAGCTTATAAGCATTTCTTAATAAAATAAAGTACATAAAAGTATATATATATATATATATATTGTAAAATCCAGGAACCTTCCATATCCTGTTAAATATATATGATAATTTCTGACGCACAGTGTATACATAATAAAAAAACTTTCATGTATGGATCTGAATATATGAATGTGTGGGAATGTTACGATGGGGTGATGGTAATTAGAGATGTGGAGGAGGAACTGGGCCATGGTGCAAAACAAATCTGACAACAAATACTGCCCTGTGATTATGTCATGAGTAATAATATCTCCAGGTAGCATTCACAATCTCTTTATTACAGGAGAACAATAGAAGGTACTATTTATTTCTCTTCCCCTGTAATGATATGTACATATTAAAGGGACACAGCCCTATTAAATTAGAAGCCCATAGGGCTGCGGGCTTGAAATTCGGCTGCGTTACATAGCTATTAAATTAGAATAGGCCCCGAGTTATGGGCTTGAGACGCAAACCCGTAAACCCTTTTTTGAATGCTGGATGCACAGCCTTGAATATGATCAATTAGTCAAACCCGTAGTTGCAGGTTTAGATGGAGCCAATGGAAACATAGATTGTCATCATTGCGTCGCAGAAAAATGGAGGTTGGATTTCAAAGTCTTATGGGGTTCAATTATGAGTTACGATTGGACCCGCATTCCAGATATAATGCAATATTGATAAAGCCAGAAATATGATATTCTACTACATGCAAGTTCTATTATATATATTAACTCATTGATTGCCGGGATCGATATAACACAGAAATTAAACAAGCAAATAATTTTATATTGCAGATTTGCGAGCCTGAGAATGTTGTTCTATTAATTCTAATACCTAACATCACTTTCCCTTTTATTATAAGTACAGTAGTGTGTGTATATTTGCATTTACAGTGCTATGGATTGGACTTTACCCCTCTAGCGGGTCCAGTCTTGTAACCGTTGGCTTCCTGGCTCTATTTGCAGGTTACGGGCTTGAACACCAGTGAATTTGTTGCAATTTAATAGCATGATTGAAATGTAACAGTTACGGGCTTGACAGATCAAAGGATTTGCGGAGCGCAGTTCAAATTTCCAAGTCCCGTAGCCTTTTCTCGCCTTTACCACGCAAGTCGTTGACGGGTTGCTTTACGGGTCTAATTTAATAGCTGTAAGTCTTGCGGCCTACGTTACGGGCTACGCTATTACACATTGAGCTAATTTAATAGGGCTAACAGTATATTAAATGCTAGAGCCCTCACCTCTGTCCCTTCTCTCTCCCTCTAAATGAAAAACCTTTCTAACTTTCACTTCTCTTCTGATCCTTTTTATTCCTTATCTGTTTAATCTTTTATTCAAATTAGAGAATTGGAGAAAACAAAAATAATAAAGTTTTATTTACATTCTTAGGAGACAACGTCGATTAAAAACTCTTTAAAATCAAGGGAAGTAGGAAGTAATTCCTTAAAAACATTTTAATATTGAATCCCTTATTTTCCACACTTTTGATAAGTGAATTAATAATATTTGAGGGATCAATGCATGATCTTATTTCCTCTTGTCTTATCTTATTAAGTGTGTGATTTTATTAGGTTTGGCTTCCAGGTTTTTTAGAAATATATCTCTTTTTATCAGTGTTAGAGATATTGTGTTTATCTCTTGGTGTTTTGTTACCTTCAAATTCTTTTAGATATGCATTCCACTTTATATAATTCTAAAGTTGGCATATTTAACGCTCTGGGTTTTGTTATATAATCTAAGTGCCCTTTAAATCTCTATATCAATTATAAATTATACTGGTATATTTTTCCAGTTATTATAGTGACTCACTGTGGAGACTATTTGCAATATAGGGGTTTTAGTTAGTAAGAGGGTCTTTTAACAAAATTCCCCACATTCTGTTATATTTATAGCGTTTCTTGTGACCCCTATTTCCGGGTGTCACATTAATGTCAATTCTTAAAAATTTCAGTTTTACTAAATGCGTTTGTTATTGCATATATACATAGATTCCTCCTATGCAGTACCAGGCTCTCCCATGTACTGCAAATTAGGGCACAAGAAGGTGACTTTGAGCTCCCAATTTACGGAGCTTGGCTGGAAGCGCTACCTATTCTTAGTGTGAGCGTCTGACGTCAAACGCTCACACTAAGAATAGGTAGCGCTTCCAGCCAAGCTCCGTAAATTGGGAGCTCAAAGTCACCTTCTTGTGCCCTAATTTGCAGTACATGGGAGAGCCTGGTACTGCATAGGAGGAATCTATGTATATATGCAATAACAAACGCATTTAGTAAAACTGAAATTTTTAAGAATTGACATTAATGTGACACCCGGAAATAGGGGTCACAAGAAACGCTATAAATATAACAGAATGTGGGGAATTTTGTTAAAAGACCCTCTTACTAACTAAAACCCCTATATTGCAAATAGTCTCCACAGTGAGTCACTATAATAACTGGAAAAATATACCAGTATAATTTATAATTGATATAGAGATTTAAAGGGCACTTAGATTATATAACAAAACCCAGAGCGTTAAATATGCCAACTTTAGAATTATATAAAGTGGAATGCATATCTAAAAGAATTTGAAGGTAACAAAACACCAAGAGATAAACACAATATCTCTAACACTGATAAAAAGAGATATATTTCTAAAAAACCTGGAAGCCAAACCTAATAAAATCACACACTTAATAAGATAAGACAAGAGGAAATAAGATCATGCATTGATCCCTCAAATATTATTAATTCACTTATCAAAAGTGTGGAAAATAAGGGATTCAATATTAAAATGTTTTTAAGGAATTACTTCCTACTTCCCTTGATTTTAAAGAGTTTTTAATCGACGTTGTCTAATAAGAATGTAAATAAAACTTTATTATTTTTGTTTTCTCCAATTCTCTAATTTGAATATATGTGAAACAGGTGTGAAGCACCAAGAGAAAGTACTTACACTTCCCACTACTAATATATCTGTTTAATCTTTCCCTGATTTCCGCCCCTTCCATTCCCTTTAGATTGTAAGTGGCGAGTTTTCAGTCTTCTAGGATGCTTTGGGAAAAAGCACTTTCTGCAAAGATTCTAAGCTCAAAACAGGGTCCTCCATTTTTAGAAGGTTGTTAATGCTGTATTTTTCCTTGTTTTTATCCCCTGTATTGCGTTACGCAATATGTTGGCGCGTTGCAAATAAAAGTTAATAATAAAATAAAGAGTAATATCCCATTTATATCATGTAAAAATAGCTAAGCAAAGACACCGCAAAGGAGATTAAATGGTAAAAGAGACAAAAAAGGGGAACTAGTGAAGGAAGGGGAAAAAATAATTAGAGGGAAGGTGCATTTAGCAAAAGGAGAAACAAATGATAATAGATAAAAAAAAAGATAAAAGCAAAAAAGGGGGTGTGGAGAAGCTTGAGTAGCCCAGCCTGCCCCACCCCTGCCACACACTGTAAATCCAAAAAGCCACAGTGAACTCTGACCAGTAATAAAAAGCCTCCATGTCAGTTTTACTATTGCTATTTGCACAAACACAGCAATAAAAAACACATCTTGCTTTTTTATCAGCCAATTAGCTATATCCACCACACTGGGAGACGGAAAATGTTCCAACCTTCAGATCACTCGTTTATTATGCAAAATACGTAATGTTTTAAAATATGCTTTTTGTAACTGCACAATAGAAAATACTAATGTCCTTAAATAAATTAAAAAAAAAAGACAAAACCAACACTCCATGGCATAGTGTTGTTTTTTCTAGTCACCAATATGTTAATTTATGAGTGTGGGTTCAGGGTTTAATAGCAATTGGTATTCAAATAATAAAAGTAAGTTAAAGTCAGTGAGAGCCTTTTGATCGGAATAGAACAAAAGCTATTACACCATGGGCTGGCTCGCATTATAAAAGGCTTAAAATACACATTCAAAGAGGCTCTCCAGAACTATTAGCATACCACATTCATGTGAGAAATCTTGCCTAACATGGCCATTGTTTCACAGATTCAATGGAATTGAATTCTAAAAAAGTACAGTGACACATCTACAGCGGAGCGGTGAGATCTGAAGGAGGGCTGCCAGTCACAAACAATGTGGCTTCACTGTAAAGTCACAGAGTACTCCAAAGTTATGAAATTTTAGACCCTGGGGGCTGCACTACCAAATCTTTAAGGTATCGCTGAAACAAAATATGTGTAAAATTAGGCAGGGAAGATGCTGTAAAGCATCTGGTGGCATCCATGATACTTTACTAAAGGTTGTTTATAGGAGAGGGGTATTTACATTTGTGCAGGTGAAGGGTTTGCAGTTAAATTTGCGACTGCCTGCTTCTGAGCATGTGCGGGAGAAACATGTTGGTGAAAAATGTCAGTGATATAACAAACTAGAATATTGCCCTTCAAAAAATGACGGCAATGAAAGTGTAAGTGAGCTAAGGGTGTTTGGTGTATATAATGTGGCTGATGTAGCGCCAATCGTTTTTTATGTCGTGTGACTTTTTCGTAATCTTCGTTTTCTATGTCGTGCAAGTTTTTCGGAATATGCGTAGCTGTTTGTTGGGCTTTTTCGGAATATCCGTAGCTGTTTGGTGGTGTTTTGCGTGTTTATGGTAGTGTTTTGCGTGTTTAGGGACCTTTAGCCTCGTTTTCGTTTTGTTCGGCGGCCATTTTTTCTCTCGCTTAGGTGATTTTCGGGTCTCTAAACTCAGAAATTTGTGCTTAAATGGAGGTGTAACTTCACTTGCAGAGGTCCTCCGTGCCCCCCCTTGCTGTGAGTAACCTTTTTATGTGTTTGTTGTTTGTATTTGTTGTGTTTGTAATGTTTTTGGGGTTGCGCGGGTTGCGTCCTTGTTTTCTAATCTCGTAGGTGTTTTTCGGCAAATATGTAGGTGTTTGGTGGTGTTTTGCGTCTTTAGACTGCTGTAGCCTCGTTTTCGTTTTTTGGTGGCCATTTTTTCTCTCGATTAGAGAATTTTTTAATGTCTAAACTACTTTAATTTCAGTTAAATTGAGGTGTAACTTTAGTTTTTGAGGTCCTGGATGCTCCCTCTTCCTGTAAGTAAGCTTTTTATGTATTTGTTGTGTGTATTTGTTGTGTTTTTGATGTTTTGATGTGTGCGTGTTGCGGACGCTTTTTGCAAGGTCGTAATGGGTCGTAACGTGTCTCGTATTTTGTTCGCGAGCCCGCAAGCATTAGCAACAACTCGTATGCTCACAACTATATATGTGATAACCCTCCACTCTTTCTATTTCCTTCTCCAGCACCCCTCCCTCCACTGACTGATAATATAAACACACCCATCAGTCTCCAAGCTATAAAGAGGTGTTGAAGACAGAAAATCTCAAGCAATTAAATCCTCAAAATTAACATTTTCTCTAAAGAAAATGTTCAAACTACTTACACAGTTGGTAAAGTTGCGAGTTTGTTATATTTTCCTGAACTACAATTGTTCTAATAAAAGCGACAATGGTTATTTTCCTTTTAATAGGGCATTATAAAAATGAATAATAACAACATGGATGGATTTACAGCTGCCTCATCCTTTTTGCTCTTTGGACCCAATTAGCTGTAGTTTAATGCTATACAGTTATGGATAGAATTAATAAAAGCGGAATAATTCTCGCAAAAAGGTTATAAAATATCATAATTTACTGAAGGGGAACTAAATATTTGGCACAAGAATGTGTAATAAATGTAAGGTTTTATTGCTCTACATCCCAATGGACTGTTGACAAAAATGGGCTAACAGAACGACCAGAGATGTATTTATGATCTCGACTCATTTATATGGGTGTGCTTATAAATTTATATTCTATCCGTTTGGCTTAATTAATCCTCATGATAACCAGGACTGGATTAACCATTAGGTACGCTAGGACGGTGTCTAGGAGCCTTCTGCAGGAGGCGTTATTGCACACTCTCTCCAAATACCTTTGAGCAGGAATAACAAAGCTCCTCATTGATTGGCTGAATTGATGTACAGAATCAAGAAACTTCATCCGTTCTCTACAAAGCATGCTGGGGGATGTAGTCTTGTAATAATATCAGTTATATCATCTACAGTAATACCCTGCTTTGCACTGCCATGTTGAGCGCTCTTTCCGGTCCCAGACCCTGGAAAGCACTAAATCTCCTCTTGTGTACTTTTGCTCCTCTGAGCACCTACGGCGTTCATCACAAAGACAGATATATATATATATATATATATATATATTTTTTTTAAAATAATAATTAATTAATTAGTTACTTAATAAATTATTATACCGTATTGGTCCGAATATAAGCCACACCCGCATATAAGCCGCACCTGTAAAGTTCAAGGGGAAAAAATTGAAAAAAGATAGTACTCAAATATAAGCCGCAGCCATAAAATTCCAGAGAAAAAGACTCTCCAAGTGATCCGCCATTGCAAGAAACAGGCTTCCTAATTAGCACTGTAGCTTTTTTTGCAGGTTACAGGCTTTAAAGGATAGTAAAATCACTAAAACCGTAAATCGCTATTCAATACCGCAGTCTCAAGCACGAAAATCGGCACTCTTAACTCGCAATCGCGCAAATCGGCAGTCATTTTGCGTTCGCGAATAGAAGCCGCACAACTAACAAGCAAAGTTCGCAAATCGGCAATGATTTTTTTTACGGTCGCGAATATAAGCCGCACCCGAAACTCGCAAGTTCAAAAATCGGAAAAGAGGTGCGGCTTATATTCAGACCAAAACGGTACTTTACCTATTTGTAATTAATATATCCATCAATCAATAGCCTGAAGAGCTAACAATTTGTTTTTATTTTCCTGCAGCATACAATATACAGTTGGACTGTTGCTGCCCTGAGGAGAAAGTGTCATCAATGTCCCAACTGTGCCTTAGAAATAGGCAGCGTGCGCAAGGGCAAACCGTTGGTTTAGTTATGTAAAGTTCCATTTTAGATTTGTAATGTTATTAGTTGCAAGTTAGTGTGTATTTTGTACCTCTTACGTTCCTGTGTGAAAGTGGTACGCGTTTGGCGGTGTTTTGTGCGGTGCGGGGTCGTGTAGCCTCGTTTTCATTTGTTGGGGCGGCCATTTTTTTTCTCGCTTGGGCGATTTTAGAGTGTTGAAACTTGTTGAAATCAACTTAAATTCGCGTTCCAACTCGTATTTTTTTTTCTAAGTCCCGCGTTTGTCAACTGCTTGCAGCCTAAGGCGATCCCCGGTTTCCTAAGTGTTTGGTGGCCCGCGTGTTTCAATGTGTGATCAGCTCACCTCTCTTCGCAAGGCTTGCAGGAGTGCCTTCGGCGCTCCTTTCTGGCCAAATGCTGCGTGTTTCATTGCCTTGACTGCTCGCCTCGCTTCGCGAGTCTCGCAGTCAATGAGCGCCGAAGGTGCTGCGAGTTTTAGTGCTTTAACAGCTTTCGCGCTCATCGCCTAAGTGCTCCGAGTTAACGGCTCGCCTCGATACGCTACTAAGTCGTACGCACCATGCAAAGCGTAACAATGTCTAGTAGTTTGACAGCTATTATATGTGATATATACACATAGACAGACATATATATATACAGTGCCTTGCAAACGCTTTCACCCCCCTTGACTTTTTACCTCTGTTGTTTCATTACAGCCTTAAGTTCAATGTTTTGTTAATCTGAATTTTATGTGATGGATCAGAACACAATAGTCTAAGTTGGTGATGTGAAATGAGAAAAATATATACATAAAACTATTTTTTAGAAATAGAAAACAGAAAATTGGCATGTGCGTATGTATTTACCCCCTTTGTTATGATGCCCATAAAAAGCTCTGGTGCAACCAATTACCTTCAGAAGTCACATAATTAGTGAAATGATGTCCACCTGTGTGCAATCTAAGTATCACATGATCTGTCATTACATATACACACCTTTTTTGAAAGGCCCCAGAGGCTGCAACACCTAAGCAAGAGGCACCACTAACCAAACACTGCCATGAAGACCAAGGAACTTTCCATCAAGTAAGGGGCAATGTTGTTGAGAAGAACAAGTCAGGGCGAGGTTATAAAAAAATCCAAATCTTTCATGATCCCCAGGAGCACCATCAAATCTATCATAACCAACTGGAAGAACATGGCACAACAGCAAACCTGCCAAGAGACGTCCACCCACCAAAACTCAACGAGGGCATTAATCAGAGAGGCAGCACAGAGACCTAAGGTAACCCTGGAGGAGCTGCAGAGTTCCACAACAGAGACTGGAGTATCTGTACATAGGACGACAATAAGCGTACGCTCCATAGAGTTGGGCTTTATTGCAGAGTGGCCAGAAGAAAGCCATTACTTTCAGCAAAAACAAAATGGCATGTTTGGAGTTTGTGAAAAGGAATGTGGGAGACTCCCAAAATGTATGGAGGAAGGTGCTCTGGTCTGATGAGACTAAAATTGATCTTTTCAGCCATCATAGAAAACGCTATGTCTGGCGCAAACCCAACACATCACATCACCCAAAGAACACCATCCCCAGCGAAACATGGTGGTGGCAGCATCATGCTGTGGGGATGTTTTTCAGCAGCCGGGACTGGGAAACTGGTCAGAGTTGAGGGAAAGATGGATGGTGCTAAATACAGGGATATTCTTGAGCAAAACCTTTACCACTCTGTGTGTGATTTGAGGCTAGGACGGAGGTTCACCTTCCAGCAGGACAATGACCCCAAACACACTGCTAAAGCAACACTTGAGTGGTTTAAGGGGAAACCTGTAAATATGTTGGAATGGCCTAGTCAAAGCCCAGACCTCAATCCAATAGAAAATCTGTGGTCAGACTTAAAGATTGCTGTTCACAAGCGCAAAACTTGAAGGAGCTGGAGCAGTTTTGCAAGAAGGAATTGGAAAAAATCCCAGTGGTAAGATGTGACAAGCTCATAGAGACTTATCCAAAGCGAGTTGGAGCTGTGATTGCCACAAAAGGTGGCTTTATAAAGTATTGACTTTAGGGGGGTGAATAGTTATGCACATTGACTTTATCTGTTATTTTGTTCTATTTGTTGTTTGCTTCACAATAATAAAAAAAAAATCATCTTCATAGTTGTGGGCATGTTCTGTAAATTAAATGATGCAAATCCTCAAACAATCCATGTTAATTCCAGGTTGTGAAGCAACAAAACCCGAAAAATACTTTTGCAAGGCACTGTATATATATATAGAGAGAGTGATGTACAAAGATGCATAAACATAACTATCTCTATGTACCTGTTTATAGTACAGAATCTTATGTAAAACATTGTTTCAATTGCACTTTGGGAATTCTGTGCGTCTGTATGCAAAAGAGTACACAATTTATATATAAACATTTCATGGTATATACATAGCTCGTCTACAGCACATTTCTGTATCAATAAATACAAATTTTAATATGAAAATATATCTGTTTACGGAGGAGAGGGTGGAGAAGAGATAAAGAGTCTTTATCTACTGCTACCTCAGGTGTAGACCTGTCCCTGAGAATTGCATTATGTTTATCTCAGGCATGCTTGCAATTCGTCACTGTGTTTGTCTATACCATGTCCACTTGATGTCTTTCCACTTTCATCTGCCACCCTTTGTGTAAAACATTAACACACAATGTTCCTACTCCAAATCACTACCTCTTGTTCTTGCCTCGCTCTTTTTTCAGGAAGATACTTCCATCCTGGACTTTATTAAATCCTATAGATATGTTTGAAGGTCTATCTCCTCTAAACTATACACATTCAGATGATGAAGTATTTCCTTATAAGTATTATCTTATGACCATACACCATTTTAGCTGTTGTCCTGTAAATTGTTTCTTATTTATTAATAACATTTTGAAGATACAATCTTCAGAACTAGACATCTAGGGATCCATAGAGAACCATTAGTGCCTCACTTTTTCAACTGCTAATTCCTCTTCCAAAATAACCAATCATCCTAGTCATTTTTTCTACAGCTTTTTTGTATCCCTTAGCTACTTTAAAATTATTTGGTATAGTAACTCTTGAGTCCCTTTTCTCTTCATTTGCATCATCCAATTATCCCAATACATATGATTCTATCTAACTCTAAAGGCTCTTATTTTCATAATGTTCTTTTGAAGAATATGACATGATAATGGACAAAATGTATTAGAAAGTAAATAAAACTAAAACATAAATGCACCCTGTTATGACTGACTTATTGAAGATTGAACTGTCATCGCCCTGAACTCATGGACTATTTTGTTCTAACATGTGCTATTTTGTTATGACCGTAACATCCTGGTGGCCCAGTGGTTAGGATATAGGTGCTTTCACCACAGCATCCTGGGTTTGAATCCAGCCAAGGAACCAAGAGGTCACACTGGCCAGTACTCGGATGGGAGATCACCTGGGAATACTAGGAGCTGTATGCTGTGGCCCACTGGAGAAGGAACTGGCAACCCACTCCAGTATCTTTGCCATGAAAACCAAGTGGATCAGCATGGTGGTCACGGAGAATCGGACACGATTGAGCTAAGAGCTAAGTCCCTTTTCAAAGTACCATTTAAAAGTAATGCTTTAGATGATTTGCTGTAATAAGGTGGTTTGGGGTCATTTTATACAGCTTAAATAATGTATTGGTGCTAGAAGTATGCCCTAGGATATTCTTATATTATATCAAGTTAATTCAGTCATGTATGGGACAAAGGTTTAGGTTTCTACAGGAATTTATGCGGATATATGACTAGTGGGAGCGGCCAGGTATGAATCCTCCCTGGCCTTAGATATCCATAAAGGGGTTTGGCTATAGAACTGTGGGAAGGTGTTCTGTGATATCTGTAAAATATTTCTGAAGGAAAAGAATAAAGAGTCAGTCTGTACTAAGCAAGGGTACAGATGTTGTAATTGTGCCCTAACCATTGCTGGGGATGCTGAAATCTTGAACTCAAAAAGTCACGACCCAGAGAGAGGAAATTGGGGTGCGCATGGTTCCCCAAATCTTAGGGTCGTAATACACCCTTTCATTTGTACTACTGTATTTAATTTTGATTTACTGGTGGCTGACATTTTTCAAACATGATTAGTGATAGGAAAGACTGTGGATGCAGATAATACCTCTTTTTAGTTCTATTGAAAGCCTTCCACAATTCTGGGGAATGGACAAAGTAAAGCCTACAATATGATCAACTTATCAGGTGACAATTAATGAATCAATTAAAGCAATAGACACCTCTGCAAGCACACATTCTATATAACAGCTATGCTGCAGGCAGCCTAGTAGTACAAGTCAGAGATTTTCTCTAAATATGCTTTTATGCTTAGCGCTACGTAATATGTTAAATAATAATAATAATACTTGTGATGTAGATAGCTGCAAAAGTTCTTAGTTTGCTTCATACTTCACGTCAATGTTTTCCAGTCTACAGTAGTTATTTAAAAGAGGCTGTTTGGGGTCAAGAAGACCCTGTGTCTCTGTTGCACTTAGGAGGGGATGCGTTATCAATGAAAGTGCATATTTGTGTCATTATTAATTTAGGTTAATATTTTTAGATAGATAATTTTGTTAAACTAAGTGAGCCTGTTGTTTATGACTGACCAGCTGTATCCTACCACCACCTCTCACTTGCAGGTCAAAGGAGTATTTCTTTGTCTCAAACAGCTACATTTTATGTAATGTTTGTATTAATAGTATTGACACTTATGCCCTCTGTGAACCTTTCAAGACTGTTTCCTCTCTGACGTGTCATATTTATAGTATACTCTCATGAAGAGCATGACTTGATAACTTGCAAAATGTTTTACAAAGTTGTACATAAATACAGCTTTTCATTTTTAACTATTAAATTAAATTTTGTTCCTTGCGACTGAAAGACTGCCACCATAAATAACAAGGAAAATAAGGAACAGTAGGTTAGCCCTCCCCCTCAATCCAGGCCAACAGGATTTCACCAAGATAAAGCAAAATCAGCTATATTTATGTTTTGCTTAAAGTTACTTTTACACTTTTGGCTTTTTTTTTTTGCATCGTTCAATCGTAACCAACTCTCGTGGACCATAACACAGTACATCTTTATGTCCATGGTCATGCCAATCCACTTGGTATTCATGGCAGAATGGGTTACCAGTTCCTTCTACAGTGGGCCACAGCATACAGCCCCTGATATTCCTAGGTGGTCTCCTATTCATGTACTGACCATGCCCAACCCTGCTTGGCTTAAGTGTGGTGCGACCTCTTGATTCCCTGACTTGGAATTGAACCCAGGTTGACAGCAGTGAAAGCACAGAATCCTAACCACTAGCCCACCTGAGAACTTATGGCTTGCATTCAGTGGCGTAACTAGAGTTTTTGCCGCCCGGGGCTACCCCTGAGTTTGCCGCCTCCGCCTCCAACAATCCCCACCCCAACACGATTTTCACTCCAAAATATTTACTCTGGGTTAATATCACTTATTTAAACATTTGAATAATATTTATAACAGCTGTTAGCTTAAATTTGACAGTTACAACATATATCTCAATATTATATTTATTAAAAAGAGTGATAGAAGCCCTCCACTCCTTCCTCCTCTGATTTCCCAGAAATGGTTATTGCACTGCACTCTGAGACACTGGGCGGGGACATGCAAATGAAAAAGCAATGCATTTTCACTCTATTAATCCAAAAAACACTATACATGGTGGAGGAGTTCAGAGGAGGAGCTCTGTTAGATTAAATCGTTTTTTTTGTATAGAGCAGAGTGAGGCCCTGAAGATGTCACTGGAGGGTGTCAAAAGAAAAAGTAATACCGTATTTATCGGCGTATAACACGCACTTTTTCTCCCTGAAAATAGGGGGCAAATGATAGGTGCGTGTTATACGCCGTTATTCCCTCCCCTCTCCTCATCCTCAACCTCCCTCCTCATTCTAAACCCCCTCCGCATTCTAACCCCCCTCCTCAACCTAAACCCCCCTCCTCCTCAACATAGACCCCCCTCCTCAACCTAAACCCCCGTTAATACCTCCCCCTTACTTACCTGCTTCTGCTCCGGCGTCCGCTTCGCTGCTTGACCCAGTGACGTCACATGCGTGCCAGCGCGCCACGTCATTAGCTTATACTGGGTGCCACCCGGTATATGCTAATGACGTGGTGCGCATGTGCCGTCACCGGGTCAAGGAGCGGAGGCCGGAGCAGAAGCAGGTAAGTGAGGGGGAGGTATTAAGGGGGGTTTAGGTTGAGGAGGAGGGGGGTTTAGGTTGAGGAGGGGGGGTTAAAATGCGGAGGGGGTTTAGAATGAGGAGGGGGTTTGAGGATAGTGGGGTTGAGGTTGAGGAGGGGGGTTGAGGAGGGAGGATGAGGATGGGGGGTTGAGGGGGTTTGAGGATGGGGGGTTGAGGAGGGAGGTTGAGGAGGGAGGTTGAGGATATGGGGGTTGAGGAGGGAGGGAGAGGAGGGAGGTTGAGGATGAGGAGGGGGGTTGAGGATGAGGAGGGGGGTTGAGGATGAGGAGGGAGGTTGAGGATGAGGAGGGAGGTTGAGAAGGGGGGTTGAGGTTGAGGAGGGGGGTTGAGGTTGAGGAGGGGGGTTGAGGATAGGGGGGTTGAGGAAGGAGGATGAGGATTGGGGGTTGAGGAGGGGGTTGAGGGGATTTGAGGATGGGGGGCTGAGGAGGGGGTTTGAGGAGGTAGGTTGAGGATGGGGGTTGAGGAGGGGTTAAGGATGAGGAAGGGGGTTGAGGATGAGGAAGGAGGATGAGGATGGGGGGGTGGAGGAGGGGGTTGAGGATGGGGGGGTGGAGGAGGGGGTTTAGGATGGGGGGTTTGAGGAGGGGGTTGAGGAGGGTGGATGAGGAGGGAGGTTGAGGAGGGGGTTGAGGATGAGGAGGGAGGTTGAGGATTTTGCTTCAACGTTCTTTATTTGAATTATTTTTTCCCCCCTGAAATTCCCTTCTTAAAATGAGGTGCGTGTTATATGCCGATAAATACGGTATATATTTTACCTTCTCATAGCTGTAATTGTTTTTATTTGATGTCATTTTTTTAAAATAGGGTTTATGGGGGTTCCTAAGGACCCTCTTGTTTATAATTTAACAGACCACGGGGATTCATATGTGATAGTGATTTTTAAAATAGCTATTAGGCAGCTACTCAGGGCTTAGTATATTAGGGACTTTCAAGACCTCGCAAAGGAATTAATCTAATGGTAGATTTATGTGTATGATGTGATATCTCAGTAGTGATTTAAGATTGAACTTCACTTGGTTCTTTTCTTATGGGAGCTATGGAATGGAGGCCACACTCATATAACAACGCTCAGGGGACAAGAATCCTACTGTTTAAAATTATCCATGATCATCTATGAGGTACAAAGCCAGCTGGGTTATGAATGCATCTGATTAGGAATTTGAATGTTATGCTAATTCAGGTGGAGTTTTCTAGCGGTGTACACAATAAAATGCAAATGCCAAAAACATAGAACATTTTGCTAACATAAAGGTAAGCTAATTAATCTTTTTTTTGGGATGTTTTCATGCAAAAAACTGTTTTCGCGCGCTACTAATTCTCCCCTATCAGATGCATTCATAACGCAGCTTGCTTGCATATACCTTTAATATAGTCAGTTGGCTGTCAGGCAAGTCCCATAAAAGAAGGGCCTGATTACTACAATAAACATGTCTATAGTTGTCAAACTGCGAGATGTCGTCACGCTTTTTCGCTCATCGCTGCGAGCCACGCGAAGCGAGGCGAGCCGTTAAACCGTAGCACTTAGTCGATTAGCGCTGAAGGCACTTATCGCTGCGAGCCTCGAGAAGCAAGGCAAGCCGTTAAAATACGAGACGCGGGACTTATAAAAATAAAGATCCGAGACGCAAAAAATTACGAGATTAGCAACCGAACGACGAAAAGCAAAAACCAGAAAAACACACTAAATACACCCCAAAAATTACAAAAACATCACAGACAGCACGGGGCAAGAGCCAGGACGTCTGTGAGTGAGGTGGAACGCGAATGTAACTCGATTTAGTCGATTTTCGCCACTCAAAAATCGCCTAAGCGTGGAAAAAAATGGCTGCAGAAAAAAATGAAAACCATGCTACACGACCCTGGACCGCGCAAAACACTGCAAAACGCGTAGCACTTACACATCACACTACAACCTACAAGATACACTATTACAAAAGCCGGAAAATGCTCACGAGACGCGTAACACATTAATAACATTACGACTATACAATGCTGCTTTACACAGTAAACCAACGGCTTTACCTCGCGCACGCAGCCTATTTACAATGCACACTTGAAACATTCAATATACTTTATAAGCAGGGCACTAACACTCAAGATGTATATTCTATGCAGATGCAAAATACAAACAGATTGTTAGCTCTTCAGCCTATTGCTCTCTGCATATATCAATTATAAATAATTAAAGTATATTAATTGATATAAGAAATCATTCATTATTACTTAACTACATATACATATAAATATATATCTCACTCAGAGGACCAAAAGTACACGACAGGAGAGGCTCGCAATGAGTGCCGAAGGTCCTCACAGTACAAAACGGTTTCAATTATGTTTCAAACAGCATTCCCATGGCTTTAAATTGTATTACCAGAACATCTAGAAGATTCCTGGGATTTCCCTGAAGTTATTGAGCTACTGGCTGGAGCGCAGAGCATCATCAGAGTGCAGTTCTCGGCGCTCTGATGACAGCGCGCTATTCTGCTGCGCGCGAAGGACTTGCCACCCAGTGGGAGCAATGCAGACCATACCCAAAGACCAGACACTTTCCTCAAATATTCTGTCCTCCAATAACTGATACTGACCTCAACTGATAAATAATGCCCTCCGATGATTATTACTATCTTCCAATGACTGATATCCTCCAATGAGTGTCATAGCCCTGAAGCCCAAGTGGTATAAATATATTATAAAGTGGTATAAAGATGTCCCCTTCATGGCTGAGTATTCAGAGGCTGCGATCCCTTCATGGGACCTAATGTCAAACAAATTACATGAGAAAGTTCTAATAAAAGCCTCAAAGTCTGGAAAATGCATTTTTATCATCACATAACCACGAAAAGTATCATCTTATTAAGGCGAGGGTTAGGGTGAGAGTTAGGGTTAGTTTAAGAGTCAGGGTAACATTCTAAGGTTAGAACTTCTCTAAAATATCTACGGCGCTGTAAAATATCGGCAGCACCATCTAGCATCTACTGTCACTGCTGCCGTAACTATAACAGGATAGATCCAAGCCTCATTGTCTTCTGATAAACTTATCAAGGCTAGCACTGTCAGCACACTTTTACAATAAAAAAAAAAAAAAAAAACAAGTCTTCAACTTTTTTTGATTTTAAATGCTTACAAGTGGTAGTCCCATTAAATTGACACCGCAGAGGTTGTACATAGCTTTTAGGTTTGTGGAAAGATATTCTTATTACTACATTGCATTTTCTAAAAATAAAATGTAATTGAAGTTTGTCATTTTTACCTGCCAGTTAGCCTTTCTACGCCACACACTAAGGCCCTCATTCAATTGCAATTTGCACAATTGAATAGGGCCCTAAATTACCACATTACATATATTTTTTAAAGAAGTTGTTTGTTAGCAAGCATCTATCCAAAAGAAAGGTTTTCACTAACTAAAAACTTCTTTAAAAAATATATGTTATGTGCTTATTTAGGGTCCAATTCAATTCGGTAAATTGCAATTGAATGAGGCCCTAAGCTTGGTCAAATTAATCTGCACACACTTAGGCCCTCATTCAATTGCGATTTGGCCAATTCAATAGGGCTCTAGATAAGCACATAACATATATTTTTTAAATACGTTTTTAGTTAGTGAAAACCTTGCTTTTAAAAAAATATGTTATGTGCTTATTTAGACCCCTATTCAATTGGCCAAATTGCAATTGAATGAGGGCCTTATTCTTCTCAGTGTCAGATGGCAGTGAATTACAATGATCACCCTAAAAATTAGATTAGACTATATGCTTTTGGATGCCTAACTGACAGGTAAAAATGACAAAATTCAATGTGTGCTTCCCATAAGAAAATGCACGTTTTAAAACTATTATTCAAATTATAAAGTACTTGTTTTTTCCTTTAAGATATACCATACTTGGAAATGTTGCTATGTCTCTTTAACCTTTATTTATATATCAGAATGAAATATTATCCACACTATATTATAATGTATGTAAGTATATGCGTGTATTTAGGTGTGTATGTATATATGTGTTGGTTTGTTTGTTTGTATGTATATGTGTGGGTGTGTCACATAAAGTTGGCAATATTGGTAATATTATTTGGTATAGATACAGTATGTTGCTAGTTACAGAGCCAAGTGCATTTTTGTGGTATTAATTACTCATGTGTACACAACAAATATTGCAGGAAAACATCCACAATGATAATATACATTATTGTTGGTGAAATTGCATTAATTATTTGGCTGACCAAATAAAATTGGTACCAAAACCAGACAACAACATTTGCCAACCCATTAAATGAAAACGTGAGTGTCATGTCTTAAATTTTACAACATAACATGACTATTGGTTATACTGACAAAAAGACATAAACATGGCTGCCAGTGACCATAATTAGACACCTCTCTCATGCCCCGTGAAAAGTGTTGTGAAGCACATCTGTCACCAGTGTACTTGTCTTCCATGATGATGTCAGGCCCATTCATGTCACCAGTGGGTAAGGCCTACAAGGACTGGCCTTGCAAATGGAGTGGGAATCATTACTAATCGGGAGCACATATGCTAATACATATGACAGATCTGAGAGATAGAACATCTACTCTGAGATAAAGTAATTCAAAGAAAATTTTATATTTGGCCTAAAATATAGAGAGACCCTCATACAAATCGGCTTTAATGACTCACTACTTAAACATTACACCATTGGCAAACAATCTGTTTAGAGATGGGTGTGATCTTGTACAACATGGCCGTAAACAAGAGATGAAAGCATTCACTAATTGGTCTAGGCTGCCAGTTTAATTGTAGGGTAATTAAGAGAAAAACAACTGGTGTCTTTCAACCCTATCTACAATCTAAAGTTAAATATATCAATATGTTCAAATAGAATAAATTGTAACTTGTACTTTTATGTACATGTCTTTTACTTGTAAGTAATAGGCAATATGTATATTATTGAATGGCGCATAATATTCATCTTATGTTGTTGTTGCTTTTATTTTAACTTAATTGTGATTACAACTGTCGTCCCATATTAATAATAGAGTTTAAAACAATATTACATTAATTTATCCAGTATAATATAAGGAACATTTAAAGGAGAGAGCATGTATGCATACTATGCACCCTCAAATTCCTTTTTTTGGTTGATCTAATTTGTAGGTAGAGCTTTCTGGAGTTTCAGTACTTTGTTGTACTTGGATTACTTCCATCTAATTTGGAGATATTCTAAGTAATTTCTTCCATTGGTGGTGGATAAGTACCATTCTATAGTTATATTTGTTTTTGTATTTAAATTGGTGTTGTGCTTCATAATTTTTCTTGGTTTTACTTTTGTGTTTTATATAATATAAGGCTATAATGAAATATAAAGGGACACTGCAATTTTTTAATCCATGGAACCAGCAAAAGTAAACCTGATGAAGCAACGGACCATGCTCAAATAAAACTCATAAAATACAGAAATATGGAAAAAGTCTCTTGTGGTGCATCACCTTGAATGGTAAATTGGCCCATTATTCCTCAAGATAACCAAGGACCGACATGTCAATGCAGATACCGGACAGTGGTGTATTTATAGATAAGTGTTTGTTTTTTTTGACACACTGTTGGCTCATTTGCATGATTCCGTCCAGACTGCAGAGGGAACATTGTATTTCTTGAAATATTGACTGAAAACAGTTTTTCTGCCTTGTTTTAGACATACAAAAGCACACACAATGAGTGATATTCTTACTAAATAGGTCAGCAAATGCCAATATATATTGTGCTGGTACTGCAGGAAAATTGGTGCCTGAATAAAGCTATGATTTGTCATTGTGCATACAGTATTTATGTATATTTATTTTGTTCAGTTTTTTTGTAACAATGTGAGATAGAATTTTACATGGACATATATCTAGGAATATTCCACCTAGATACAAATTGCTCTTATATTATAGAGAACACTCATGGCCGGATTGCCCATTAGGCCAACTAGGCAGGTGCCTAGAGGCGCTTCCTTGTGAGGGGCGCCATTTAAAAAAAAAATAATTGGTTCCTAGCTTAGAAAACTACTGCGTTGGTCCGAATATAAGCCGCACCCGCATATAAGCCGCACCCGTAAAGTTCAATGGGAAAAAATTGAAAAAACATAGTACACAAATATAAGCTGCACCCGCAAAATTGGAGAGAAAAAGACTCTCAAAGTGATCAGCCATTGCAAGAAACAGGCTTTCTAATTAGCACTGTAGCTTTTTTTGCAGGTTACAGGCTTTACAGGATGTTAGAATCACTAAAACCCTAAATCGCTATTCAATACCACAGTCTCAAGCACGAAAATCGTCACCCTTAACTCGCAAACGCGCAAATCGGCAGTCATTTTGAGTTTACGAATAGAAGCCGCACACCTAAAAAGCAAAGTTTGCAAATCGGCAATGATTTTTTTTACGGTCGCGAATATAAGGTGCACCCATAACTCGCAAGCTCAAAAATCGGAAAAAAAATGCGGCTTATATTCGGACCAATACGGTAAATGCTACAATTCATAGACTGGCTACTAGGTGGTAATCACCTAGGTGGTAATCACCTAGAACAACAGGAAAAGGAACTTCCATGCACAGAAAAGACAAAAATGGGTCCGTGCATACCTTGCGTACTCACTGGCAGGGGCTCCTCCCCTTCACTGTCTAGGGGCTCCAAAAAGGCAGATCCGGCACTGAGTACACTTCTAAAATATGTTTAGAAGCCATAGCCCTTGCCTTTTTTCCCCACAAAATTTCTGTATGTCAGGTGACCTGAGGTGCTGAAAAACACAGATAAATGAATATAACTGCCACAGCTTAGAACTGATTGGGTGTTAATCCTTTTAGCCACCAAGATAAGAAATGGATTGGTTGTTTTTATTTCCTGAAATATGGGGCATTAGTTGGCAAACTGGGCAAGTTAATTTTTTAGTAGATAGTAAATATTTTCCAGTTGTCTTTCAAATAAAAGTTTTGGTGGAGCATGTCCATTACAGAACAATAGGAAATGTGATATAGGAATAAAAACAAGATTGTCCCATGGAGAGCTACCATAGAGTTATTCTTATGAAAATGATTTCATTTCTGCCACACTTGTACAAATTGTATTTTCAAGATAATATCTCTTTAAAAACAGTACACTATATTTGTCTAGAAATGTGTATTCAAGAGATGGAATCCTTTTGGACCCACAATAGTATTTGATAAATGGGTGTACCAATAATATCTATGTTCTTTAAGATGACTGTGCAAGTATAAGAATTATCAGCAAACATTTATTAAAATAGCAATAATTATAAAGTGAATGAAACTATTACATTAAATTACCTTTTCTAGTGCTAACGGAGTCTCTGCAATACAGCAATGCCTTTTGTCCCCTATTACTTCCTTTCTTAGGACATTAGATATGCCTGTGGTTAAAGGTATATGCAAATTAGTTGGATTATGAATGCATTTGATAGAGGAGAACATTTAAACAGTTACCCTAAAGTTTGCTGAATTTCTTGCATTTGCAAACTGTTTTCAATCAATGTTAACATCCACTGAAAATCCCAGAGCAAATTAGCATACATAATACATTGTATCTCTTTGGTCTGTGGCTTGAGCTGCCTCTTTCCTTTAGATTTCTGTAATACCCAGAACAAGGTCTGTGTCCCTTTATTGACAGTTTTATCTACATCCCAGGTGATACTCCCCCCAGCCCCAGTCATTTACCCCTGTAACCCCCTAGCCCCAGTGATTTACCCCATCACCTTCCCCAGCCACAGTAAATTGGACCTGTGATCTCTCCCAGCCCCAGTGAATTGCCCCATCACTTCTCCAAGCCACAGTGAATTGCCCCATTACCTCCACCAGCCCCAGCGAATTGCCCCAGAGATCTCTCCCAGCCCCAGTGAATTGCATGCACTCACTCACACGGAGACACATGCACAGAAAACTTTGCAGGTCATTACAGGACTATAAATGCTAATTTGCCTAAAAGACAGAATAGAATAGGAAGAAGAAACTGAAATGTTTGGTTTCAGTACAATTATAATTTGCCAGAATTTATTAAGGAGAGGGTGTATGTCTAAAGAACAACCGAGTAACCGCTCAAGCATTTTTAATTGCATGTCGATTTATGGTCCTTTAAGGACCCAGTGTAGCAGCCTCATCAAGCTTGCTGCATACAACATTGCTGATTGGCTGCAAAGCTGAGCATGCTCACATGGACAGGGTACATGTTTACAAAAATGAACCCTTAGGAGCCTAGCTGAATCCTGGGGGTGTTAACATCACCTGCAAAGCTAGAAAAACATAGTGCATGCAAATAAATGTAATCTTACACTACTATTTTCCCTCTATCAGATGCATTCATAACCCAGCTCACTTGCATATACCTTTAAGGGAGGGGCAAAACCACAAAAAATAGAGAAAAGTAGCCCAAAGATACCCATTATTATTGCTTTTCTTTTCACCTGGGTCACTGCTATTTGTGTAAATAAAGCTCACACTCCATCATGGTGTTCTGTTTTAAAATCCTGAATTACTCAATGAGTAAGATTTATGGCAACTCACATCCACAGTGATCAGGCTGCCATGGTAAGCTTTCTGCAATTTATATTTCTTTTCTGAAAAGTGTTTGCTACAAGCATTATGTGGTTTGGTGTTTCACATAGCCATGATCTATTGATTGACTGTTACTAGCTGACTGACATTATTGCTGATTGTGAATTCATTCTAAGACAATTGCTCTGCTTGAAATGTTCTTGGGACTGCCGGGTTAAGATATTCTAATGTATTGTAGTGTAAATGCAGAGAAAATAACTACAAGCCTAAATGCTGAAATATACAAATGGCATTGATATGTTGATTTATTAAAAGGCCCATTTCTATTTAGTTTCCATTTTACACACTGCCTCTTTACATGGAACTGCAATCTCATATCATACTAATCATACTTTAAAAAAAAAATTGATCTGTTTTTTAAAATAAATCTACAGACATTTTTAGAGGCATTTTTTTTGGTGCAACAACAAGCAATATGGCATGCATATATCCAGTCGACTTAAATGTGAAATGTCATGCAATATATTATAAGCTATCAATTATTTAGCAGTATTTCCAGGGTTTCTTGTGTATAATTAAGATATTTCTCTTATTACTCAGGTAATTTGAATAATTCCACAAAATAAAAATAAAAAATTCTATTATAGCACTTTATATGACTAAATTCCAATTAAATAATAATGTTATACTATTTATACGCAAGGTCTCTAATATCTAATATAAAGCGTAACAGTTTGTCATTCTGTATTGACCTCACAAGTAGGGTGGAAGAGCTCTGATTAATCACAATGTCACAATGTCTCCTTTAGGGTTCCTCCGTCATACACAGTTTAAACAAAATCCACTGATAAATAATGATGTGGGCATGCAGTCTACAACGTCATTCCCACATACTTGCTGAGGAACTCAATCAGTGCTCTAAAATCACGCAATTTGTAGGTGTATACTTTGGGAATGTCTCTACAGTATTTGAGTTTGCTGGGGAGGAAGGCAGAAGATGTCTGTAACATTCTGTAATCACTTTATGTAATTATGTGACAACAACCTTGTTGTTTTTAGTTGTTCAGTCGTGTCCGACTCTTTGTGACCCTAGGAACCGCAGCACACCAGATACATCTGTCAGTCACCGTCCATCTGAACTCCATTAAGTTCATTGCTGTCAACGAAGCATCTTTGGCAAAATAACATATGGATAAGCACGACCAGAGACATAACAATAGATGTCACGGACAGTCAGACACAACAACAACAAAGCCCAAAATCTTTATTTCAGTAGACACTGTTTGAAGGATGCCTTGTTTGTCTCTTCCACACTTCCCACTCACTTGACTTGGTGTGTTCTGTTAATTTCTACCATCCAATAGTGGAAGGCACAATAATATTTAAAATATGATTTTTTTTAGCGGCATGGTAAAAATGTGGGACTACATTGTCCCTTTCATTAGTCAATTTAAATAAAACAAAACAAGTGGAAGGCTTTGGATTAGAACTAATGATATACGAATTAAAACATTTTATGAAACAACACGCTCTGCTTTAAAAAGTAAGTGTATTTAGTAAGGGCCTCATTCTATTATCGGCCGTAAATCGGCCGTAAGGCTGCGATTCCTTGCGGGGGTTCTGTTAACTCGCGATTCTATTATACGGCCCCGCAAGGATCTCATCTTACGGCCGGCCGCATATCTTGGAACCGGCCGTAATCTGTGAAATATAAAAACGCAAAAATAAATTCAAGCCTGCACTGTACAGCTCTGTAAATGCGAGGGATCATATTGGGGGACATGAGGATTAAAAGGAACCCACTCTCAAGCTTGCACATCTGCCCAAACCCGAGTTCAAATTAACTGTTTATTTTCCGGCTGCGGCGTGGGTGTGTCTGAGGTGCTCCAAGCACTCTGGACTTTTTACATGGATATTTTACGGATATTAAAAATAAAATATTTTACGGATTTGAGTACAGGATAATTATGTGCTATTTTTTCTAACACCTAAAATCCCTTTATAGTCTTCTCAAAGTGCAGGATGGCTTTATTTGGGCTATTTTATGTGCTTAATTGGTGCTAGCGAGACCTTTTTCCTGCAAGTAACTGCGGCTCGTTTTTAGCCTTGCAGAGAGGTTTCCCGGAGCAATTGAATTGCAAATCTCTTGCGGCCGTTTTAGATCAAAGGCTTTCCTCCGGCGCGAGCGGCCGCAAGAGATAGCAAGGCACCGGCCGCAAGCCTGCCGGAGCCTCCGGCCGTAAGGGAATAGAATAGCCGAATAGCTTGCGGCCGGTCCTTGCGGCCCCGCAACGGCTGCGGCCGATAATAGAATGAGGCCCTAAGTATTTAAACCTGTGTATATATATATATATATATATATATATATATATATATGTATACAGTGCTTTGCAAAAGTATTTACCCCCCTTGGCATTTTTTGTGTTTTGTTGCCTCACAACCTGGAATTAACATGGATTGTTTGAGGATTTGCATCATTTAATTTACAGAACATGCCCACAACTTTGAAGATGTTTTTTTTTATTATTGTGAAGCAAACAACAAATAGGACAAAATAACAGAAAAAGTAAATGTGCATAACTATTCACCCCCCTAAAGTCAATACTTTGTAGAGCCACCTTTTGCGGCAATCACAGCTCCAAGTCGCTTTGGATAAGTCTCTATGAGCTGGCCACATCTTACCTCTGGGATTTTTGCCCATTCCTCCTTACAAAACTGCTCCAGCTCCTTCAAGTTGGATGGTTTGCGCTTGTGAACAGCAATCTTTATGTCTGACCACAGATTTTCTATTGGATTGAGGTCTGGGCTTTGACTAGGCCATTACAACACATTTACATGTTTCCCCTTAAACCACTCAAGTGTTGCTTTAGCAGTGTGTTTGGTGTCATTGTCCTGCTGGAAGGTGAACCTCCATCCTAGCCTCAAATCACGCACAGAGTGGTACAGGTTTTGCTCAAGAATACTTTACCTATTTGTAAGTAATATATGCAGGAAGCATTGTGCTGAAGAGCTGGCAATCTGTTTTGATGTTCCTGCAGCACACAATGTCGGTTTGCACTGTTGTGGAGCTGAGGTGTAAGTGTGAGCAATGTGTGCAGTGTGTAGTGTAAATGGGCTCCGTGTGCGAGGGGAAGCCGTTAGTGTAGCTGTGTACTTCCGCATTCTGTAAGTTAGTGTTGTAAAATGGTCACGAATATGTATGTGGTACGCGGGTGTGGATGATTTAGTGTCCTTGCTAAAATTGTATCTTGTACCTCGTGCTTGTTGGTGTTATGCGGCTTTAGGGTCATGTAGCCTTGTTTTCGTTTTTTCTGACGCCCATTTTTTCTTTCGCTTAGGGGATTTTCGTGTGTCTAAACTCGGTAAATTGGACTTAAATTGAGGTGTAATTTCACTTGCAGAGGTTGCTGTGGGTAAGGTTTGTATGTCCTTTTCGTGTGTATTTGATGTTTTTTTTAATGTTTTGAGCTGCGCGCGGTTCGGCCGTTAAGGTCGTATCTTTGCGAGGCTCGTATTTTTCTAGTGTAAGTCTGTAATGTTTTCGTTCTATGTCCCGCGGCTCGTATTTTTTTGTGAAAGACTGTATTTAGTCATTGCGTGTTAGATGTATTTTTTCAAAGTCAAGCTTCTGTGGGTGTTTGTAACCGCTTGTGAGGCACCATACAGCATCCACCTCTGCAAATGCGGCCCCTCGCTGCAATGAGCCTTCGACTCATTGCAGCCGACATGGGAGCCTCCACCTCTGCAAATGCGGCCCCTCGCTGCAATGAGCCTTCGACTCATTGCAGCCGACATGGGAGCCTCCACCTCCCCAAATGCGGACCCTCGCTTTGCAAGGGTCCGCATTTGCGGCCTGCAATGAGCCTTCGGCTCATTGCAGCCGACGTTGGAGCCTCCACCTTCCGCAAATTCGACCCCTCGCTTCGCGAGGGTCCGCATTTGCAGCCCAAACTGTGGCCCTCGCTTTGTTTTTAAATAACTAGTTGAAATAATTAATAATAATTATAATATTTTTTTTAAATAAACAAAGAATCTACACAGTTACCTCATATTGACATATGCTTTATTATATAACATAAAGGACATATAATATAATCAATCTCTGTGGGGATTTGAATACAGGACCTTCTCTCAGATTGGAGCCTTACCTACTGTGCCATCCCATCTGTTGCTTGCATATAATCAAGTAGTTATAAATCACTTAGCTATTGCCTGAACCAAAACCTCTACACCTGGTCCTAATTAATATTCATTACATCCTTCGAGACAGAGAGCTCATTCCTCATTCAGGCAGATGCAACACACTGAAATAGCCTGACTCCTATTGATTATAACTCCACATATGCAGCATCAATTTTAAAAAACATTTTCCACATGCCTTTTCACCTTCTATCTAATGGTGCAGAGCACATGTGGGGACCTTAATTAAAATGATTATTTAATGGATGCTATATTATGTTACATTTCATTATAGAAAAAAAGCATTTTGCATATTTCCAAGTGTGCTTCTTCAAAACATTTTATTTAAATTTATGATCGCAATGATCTTTTTTTATTTTTACATTTAAAATGTTATATTAATTGTGGAAGTTTGACTAAAGTAAAGAAGTAAGCTAGAGAATGAGATTGAGTTAACCGTTCCTGAAATTCCTATTTTAGATCTTCACAGAACAATCATTCTAAAGTCCATTATCTGTCCAGCTCCATCGGTTCCGGCCCCCGATCATCCCCACCTCCTCTTATTTTGTTTGAAATCAAAGATTTACAAAGAGAGAAGCGTGTTATGCCATAGGGGGCTATGAATTACAATGATATTTTAAAGGGCCACTGTCCAATGAAAAAAAATGTTTGAAAACTTTTAGTATTAATAAGAGCAAAAGGTCATACAGCTAGTTTTTGATTAGAAAAAATATTAAATAGGGAAAACACTGATTGACCCTGGAGGAATCCATGATACATAGATGGAAGTTCTGTGTTAGAGGGGTGCTTACGGAGCTGTTGTTGCATCTATTGAGGCAACTCCCTACTTTTGGACATGTGAGGGCAAGCATCATGGTGTCAATGTCACTCTTATCAAATTATCTAACAAAGGCTCTGGTTCTTCTTCTCCGTCACTTGAATCGAAAAACACCCTGCAATGATCCAGCTCTCAGGATGCGATGTAAAAAACACAAAATAGATTTTTCATCTTCCAAACAAAGCTTAAAAAATTCACATTTTCCCCAAAAATGTGTTTATGTCCATATACTTGACAAACAAGTGTCCTTTTTCTTAAGCTACAGAAGTACTTTACCATCAATGCACTAACTAATGAATAGAGATGGTAAACATTGTTCTGGTCAAGAGCAATGTGAAATTGTATGGCTAGTGGTTTAGTAAACAAGCTTTGCAAATCCACCTTACAGACAGCCATCTGTACAGAACAATAGGCCAATAAATCCGCTGCAGGGCCTGCCCCAGGAAATGGCAGTCATTAAAAAAGATTGTGTATAAAGATGAACCTTAAGGAGATAATACTTTCACAAGAAAGTCACTGTAGATGTGTTGAAGGTCACATTTTTGTTTTAAAAAACCCTAATCAGAAAAAGATAGTGTATCCGTGATATCTCCAGAGACCATCAATATTCTATACTGAGGATTATGTGTCACAGACATCTGCTGCTATAGGAATTAAACAACACAGCTTGACCTAGAAAATAATTATAATGAATAATAATTGCAATATGTATTCACTGTTATAAACTAATGCATTTTCATTGGATTTTATTTTTAAAAATCTGACATAAAAGATTGATCTGTGCAATTTTAGCATAATATTTTAAAACATCAGCCTACACATTTTTTAAGTAATAGGTCTTGATATTGATCAGCTTGGCACATGAAGAAATATGAGTGAGAATATCCATTATTAAATATTAATACTGGATGACACACTGTGAATTAATCTTGATATGACCATGTTTGAAGGAAGAAATGAGAAAATCACTTTAAGTGATGGAGAAGGAGAACCAGAGCCTTTGTTAATGACTGGCATTTCCTGGGGCAGGCCCTTTGTACGTTAAAACAAATTTTATTTAGAGAATACAATTAATTAAGAAATCACATTTTTTATTGTCAATCCTTGTGTTGGTGCTAGCTTTACTGACAGCCCAATGGTGATAGATTAGCCCATTTCTGTGGTAGTTGTCTAATTAAAGAGGCACATAATGTATTGGAAGGAAAACAATATTGGCTGGCAAGGAAGAGAAATAATTCCTGTAAGTGCATGTATCATAAAAACACATTTTGAAAACAAATTCTGATTATACAAAGAGTGAACTGGACAACACACTGAATATACACAACTCTAACTTCCATCCTTGACATTATTGCCCCCATACTCACAAGCAGGTGCCTTGCTCTCATCCACAACCATGTTACACTACACAAACAAGCCATCTCAAGAGGTGCCACACTGCTGAACAACTATGGAGGAAATCTTGCACATCAGAAGACTTTCTCCATTGCAATTTTATTTTTTGCTTCTCCTTCTCTACCCTCATTCTTGCCAAAACAACACTACTTCCATATCATTAATTTCTAATTTATCTTCCAACCCCAAACGTTTGTTTGCTACATTCAACCTCAACCCTCCTCTGCTCACCTCCACCTTTCTGTCTCACAGCTGATACTTTCCCAGAGACTTAAAAAAAAATGGAATACATCTGAAATGGACTCTCCTCTCAAATTGGCTCAAACACTCTTTCCTCTCAACAAAGCGACAACACTCAGCCCATACCCTTCCCGAATCCCACATCCACTATGGACTCCTTTGACCCTGTAACTGAGGGTGAAGCCTCTACTCTACTATCAACCTCTCGCCTTACAACTGGTCCATCTGATCCTATTCCATAACAGCGGGTCTCGCGATGATCGCTGAAGGTGCTCAGAGAAGCAAAAGCCTCACATTGTGTGGCCAACAGCATTGCCTGGCTTACAATTTTATGCCCTGTCATGTTTTGATGGGCAATTCGCTAGTACAGATATAATTAAACTTTTTTCTTTATATAAATTGAAATTACAATATTAAAGTGATTGATAATTTTGGGGGGCGGTTGCCCATTTGCCCCTATGCACCAGCCGCCCCTGCTCAAACCCTTTAAATTGTAATTCTGCAAGTTTTCATTTTTGTAAGGTGCTTTGGAAGCAAGCGCTATGTACGGTACTTTTGATTTTGTTTTTGCCTTGTACTTAACCCCTATGCGAGATGTGCCAGGGGTGGAGTAGGGAAGATGGAGAGATAATGAGGATTTGTTTGGCAATTGGATCTCACTGAATCTGATATCAACCCCCTACCCCTACACATATTGAGAAGCAGATATCTTGCATCAACAAGTGCAAGCCATGCTTTCCAGAAATAAAACATCCATCTGACACACATAACATTCATTAAAGTGCTTCACCAAAATATTATGGGGTCTATATATATAGGGTCTGGAAGAGGCATCAATAAAAATGTTTTTTTTCTATTTTAATAGTAACTTTATGACCATTCCCCTGTCTAATTATGACCTTAGTCAGACCCAAAACTTTCAAACATATATATTTTTTCATTGTACAATGGTCTTTTATTTTAAAGAAATACAGGTTTTGTCTTGTTATAACAAATGCTAGAGGCTTGTTATAGATGGTATGTCACACAATGATTTACCAGTAATATTGAAAGCTGGCTGTAGGACTGAAGACTTTGACACCATAGGGATTAGTTAAATTTAATATATTCAAAGGGATAAGAGGTCTGAAGTATGAGCCGCTGAATTAATAGAGTCCAATGCTCTACTGCAGACATATGCTCACATGACCTGGCCTCACCTCAAATCTCTTTAAATCAGAGGTATTCATGATCATTAAATCCCACAGTGTCATTTAACAATAACAGTCAGTTAAAGTAAAATTATCTAAGACTGTAAGCACACAGTGACATACTCTCTGCAGATTGTGCCTGGGGTCTTATGGAAGCCTCACATTACTATGAGACAGACAGCAAGCCATCTTGTACACAGAATAAGGCCAAGGATGAAATAGGATTTAAAGTTTAAAATAGAAAAATGAGCAGATTAAATGAGCCACGTGGTTCTACTATGGCGTAAAATGTTGTGTTTTTGTAATTGCCACAGAATATAACACGCTTAAAGGAAAACTTGTGTAGTAATGGCGCATTTGTGTTGGTTTGAAAATGGCTGAAAAAGTACTTAAATAAATGATAATTTATACTTATCAATAATAATAATAATAATAATAATAATCACATATATAGTTGTGAGCATACGAGTGGTGGAGGCTCCAACGTCGGCTGTATTTGCGGTGGTGGAAGGTCCAACGTCGGCTGTGCTAACACACACACACGCACGACTTTAAAAAAAAAAAAACCTCAAAGGCGCCTCACAGGCGCCTCACACGCAGTTAACACACATACGCACGACTTAGAAAAAAATACACTGCGTCGTACACGTAAAAACCAACTGCGTTCCTTACAAAAAATTACGGCCGCCGCGCAAAAAAATACGGCCGCGAAATGACCCATTCTCAACACGCAAAACCGGACAACAACGGCGCGCATGAAACTTCAGAAACACAAGAAATAAACACAACGAACACATAAAAACCTTACTTACAGCAAGGGGGGGCATCCGGCACCTTGAAAAGTTAATTTACACGTCCATTTAAGTCCAAAAAAACAAATTTAAACTGCCGAAAATAACCTAAGCGAGAGAAAAAATGGCCTCCAAACAAAACGAAAACGAGGCTACAGACGTAACTATACTACAGTGACTCGCAAAACTGAAACAATGCTACAGTCAACTTTACGAGGTACGTAACACATACTATGCGACACTTGCTACACTGATATTAAACACCATTTTGAAAACTACTACACATAAAATGGCGGATGGAACGCAAATTGTAAGCTGGAACGCGAATAGCGCATGCGTATTGCGTTCTAATGGTCTGAGGCACTTGAAATTTGAAGGTCTACATTTCTACTCAGGTGATGCGCGGTGTGACTGGATAGTTAACTGCTGCTGTTACTTGAGAAGAGAATTGTTTCCTAATTTCCTAATTTACATTGTGCAAATTACAACTGAGAGGTAAGCTATAATATATAAAATTTTATTATCAAGACAGGACAAAAAAAAAACAACTTTAACTATGAAAATGTGATTCATGTATAGTGACATGTGACAGCTGCACCTCACTGACGAGGCCCATAAAGGCCGAAACGCGTCTGGAGTTTGCTGTTTCTCCTGTTCAGGGTAGAATTGCCTGGTATTTCGGGGCTGGGTCACTCTTTTGAGTGGGACCAGACTGATATACTACAGGATATTTCTCCCTGTGAAGGGCACAAGTGAGCTAAAAGAGGTTGCTCTCGGAGTGGCGTATCATGGCCATAGAACTCACCTATTAAGGTTGGTTCGTTCTCTGATGAGCACCTCTGACTTAGTTTTTCTTTTTTTTGTGACATGTGACACGCACATTTATGTGTATAGCCCCTACAACAAACTAATCTTAGCCCAAACTAATTAAACAAGTATATTTAAATGACATTAAAAAAAAAAAACTTTTACTATTAAAATATGATTCATGTATAGTGATATGTGACACATACATATATGTGTATCATGTATAGTGACATGTGACACACACATTTATGTGTGTAGGCCCGAAAACAAACTAATGTTAATTGAAACTAGTTAAAGAAGTATATTTAAATGACATTAATTTATTGTAATTCAATATATAATCCTAAAGCTCAATCTTTCTCCTTTTTTTACTATTCAAACAGACTCTGCATCAACAGCGTCACTCATGAATTTGCACCGTGCATTGTGAACCACAATCCCTTTTTAAACAACACAAACAAAGAAGAGGTAAGCTAGAAAAATACATTACATGCTGAAAAAGACCATGCTTTGCTAAATCAAAAAGAATAAATATACAATTAACCATTTCACATTCTTTTTCAAACAGACACTACAAGAAGACCGGCGGATTAAGATTGGCAGGAGGGGACCCTCTGTCATTCGACACTTCAATCAAGGTAAAGTATAACAAGTACAAAAAAAAAAGGAACTATATATGTTTAATGGCCGCCAATATAACAAATGCAGCAACCAAAAAGTGGTGAACACAAAATAGGATAATGCTAAAAACATAGCCATAATATCAAAAATTGAAAAAACATCCATTTTCACTGTAGAAAAAATTAAACCTTCATAAAAAATACTAATTAAGCATATCAAGTATAAAACATATGGTAGACACAAAATAGGATTGTACCAAAATCACACAAACAAATAACAAAGTAAGTTAATATTCTTCTTTAATGTTTAAGAACCTATAAGCCTTACAAAGAAGCCTAAATAAGCATAGCAAAAGTGGTAGACACAAAATTGGATTGTACCAAAAATCACTCAAACAAACAGCAAACTAAATTAATATTCTTCTTTAATGTTTAAGAACCTATAAGCCTTACAAAGAAGCCTAAATAAGCATAGCAAAAGTGGTGGACACAAAACAGGATAATGCTAAAACCATTGCCATCATATCCAAAATAGGAAAAACATTCATTTTCAATGTACAACAACATTTAATCCTCATAAAAAAACTAATTAAGCAAATAAAGTATGCAACATATGGTGGACACAAAACAGGATTGTACCAATAATCACACAAACACATAGAAAAGTAAATTAATATTCTTCTTTACTATTTAAGAAGCTATAAGCCTAACAAAGAAGCCTAAATAAGCATACAAAAAGTGGTGGACACAAAACAGGATAATGCTAAAAACATTGCCATCATATCCAAAATAGCAAAAACATTCAATTTCACTGTACAAAAACATTTAACCTTCATAAAAAAGACCTATTAAGCAAATAAAGTATGCAACATATGGTAGACACAAAATAGGATTGTACCAAAAATCACACAAACACATAGCAAAGTAAATTAATATTCTTCTTTACTGTTTAAGAAGCTATAAGCCTTACAAAGAAGCCTAAATGAGCATAGCAAAAGTGGTAGACACAAAACAGGATAATGCTAAAAAACATTGCGATCATATCCAAAATAAGAAAAACAGTTATTTAACAATACAAAGAAAGTACAGCTACAATGAACTACAAGCACATATAAACAAACTGTTGATAATAAAAAATGTAAAAAACAAACTTAACATCTCAAACAAAACTAATTATACATTATTTTCTTTTACAGATTAACATGGCTACTAACGAGAGCAAACAAGAAAAGATAGGACGGCAAGCTAGAGAACGACAACAGAGATGGGCCAACCAGCAGACACCAGGGGAGAAAGAAATTCGACGAGAAAAAGAACGCAAAAGAATTGCAAGCAAAAGACTATCAGCTGCAAAAATTAAAGATACACCCAAAAAAGCTAATAAGCAAACAAAGGATTTAGAACATGTTCCTGAAATGTCAAATACGTATATTAATAATTAAACAACTTTCCAAACATACACATCTCATTGCCGTCATTTTTTGATGGGCAAGTCGCTAGTAATAATAATGATACCAAATATTACGCTTACCACATACCACTTACCAAGTATCCTGTCACCTATCTCTCCCATCCTCCGAGGTTGAGTGACCTATATAGTCAAATACTGTATAAACCTGTGCAAAAGTGGACCATTTCTAAAATAACTTTGAAATTTATAATCTTTTATTAGAAGGCATACAAGATTAAAACATTTTGCACAACTGTATTTTGTCAGTTAAGTTACTTAAAGATTCACAGTATAAAATGTTCCAGTAGTTAACTGACTAGACCTTCCGTTTTTACATTATTGGTTATTAAAGTTTTATGAATCATAGTTAACGTTCCAGTTTAAAAAAAACACAATGCAAAATAAAACAAATAATAAGTAAGAGTGAAGAAGAGAACACAATAAATATTGAATTACTTAGCTAAACCATTATACTGCTAGCCTAGCATTGAATATAGGGCAAATCTGAAATAGCCGACCCTAAAAGTGCTCACAACCAACCTCAGTAAGGATACCACAATTCAAATTATATTTATCGCTTTACCAAAATGTAGATATTATATTATATTAGGGGGATGCTAAATGAAGTTGCTAACCATTGTTCCCAGATTGCCTGAAATTGGGGAACGCTGTCCAGAATAATATGGGTTAATCACTGATAAGTAGGTAATTCATCTTTCTAATTACCTCCTGGAAGTTAAGAGACACTGTCTTCCAACAACTGGCTATGTGTGTTTTAGCAGCTAACGCCATTAATTGGAATAATTTATTCTGAGGTTGAGATAAACCCATTATCACGACCCACTCTCTGTCTGGGGTCTGCTGACTTGATTTGGGTTACTCTGGACCTTGGAGTAGCTTTGAGTACAGGAACATCATGTCTCAGCCCTTGGGTTAGACTGAGCAATATTGACAGTAAGTCTGACGAATCTTACTGCAAGCATATGTCCCCGGGTAAATGATACATCTACACACCACGTCTTGATGAAAATTATGAACCACGTTTTATTTTGGAACCACATATTTAAAACATTTCACACACACACAGTGGAGGGAGTGGCTACTCTTAGTCAAACCCTCATTCCCCTCTGGCCATTCTCACAGAAGTCATTTGTGGGAACTTATTAGTCTCCTCCCCCAGTGCCTCCCCCAGGCGTGGCTACTAATTCATTTGGTGGCTGGCTCTCAAGGGAGAAACATCCTTTATTAGCTCTTGAACTATGCCCCTGGGCTTGTGGTTGGGAAACCCCATACTATACCATTGTCCTGCAGTGCCTGGCAGTCTGGCCAATCTATTTGTTTAGGTTTTATCCTTTGTTTACACTAAGGACCATATGGCCAACTCCTGACTGAGAGTTTATACAATGGGGAAGGGTTGACTAATTAAAACATAGCTATCACTCCACAATACAATATACAATATAACACTAACATATTATCACCACAACCCAAACCTTTTGTTCTTCCACATGGCAACAGCATGTGTAAGATAATCCAGCCCAAAATGGCCACTGCTGCCAGTCACAAAATGGCCCCAGCATAGTTCACACCAAATCCAATATGGCCCCTGGGTGATTCATGACAACACCTCCCCAAGCGTGGCAGGAAACATCCCTGATTTTTCCAGCTACGCTGATAGTCATGAATGTGCTGGTTTGGCCCTCTGTATGCTATGCCAGTTCTTGTCTGTCCCAAGGTGCAGAGTAAAAACCTCCCCCAGCCCTTGGCCTTGCTCCCACTGTATAGAGCAAATTGCTCTTCCCATTCACACCCACCCAAATAGTCCAGGGTACCTCCCCAATAATCTGGTATCCCAGAGTACAACAGGTGGGCCACAGTTTCTGTCCCATAGCAACCCTGTTCCCCCCAGCCAGTCCCCACAGCTGGGCTGGGATCTCTAGAACAGTCTCTGGGCCTATGGGATTGCAAGGGGACAGCTCCTCTTGGCTTTCTTCCTCTGATCCAGCTGTTTCCGTTGCTGCTTGGGGAGCTACGCTGCTCCTACCCAAGCTGTGCTTACACTCCTCTGACTTGGCTGGGGGGCTATGCTGCTCCCATCCAGCTGAAGTGCCGGACTCCTCCATTGCCCGGGGTTGAGCAACTTTATCCCAGTCCGTTCTGTTGAACTGGGTCTTTGGAGTGGTGTCTGTTCCAGTGGGCCCCTGGACAATGGTTATCCAGGGTATCTCCCCACTTGGTACACCCTCTATCATGGTGCCACTCTGCACCCATAATGCTTTTGCCAAAGCTGGCATGCTTGCTGCCCCGGCCTGGCTCTTTGTGCCCCTGGCACACTCTTGCTGTGTGAGGTCAGGTTCCCTGTAGCCAGAAACCAATTCCTTTCCTTCCCCACAGTCTCTTAAACAACCCTCCTGGGCTCTGTGCTTTACTAGCACTTCTGGGAACAACTCCCATGGGGTGTCAGGGTACAGACAGTGGTTATCTGATGCAGGCTGGGGAATCTCATCATTCCCCCCCAGCCTGGCCTCTAAGGCTCCCTTCCCACCGTCCATCACACAATCATCCCGAGCCTCTGGCTCCATTAACAGTTCTGGCCAACACACTTTGCCTAGAACTTCTGAGGGCAGACTTAAGTTATCTGGCCCTAGCTTGTGAGCAGTTCCCACTTCCTCTGGGATTAAATCTCTTGGGGTATCAGGGGGCAGACATGGATTATCTGACCCCACCCAGGGAACATTCCACTGGGTCTCTGGCTCTTGGGGCTGGTGACTAGGCCCTGACACAGTTACTGCATGTTCTAGAGGCAAACATTCTCCATCCCCAGGAGTTGGCAAAGGAACAGTGTTTACCCCTTCCCACTCCTCACTTTGTTTACAGTCAAGAAATGCCTCTCCCCAGTTCCAGTGAGCATACTCACTCTGGTACATACCGTCTGAGTTGTAAGGGTCTGGTGAGCCGTCCTCCCATCCGGATGAGCCAAAATACTTCTTGGGTATCGCATCCCACAATTGAACATATTCAGCCTCCAGTTGCTGCTCTTGCCGAACCAGGGGTTCTAGCAAAGGAGCCTCCGGGAACCATGGTTCCAGTCCCAGACCCCGGCAGCGTTCAACAAACAAGTTATTATGTCTCCTTGCAGTTCCCATGCCACATTCCGGATCACCATTCAGAATCTCCTCAACCCCATATTGTAGATCCAAACGAAAATAGAGATCCTTTCTCTGGCCACCAAAGGACTCTACCCTGGCAAGATACTGTTCCTCCAAGTCCATCTCTTTCTCTACCAGTTCCTCCAACCAGCTTGCCAGCTCATGGCCATGCCATATTTGCAGGAATGCCATCCATTGATTTAGCAGGAGTAGTCTGTAGTCCTCTTGGATAAATCCGTCAATGCTGTCTTTATCATCCTGGGACTGTTTAAAATTCTGATTTGCCAGTTTGACTCTTACTGGCATCTCTGCAGGGTTGACCCCAAGCCTTTGCTGAGCTTGGACACTCACCCCTGTACGTTCTTCCTGTATTTGCTGCTTTATTAGGTTCAGTCCTTTAATTGCCTCTTCCAGCGTTATCTCCCCGGGGCAAAACTCCCTGGCTATACTGAACCTGCGTCTTGCCTCCTTGGACATGTCCTCATACTGCTGCTCCATTTTCTGGTCCTTCTCAGAGTACCCCACCACTGTGCCACCAATTATCACGACCCACTCTCTGTCTGGGGTCTGCTGACTTGATTTGGGTTACTCTGGACCTTGGAGTAGCTTTGAGTACAGGAACATCATGTCTCAGCCCTTGGGTTAGACTGAGCAATATTGACAGTAAGTCTGACGAATCTTACTGCAAGCATATGTCCCCGGGTAAATAATACATCTACACACCACGTCTTGATGAAAATTATGAACCACGTTTTATTTTGGAACCACATATTTAAAACATTTCACACACACACAGTGGAGGGAGTGGCTACTCTTAGTCAAACCCTCATTCCCCTCTGGCCATTCTCACAGAAGTCATTTGTGGGAACTTATTAGTCTCCTCCCCCAGTGCCTCCCCCAGGCGTGGCTACTAATTCATTTGGTGGCTGGCTCTCAAGGGAGAAACATCCTTTATTAGCTCTTGAACTATGCCCCTGGGCTTGTGGTTGGGAAACCCCATACTATACCATTGTCCTGCAGTGCCTGGCAGTCTGGCCAATCTATTTGTTTAGGTTTTATCCTTTGTTTACACTAAGGACCATATGGCCAACTCCTGACTGAGAGTTTATACAATGGGGAAGGGTTGACTAATTAAAACATAGCTATCACTCCACAATACAATATACAATATAACACTAACATATTATCACCACAACCCAAACCTTTTGTTCTTCCACATGGCAACAGCATGTGTAAGATAATCCAGCCCAAAATGGCCACTGCTGCCAGTCACAAAATGGCCCCAGCATAGTTCACACCAAATCCAATATGGCCCCTGGGTGATTCATGACACCCATAATATGAACCCCCAACAGGCGAGATTCCATTGAGGGCGAAACCACCTTTTGAAAAAGCGTGGAGGCAAATTGGGCTAATTGCCCCCATATTTTCTGAGTGAATGGACATGACCACCAGGTGTGAATGTGATCCCCTAAGTTTTGGCATCCCCTAAAACATTTATTGCTTTCTTGCGGCTTAAATTTCTGTAGTTTGTCAGGTGTGAAGTAAACTGTAAATGTAAGACTTTGATGGATGTCTCTAATACAGCCGAGTTGAGAGAGCCTCTGGAAAGATTGGAACAGGATTCTGTCGATTTGTCCAAGTCCCATTCTACCCCAAGGTCCCTTTGCAATTGTATTAAGAATTTGGGTTTCTGGCCACTAGTAGAGTTGAGAAAGGTATCGTACAGTGAGCCCAGAACACCTTTGGTAAGAGGTACATTTTTGCATATAACAGACATCCAGGTGGCCATGGGAGGTCCAAATTCTCTTAAAATCTTACTGACCCAGCTCCTAATTTCCAAGGCCCTCATTCAATTGCAATTTGGCCAATTGAATAGGGGTCTAAATAAGCACATAACATATTTTTTTTTTAAAGTTTTTAGTTAGTAAACACCTATCCAAAAGCAAGGTTTTCACTAACTAAAAACTTATTTAAAAAAAATATGTTATGTGCTTATTTAGAGCACTATTCAATTGGCCAAATCGCAATTGAATGAGGGCCCAAGTAATTATAAAGTTCCGTAACGGGCAAATCATAGGTTGTGCAGAATTGGTCATAAGTCAGCAAGTTGTCGTTAAAAAAACAGTTCCCTATCCGGTCCAGATTTCTGGAGGTCCACCAGAATTTAGACATGTTGTTCGAGTCCGCTAAGATTTGGGGGAAAGACATAACTGACATAAGTGGGGACAAATCTAGAATAAGTTGATGCCTGGAGTTGGCCCACCCCCAGGAGCGAAGAGTTAGATAAATCATTGGGTTTTGATGGGTTGTGAAGGGAGCTAGTAAATTGGGGATCCAAATTAGCTTATCCCAACTATGTGGAGACATTTGCTGGTTTTCCATGAAAACCCAGGATGGCTGGTGTGTTGTAGAGTGTGCTCTGGGCAGATGGGCCAGTTGAGCGGCTTTGAGATAAAGCCTCAAGTTTGGACACGCAAGTCCACTGTGAAATAACTTTAAAGGATTAGCTTAAAGCCGAATAACATATCTGGATACTGTTCTTGTCTCACCTTATGCTTCAGGTTTTAAATGACCACTATAGTTTAGGAAAACCTTTACGTGCAAAGTTTATTATAAACAAAATGATGATGTTGTTGTGTAAACATTGAGTATAAAAGCATTTTCACAGTAAATCATAATTTTATATACTTTGGAAAATGTATAATATTTATTAACAAACAACGCCATTCATTAAAATATAAAGTCAACTTTTTCCGTAGGATCCACAAAGGATTCCTCCTTACTGGAAGATGCGGTCAAATTAACGTCCCAAAACTGCCTTGATCTCTATGTTAATCTATACACTGTGTTAATCTTTACTGCACCTTCCAGTATGGAGAAATCCTTTAAGTATCCTAGGGATCTAGATAGTTAGTTCTTGCAGATCAGTAAACTATACATTTATCTTCTCTATATTATATTGCAGACCTGGGCTACATTGTTTGCATATATTTCCGACCATTTTTATAAATTCATATAGATTAAGATATGGATCAAGACAGTTTTATGGTGTCAATTTTCCTTCCAGTTCTTTATATTTTAATGAGCAGCGTTGTTTATTAATAATGTTTTTGTTTTCCCAAAATATATATTTTTTCCTTTTTGGTAAATGGTTATAGTGTTAAGCACTTAGAAAAATATAGTAAATCTAATTTTATTTCATATTAAATCATAATTTTCACCGGCTTCCATTCCATTATGTCAGGGTATAGTCAGGGCCATATCTACCTTTTTGGAGCCCCTAGGAGGTGAAGTGGAGGAGCTCCTGCGAGTGAGTACGCAAGATATGCAGGAACCCATTTTTGCCTTTTCTGTACATGTAAGTTCCCTTTTCCTGTTGTAACTCTCTTATTCTAGGTGGTTACTCACTAGTAGCCAGTCTATGAACTGCAATATATATATATATTTTTTAAGAAGTGGCCCCCCCCTCCACAGGAAAGCACCCCTGGGCGGCTGCCTAGTTGGCCTAATGGGTAATCCGGCCATGGGTATAGCACTTCCTGGTAAGTTGGAGTTTGGGAAGATATCACCTTCTTTTCATCAGTGGAGGGACTGGTGTGGGAGGGTGGAGGAGGGAGAGGGGACGAAGATTTGTTATATACATTCAGGTCCATAAATATTGGGACGTCGACACAATTCTAAACTTTTTGGCTCTATACACCACCACAATGGATTTGAAATGAAACTAACAAGATGTGCTTTAACTGCAGACTTTCAGCTTTAATTTGAGGGTATTTACATCCAAATCAGGTGAACGGTGTAGGAATTACAACAGTTTTTATATGTGCCTCCCACTTTTTAAGGGACCAAAAGTAATGGGACAATTGGCTGCTCAGCTGTTCCATGGCCAGGTGTGTGTTATTCCCTCATCCCATTTACAAAGAGCAGATACAAGCTCCAGTGTTCATTTCAAGTGTGCTATTTGCATTTGTTGCTGTTAACTCTCAATATGAGATCCAAAGAGCTGTCACTATCAGTGAAGCAAGCCATCATTAGGGTGAAAAAACAAAACAAACCCATCAGAGAGATAGCAAAAACATTAGGTGTGGCCAAATCAACTGTTTGGAACATACTTAAAAAGAAAGAACGCACCGGTGAGCTCAGCAACACCAAAAGACCCGGAAGACCCCGGAAAACAACTGTGGTGGATGACCGAAGAATTATTTCCCTGGTGCAGACCAAACTGAAGGGAAAATGCCCCAAGAACAAGCAGGAACTGAAGACAGTTGCAATAGAGGTCTGGCAGAGCATCACCAGGGATGAAACCCAGCGTCTGGTGATGTCTATACGTTCCAGACTTCAGGCTGTAATTGACTGCAAAGGATTTGCAACCAAGTATTAAAAAGTGAAAGTTTGTTTTATGACTGTTAATCTGTCCCATTACTTTTGGTCCCTTAAAAAGTTGGAGGCACATATACAAACTGTTGTAATTCATACACCGTTCACCTGATTTGGATGTAAATACCCTCAAATTAAAGCTGAAAGTCTGCAGTTAAAGCACATCTTGTTAGTTTCATTTCAAATCCATTGTGGTGGTGTATAGAGCCAAAAAGATTAGAATTATGTCGATGTCCCAATATTTATGGACCTGACTGTAATTGTGACTTTTAGTATTTGAAACTAAACCCTTCTCCCAAACATGCTCCCAAGCAGACAGTCTCAAGTATATCTGCAAGCCATGAGTATGCTGAAATGTAAATGCTTCTCTTATACATGCTACCTTCATGGAAATATCACTGATGCCTCCAAGGACCAGTATAGGCATTTATATTGATTTGTTTCTGATTAGCATCTATAATTATGACCCTTTCCTTTGCTAAATATTCTCTTTGTCTGACTCACTTTTTTAAAATGTTTTTTTTGGCATGCAAGGGTCCTTTCCGATAATGAAGTATAATTCTACATAAAACGATATACCACTCTCCCCACTTTTCCAGCCCATTATAATAAGTGACACATGTCTATGAACTGTCTAATTCCCTGGAAACCACATGGATGAAGGGGCATTTAATATTTCAAAGAGATCGCATGAAACAATTAAATTTCAACAATCCATATTAAGAGCATTAGTAATCTGTATTTCTTACTTATCTATAACCTAGATCAGATTGGTGTGGATATATTTATCACCAGTTTTACCCAGAGGGAATATCTATTGTAGTCTATACTAAAATGTATCCACACTAATGGGATTTAGGCATACAATGCATGTGCAATGCAGGGGTTTACAAAAATATATATATTCCGAAATATAAAAAAGTTATTCAAATCTACAATATGTTACAGTCAAGTCAGATTAAGAGACTGTTGAAATTCAAGAAAAGCCTCACATTGTTGTGAAGCGTGTAACTAACCACATTAACAGCTGTGCAAGCTATGAACATTCATTTTTTTTAGATCATATTTCCAAAAACTCTAGAAGTTTTGATCTTGTCAGATTATATAATTTCATGACAGACTGAAGAATCAGGGGCTTGCTTCTATTTATCTATCAGTGACGGGATGAGGATTTGGTTGATAATTGGATGATAATGAATTTGACAACAACCTCTATCTCTAGCACATGCCCCAAAACAAGCAGGTTTATAGATTCAAGTTCTGCTCTCCAGAAATGTAAGTGCCCTCACACACATCATTTTTGAAATTTGAAATATCATGGATGCATCTGGCTCCATTATACTCTTTTTATGAACTTGACTTGATAATGTGCACAATGTTTTGCAGAATTTAAAAAATTCTGACTTTTGGCTTTAGTAGAAGTTTAATAGTCTTTTGGCAGTTCTTACTAACAGGATTAGATATCTGAAGAATCAGTATATGCAGATAACATCTCAATTCAGTCTACTGAAAGGTTGCCACTTGACATAGCCACTTGACAATACAACTAGACAGTAGAGTATGTCCCAACAGAATATCAATCCCCCTCAAGCTACAGGTAGACAAGAAACTAAATCCCCTTTACACAAGCTAAATATAATATTTCTCCTACAAGTGTTTTATGCTCATGGCTGACATACCTGCTAATGAACCCTGCACATTTTCTCAAACTACAGTGATAATTTCACACCATCATGTCTCCATCATAACATTTGATTGAGCAAAAATTAAACATTACAAAAAAAACATTATTTATCCAAATGCAAACTGCTTTTGCAACAATGTCAGGACCTCCCCCTGCAAAAGCTCTGTATAGTCTATGGTAGTGCAACCAGTCAAAATAGAGGGAGTAACTGACTGCTTCATAGAGCTCATCTAGTGCAGTTAGTCAGAAGGGCGTCACGACATTGTTGCAAAGCTGCATATACAGCAATTTAAACATTTTCCTCGTAGCACTTTTCATAAAAAAAAATATATATATTTGTATGAAAATGTTCTTTTAAATTTATGATAGCATTTTTTGACTTTAGTCCCTTTTTTTTTTAACAGGAGAAATATATTTTGATTTCTAGGTATTCACCTGATAAAGGGCAGTGAAGCGATGCAGAGACTTGGTCTGGACATAATGAAGATTCCTTTAAGATCCTGAATTTCTTCCAGCTCCTGCCAGTTACGGCTTTTACTTCTCTGCCACTTCATTTATCAGAAGGTTGTAAATTTGCTGAAGTGGAGGCACCCCGCTGGTACTTGAACTCTCATCTTGTACAGATAAGATTCATCCAAGATACAATTTTCTAAAAAAACATTTTATAAATCGGTTTGATGTTATAAATTGGTCTGAATGTTTTTCTGCATTATTTGACGTTTGATGGTGCTATAAGGAAAATGGCATGTTTTCATTTATTTGTTCTTAAATGGAGGACTCTATAGGCAAAAAATGTATATTAATGTTTTAACTAGATTAGTTAAAGGGACACAGAAATAATTGTTGTGTCACAGTGTGTTTCTTTTAAATAAAGGTCTCATAGCACAAAAATGCCACCTGGTATTCCCCCCTTTCCAGGTCCCCAATTCTGATCTCCTACCCCCCCCAGGTCCCCCATTCTAATGAGATTTTAAAGGTACTTGGGCAGTTAGATAGTCTAGTGGAGCGGGGGCAAGGAATTGAATAGAGTAGGGGCAGCACAAGAAAAGTCCTGGCAGGAGTGAGAGGAAGTGATAAGAGAGAAAGGAAGAAGGTCGTTAGCAGATCGAAGAGCCAATATTTTGAGACTTGGTTGTGGCCTTTATACAATATTTACCACAGACCTTCTATACAGAGCCGTTATTTTTATAGCAATTACTATTTATTGGGGACTGGATAAGTATATGCTCTCTGTATGTTGTGGGGTATTTATTTATATATAATCAGTACCTTAATGTTTTGGCATATTAACAATGACAGTATACATATACATGTTGTTTAATATAGCTAGTCTATACAATAGTACTCTATTTTGATGTATTGTTTATGCTCTATTCTATGCACGGTATTGTTTGTTTGGGGAACTAACCAGTTGGTCCATGACATACAATAATAACTCATAACAATAGCATTTAAGTATGATATTCTGTATTTATGTGAGAAATTGCTTGGAAATTAATTTACAATTATGATGAAATATGACACATGATGGATAGAAATATGAATATAGGTCTATTGTTTAGTTGATATAGCATTTATCTCCCAAACAAATAATCATAAGCTTATAAACTACAATTGTTAAGTACATTAAAATACCATTGAGAATACAGGGATATATATATATATATATATATATATATATATATATTATTTTTTTCCCCGATATCTCTAAGTGTGAGTATAAATGATAGGTGTCTCTGTGTATATATATGTGTAAGATCTATGTACAAATCTGTATTTATTGTAGATATTTTATTCTAACTGAGGAAGCTGCAGAACTAGCGGTGAAATGCGTTTCATATCTTATATATATATATATTTTTTTACCCTTTTTGTTGGATATCACAAGTAGAAACAATAAAAGTGATTGCTTTTTGTCCTTTTTGTGGAGTGTATTAGACCTAATGCGAAGTCTTTTTGGTACACACACATTTAATAATTGATATATATACACTTATATGGTATATTATATGGACACATACACAAAGGGTTTGACGATGAGGAACCTGATAAAGTGCTGAGTACAGAGCTCTCGTGGGAGAAAAAATAAACTATCAACATATCTCCATTCTGATTTAAAGGATCAATTATATGCTAATTTGATATTTCACAACTATTGAGGTTTTACAAGGTGAGAGTTTGAACTACTATTTGGATTTATCTATTGGTATCAATTTATATGAAGTGACCTATATCAGGTTTTTTTTGCTGCTATCTCTTCCCCTTCCTTCTTCTCATCACTTCATACAATAGGGTCATGATTTTACATTTAATTTTGGAGGCTATGGGAAGCCAGTGGAGTGACTGACAGAGAGGCGATGCAGACACTGAGCGATGAGTATTGTAGATTGTAGTATTGGAGAGTCTAGCGGAGGTACAAAATGTATATGGAAAAAAAAATCCCTTTAACAAGATTTTGCAACTATGCATCTTTTGTTAAGTTTGTAATCACAATTAAAACACAGAGTAATGAACTCCAAGAAATTAGCTGAGATCCAAAAACTATCTCTTAGAATAACTTTAATTGTCAGATCTGAAGAGAAATGTAGTCATCTCCCCCTCTTCCTACTCAAGTTGGCTTTGTAACATTGGCCTAGATTCCAGAAAGGGAGACTTTCTTTTGAAATTGCTGTTGTATTTAATTTGCAAGGTATGTCATGCATATTACCAATAGCATCATGCACTTTCCATTCATTACAAAAATAATTGCAACAAATATATATATATATATATATATATATATATATATATATATATATATAATCAAGATCTATGGCAACAATACAAACACATTTTCATATATATTAAAGACATAGAGTCTCATTCAATTGAGGCATCGGGAGAACCGGAGGTCCGAAGTTATTTTGCAGTTCAATTGGCATCTTTTCGCATGCTCCGATCTGGTTACGGGCTCCTGCCTCCAATTCCTTGTGATGGTTAACATGGCAAGTTAAGGCCCCTCCAAGCCACGGCCGCAAAAGTTACGTTCGCTAAAATTGCAAATCGCAATTCAATTTCTCTGAGTCCCACTCGCTAACCCCCCCGCCAAGGCCCCAAATGGCAAAAGTCGCTCCACAAGTTACGGGTTCCAAGGAGGACTCGCAAAGAGCTTAAAGACATGTCCGGAACATTGTAAATGCAAATATAAAATCAATAGTGCCCTTTAAATTACTGGGGAAATTATGAAAGACATTACAATTAATTGCACAACAGTGTCAAGCCTGCAAATCGACAATCAAAAATCATTTAATTTTATGTTTCAATTCGGGATTATATCGATCTCAGGAATCAATGAGTTAATATATATGAGGCCACCCATATGGACTACAACAGTATCAGCATTCAGTTTTATTATTTTGTACATTGCGGGTTTGTGAGTCTGATCGCATATCAGACCCAGAATCGTGAGTTGATTGACATGTCAACGCCATGTTGTATGACCTTCATGATGACGGGTTTCTTTTCTATTGGCTGTTTCGCCATCGGGATTTACGGTCATGCTTAATTGATCATGTTCAAGCTCGCAAATGCTACATACGATAGCATAGTTTACAATGTGCACTATCGGCCTGGGACTTGCGGACTTTGCCAATTGAATAGCACCCTAAGTCGTGGACGCTGCAGGCCCGCAGCAGGCACGCAGCTTTGGAATTGAATGAGGCTCATAATCTTTATATCAAGGTTAAAGCAAACAGGAATACGGCAAGAAAGGGGCGACAAGGGTAAAGATAGGCCATCAATAGTTCTGTTACTTTAGGCATCTATCATGGAAGCAGTATACAGTAACCCATAACATGCTTTCAGAAAGGAGTAGGATACACTTCAGTATGGAAAAAGGGATGTACAGGAGCTTATCTTAAAGAAACGAAGGACATCGAGTTAATGAGCATTGCTATAAGTCTCTCCATTTCCTTTTTCTTTACAAAAAGAGCTATGATTTGATTAAGAGAAGGAATGAAGGGATGGTTCCATTGGTGAGCTATGGCTCTCCTCTTATAGAATTTAAAGGGATTTTTTCTTCTAGATAATTAAAGTTGAGAGTGTGATAACAAAATAAACCAAGGAGGAAGGGAGGGATAGGAGTTTGAATACAATAAATAATTAATTGACAGACTTGCTGCCAAAGAGGTGAAATTTCAGGGCAATTCCACCACATATGGTAGTGTGTATCTCTCTGTCCAAACCCCCTCCAACATGAGGGACTGGTAGTTGAGCCAATATTTTATAGCCTGACTAGAATATTAACCCATTTTTAAACAATTTATCATGGATTTCATATGCTATTTAACCCATTTAGATTATAATAGAGTCTATAAAGGAAATCTTGTTTAAGCATCATATTTATAGTATGCTCTGATGAAGAACTTGATAATGGGCAGACATTTGCTTTTGGTAAGAACAGGTTTAGATACTTGGGGGAATCAGAGGAAACTTGGACAGTAGGAAAGAATGGAAGAGTAAGTCCCAGTAGGATATCTATGCTCCAGGGATGATGGAAACATACATAACAGAAACAAACTGCTAAATGTTAGATTTTCTATAAAAATGCTTTCAAGCTCATTGATTACACAACTGTTTGTTTCACATACATATTATATTTTCCCCTAACTTCAATTTGCATATTTAGATTTATTTTAATTTATCTGCTTCAATTGGTTTAGCAAACATGGACAGAATAAACATAGGTAATACATTTTTGCTCTGATTATAATAAATTGAATAAATGTAGATAGCATTTTAGGAACTGGCAATAAGATATAAAATAACTTGAAAGGCTGTGTTTAATTTAATAAAAATGAAGTTAATACTTTGAAGTTCCCAGCAGTGTAGGGCAATAAGGTGCACAATCCTCTACCTTCACTTGTTAGAGACTCTATATCCAGCAGATTCAGTGATTTGTATGTTTTATTAGTCATTCTTTTTTTCCATTTTGTTTATTACAATATTTTAATTTTCAAATGCTGCAAAAACAAACAGAAAGAACAGGAAAAAGAAAGTGAGATATACTCCCCCATCTCTACTGCAAGTGCAGCAAATTAGGCTTTGCAATGACACCCCTCTCCAAAGTACCATCCACAATCATCCACTTAGAGGATAACAGGCCCACCCAATAATGTAAACAAACCGCTGATGTGTGATATTTATTATAAGGTATTTTGAATAACTATAACTGATAACAACAAAATGTTTTTTTGCAAGTAAAAAAAAAATCAGAAATACAGTCTTTAAGTTTTAAGTATTGTGTTTAAATGTTCTTCGGTAAACCAATAGAATAGAAAAAGTATAATGTCAAATAGTCATAAAAGAGGAGAAGTAGGTGTGGGCTACCTTTTTGGAGCCCTTAGGCAGTGAAGTGGAGGAGCCCCTGCGAGTGAGTATGCAAGGTATGCACGAACCCATTTTTGCCTTTTCTGTGCGTGTAAGTTCCTTTTCCTATTGTAACTTGTCTTGAGCTAAGTGGTTACCCCCTAGTAGCCAGTCTATGAACTGCAGCATTTCGGGTTTTTAAAGCCAGGAACCACTTTTTAGAAAAAAGGGGCGCCCCTCACAGAGAAGCGCCCTTAGGCGGCTGCCTAATTGGCCTAATGGGTGATCCGGCCATGGTGGAGTGATAGAAGGAAGGCACAAGTAATGGAGAGAGGATTTAGCAGGACTGAGTGAGATAGCAACTGTGTAATAAGGGTGCAGAGATCAAATAGTGGAGCAGTTGGAGAGAGAAAGGGAAATGCACAGAGAACATAAGATAAGAGTAGAGACAAATTCGGAAAGGGAGCAGTAGAGAAAAGAATAATGTTTTAGGGAAGGTAGGATTAATGAGGAAATGAATGGTAGAAGGAGTAAACATGAATTTGGCATCCATTGTGATCGTTTGCTCCTTGGAAGTGATGACAAGCAAGTGGAGTGTGAGTTCTTGTCAGAAGTGAAGGAGTTAACACTTCTGAAAGAACTCCTAATTGGAGCAACTCCCCTTTAAAAGACTGGAAAGCAGGCATGGAAAGGGGGAGGAGGGGCTGACTAGGCCCTAGGCAGCTGTGCTGCTGAGAGGAACAAGCACAGAGTGGAAGGTGATCTGGTGTGGAAATACAGTGAAGTTGTGAACTACCCTGTAAAGGATCGCCAAGTGACTGTACTGGGAGAACGGGGACTACAGCAAGTCGTGTGAGCTGGAAGATTGACTTCAGACTCAGGAGGTGAAGTCACAAGGAAGCCACGTAAGTGAAGGGGATTAGTGAGGAATCCCAGGCAGAGTTTGCTTAAAGGCCTAGGCACGGTTGTTGAGCTCTGTGTCCGAGAGAGGAGCTCTGTGTCCGAGAGAGGAGCGCTGTGTCCGAGAGAGGAGCGCTGTGTCCGAGAGAGGAGCGCTGTGTCCGAGAGAGGAGCGCTGTGTCCCAGAGAGGAGCGCTGTGTCCGAGAGTGGAGCGCTGTGTCCGAGAGTGGAGCGCTGTGTCCGAGAGTGGAGCGCTGTGTCCGAGAGTGGAGCTCTGTGTCCGAGAGAGGAGCGCTGTGTCCGAGAGAGGAGCGCTGTGTCCCAGAGAGGAGCGCTGTGTCCCAGAGAGGAGCGCTGTGTCCCAGAGAGGAGCTCTGTGTCCCCGAGAGGAGAGCTGTGTCCCACAGAGCGAGGAGCTAGAGAGGAGAGCTGTGTCCCACAGAGCGGAGCTGTGACCCAGAGTGGAGCGGGGTCCCAGAGGTTGCTGAAGAGGGCGACCTAATCTCGCTGGGACCCTCACCTGTAAAGAGACTGTTTATTTTCCTGGCCACAAGGTGGCACTACCCCAGTAAAGAGACTGTTTACTTCCTGACCACAAGGTGGCACTACTCCCAAGTTTAAAGGACTGTATATACCTGGCCACAAGGTGGCATTCTCCCACCTCACGGAGACAGAATTGTTTGTTTTCCGTTAATTTAAGCAGAGCTACTGCTACAGCCGTTATTTTCTTTTCTGTAAATAAACCAATTTGCTGCACTTCCAAGCCGTATCAGCCCTCATTTCAAGAAACCACCGCTATAGGCGGCCATCCTGATCACACCATGCATGAGTTGCATCAGGTCGACGTACGTGTGTCAGTCTATAGTGGTTCACCATATTACTGATGCAGGGTGTGTCGTTCCAGGAAAATGGAAACTGAGGTAGGCTCAACAAATCTTGGCTAAGATTTGAGCAGTTATAATGGCGTATGCATCTTGTGATTTTTGGCCCACACCATGATCCCTACTTCTCTCTTTTTTTACAAGGCAATGCAACTTTTAGTGCTTAAATTAATCCACAAAGCAAATGATAAAGTTACTGAGGGAAAGTTTTTTCCACCATTTATCAAACATAATCTCTGTTTCTGGAGTAGTTACACAATATAATGTGTTTCCACTGGCTTAATATTTTCTATTTACCTTTTCATGCCTTTAAACCTAATTAATCGTTTTTATCATTTGCTAAATAGAAATCATATTTCCTAACATTGTTTTGTTTTTGTCAACATCTTGTGCATTTTTAATGCCAAACCTACTGTATTTCAATTGGGTCCTGCAATATCACTCCTAATATTATCATCTCAAGGTAGGAACTATAATAATATAAAAAAATATATTTCTGAAGTCTTTCAATCGTGTATTTTCCAAAATGAAACCCATCATATTAATTATTTTTGTCACTACTTATTCATTTAGGAATATTGACATTTTTTAATAAAATGTGTGTTTTGCTGTGAAAATAAAGCATTCATACAGGGGCACGTATGGCATGATATGGTATAATTTTGTACAGTGATCCTTAAATCAGAGGCAACAGTATGTGAGGGAGAATTTGGGTTTGTAGGGACTCCTTTTGCTCTTAGTTACTATTTTCTGGCTTCTTTTTAAGAGCGATCCTCTCTACATATTACAATCAGTGTAGATGGGAAGTCTACAGAGCATCTTCAAGTAACACAGTCACAGACCCTGAGCAGGTTGCTATTACCTTAGAAATATTAAGCCCAGATCTAAGAGTGACCACCACCTTATTCATGAGTATGTATTCCATTCTGCTTTTACTCAAGGCGGCTCTTTGAAGCTAAAATTACCAACAGATGCTAGATAAGGACAATGGGGTAAGGCAGTTCTGTCTAGTAGATATTGCAACATTTTCAGGCACAAAATTACATCAACACAATGTTCTTCATTGATTGTAGACTTACTTTGTTAAAGTGGTGTCCCTTGGCTACAAGCTTTTGCTGCGGGTGCAGTCGATGAATTATTGTTCAGCCTCTTATCAAATTAGTTTGTCCTTAAAATGGTTCAGACATGTCTCTCAGCAATCCCCCACTGCACCTTTATGACCTTATCAGGGAGGAGACAATCAACTCAACTGGAAGCTGGTACTCTAATCTTTGAATTTAATATTGAATATTGCTATTATAAATCATGTGAAATGTATTTGATAAATGCATAATTAGGGCATTACAATGGCCTTTTAATATTTTTTACTGTAGACACAGATGCTATAAAGAACATATTGATTCTATACATGGTGGCTGCCAAACTGAAGCTGGATCCACAGAATATACATATAATATACATAGAGGTCATTGAACCAAGGTCCAGATCCAGTAAATACAATCTGGGCTCTGGAGGTAGGTTAGAGATTAGTAGGTATCACAACCTGAGGTCAAAAACCAAATACACAAGAAGACATACATATCAAGTGCTTGCTTGGCCAAGGCAAGACTGACGCTCCTGAATCAATCCCAAATACCGTTTGTAACGGATCTCCTGGCACCCCGACCGGGTACCTCCGTTGATAAACGCGTCCTAGCTTGCGTCGAGGCCTACAAGCACTGCACCGGACACCAAAACCACCACAGACTCCAAGGATAGTACGACAGGAACAAGCGTTTAGTAGTTACAGCTCAAGGGAGTATGCAAAAGCATAGCAATCCCCAGTATATCGCGATCCCCTCAATAACGAGATGAGACTACGTTTTGAAGGGTCAAGTAGAACTATATTTTAATGACAGAGAATCTCCTTTTATGCAATGTTGCCCTCTGAAGGGCTACACCCACATAATTATCACAACAGCCAATTATCTACATGGTTCAACCCCCACGTCTCCTCCCCTCAGATAACAGGTAACACAATTAAAACAGACAATTTTAACCACATTCTGGATGTACCCCAAAAACAGGGTGTACACCTTTAAGTCCCGCACCATTCAATATCTCTCACCCAGGGGAACAACATATACAAAAATGGCATGAATCAGACCAGGGGTTCAAAAGTTAGTAAAAGTATGTTTTTACACATAACACACAGACATTGCACATATCCCCCACACAATACACATATAGGACAATAGGTGAGCCACCCCTCCCTGAGGCTCCTTGATATAATCAGACAATGATTAAATCAGCCCTCTTTGTTCTTATCTGAGAATGAAAACAGTTTATACAATCGACTTTTCTTATCTGAAACAGGATTATCTATTAGCCTAGTCGCTTTGATATTCTGAGCCAATATACTCTGTAGAACATAAAACAACATTTCTACAGTACAGCAATGTGATCATATTTTAACCAAGAATTAAATAATCATAAAACAGGGTAAAACAGTGATGAGTTCCGTTACAGCTGGGGTCTGAGCGCATAAAACTACCGAATAGCGCTCAGATCCTTTTCACACAGTTCAATTGCCATGGAGCTAAAGTCTTTCCCATAGTCTTTCATTATATGAATGGGCTCCATGGCATAGCTTTCTGTGGTATCATGGTTCACACAGGGCAAGTACCGAATGACCCCCCTGTATGTAAAGGGCCAGAATGAGTGACATACACTCTGGTATGGCCGAATACTGTGTTTACAGGGCAACATGTACCAGGGCCATAGTCGCAGGGCAGGAGGCTGGCCAACAGTCCTCTCCAAGACAAAGTGGCGAAGGGCACTTCGTCACACATCTCCCCTTTGGGGGGAAGTCTAACCAGGCACCTGACCTTCTGCCGGTCCGTGCCTCCGTTAGACGATCCACCAACCCACAGTAAACCAGTGCTAGAGCAGCCCCCCCACAACAACAAAGTGCAAGAGCAGCCCACCCACAACAAACAGTTACGGCACCTGGATATTTCGCTGTGGTGATGGGGCAACACACTGAGGGGACTTGAGGGGCAGAGGCCAGCGGCACTCTGCCCTGATGCCAGCTCTTCTGCTGGGGTACTTGGGACATATTCCGGCTCAGTAGCCAGGGAAACGTGGCAGTCAGTGGGGGTTAACATTTCCTCTGTTAACCCTGGGGCCACATTAGAAGTTAGCTGGGGAAGGGAATTTGTACTTACCCCCTCCTCCGGTTGTCCCAGTGAGGGTAGTTGGGGATCTGGACAGGCTGTGGGCGCAGAGACCACGGTCCCATCTGCGCCGTCTGGGAGATTGGTGTCTCCCCTTGTCAGGGTAAACTGTCGCTTGGGCGGAAGGACGACACCTTCTGCCCCCTGTGGTTCACACTGCCGCTGGGGGGGAAGGACTACAACTTCTGCCCCCTGGGGTTCACACTGCCGCTGGGGGGGAAGGACGACACCTTCTGCCCCCTGGGGTTCACACTGCCGCTGGGGGGGAAGGATGACACCTTCTGCCCCCTGGGGCTCACACTGCCACTGGGGGGGAAGGACGACACCTTCTGCCCCCTGTGGTTCACACTGCCGCTGGGGGGGAAGGACTACAACTTCTGCCCCCTGGGGTTCACACTGCCGCTGGGGGGGAAGGATGACACCTTCTGCCCCCTGGGGCTCACACTGCCACTGGGGGGGAAGGACGACACCTTCTGCCCCCTGTGGTTCACACTGCCGCTGGGGGGGAAGGACTACAACTTCTGCCCCCTGGGGTTCACACTGCCGCTGGGGGGGAAGGACGACACCTTCTGCCCCCTGGGGTTCACACTGCCGCTGGAGGGGAAGGATGACACCTTCTGCCCCCTGGGGTTCACACTGCCGCTGGGGGGGAAGGACGACACCTTCTGCCCCCTGTAGGGCCGGTAGAGAGACCTTGGTCCCATCTCTACCTGCCATCTGGAGGTCATCCCAGGACCAGTCAATGAAGTCTGGTTCTGCTTGTCGAGTAGGTTGGGGCTGCACAAAGCTGAGCAGGTGTTGGTAGTCCTGCTCCAGCTCCCACTCTATTGTTACCAGGTGGGTCATGTCTTTGCTCACCTCGCCTTCGTCATCCCAGACATACATGCCCATCCGGTAGTCGTAGATGTCCCAAAACCTAGACTCCTCCGTGCTGCCAAGATCAATGTCGTCCTCCAAGGCATCCCATAATAATCCCGGGCCATCATAGTCATCTCCCTCCGGTAAGTCGTGTTCAGCCGTCCAGGGGGTAAGTCGAATGGTATGCCACCAGAGGGCCTGGTATGCGTTGTCTAGCCAGATCTCTCGCCGTACCAGGGTCTCTAGTCTTGTCACCCACTCATCCAGGGGCTGCTCTCCCAATAGATACATCCGCATCGCCACACGCTTCTGTAGCCGCTGCTCATCACTGGGGAGACTCTCACCTCGCCGCCATTGGGCATCTTCCAGGGCATCATACCAGAGTTCCTTTCTGTCTGCATCCCTGTAGTCCGCGGCCTCCTCCTCATCCTCATCATGGAACGCTGTACGAAAACTAGCCGGTTCCATCCTGCTGTAGCCAGGGGCGCTGTACAGATACTAGCGTTGCCCTCAATTTGTAACTCCAAACGTTACCAGTGTCTCCGGGCTGCTTTTCCTCTTACTAGGACGCCATCCCACCGCTGCCAGCCAATGTAACGGATCTCCTGGCACCCCGACCGGGTACCTCCGTTGATAAACGCGTCCTAGCTTGCGTCGAGGCCTACAAGCACTGCACCGGACACCAAAACCACCACAGACTCCAAGGATAGTACGACAGGAACAAGCGTTTAGTAGTTACAGCTCAAGGGAGTATGCAAAAGCATAGCAATCCCCAGTATATCGCGATCCCCTCAATAACGAGATGAGACTACGTTTTGAAGGGTCAAGTAGAACTATATTTTAATGACAGAGAATCTCCTTTTATGCAATGTTGCCCTCTGAAGGGCTACACCCACATAATTATCACAACAGCCAATTATCTACATGGTTCAACCCCCACGTCTCCTCCCCTCAGATAACAGGTAACACAATTAAAACAGACAATTTTAACCACATTCTGGATGTACCCCAAAAACAGGGTGTACACCTTTAAGTCCCGCACCATTCAATATCTCTCACCCAGGGGAACAACATATACAAAAATGGCATGAATCAGACCAGGGGTTCAAAAGTTAGTAAAAGTATGTTTTTACACATAACACACAGACATTGCACATATCCCCCACACAATACACATATAGGACAATAGGTGAGCCACCCCTCCCTGAGGCTCCTTGATATAATCAGACAATGATTAAATCAGCCCTCTTTGTTCTTATCTGAGAATGAAAACAGTTTATACAATCGACTTTTCTTATCTGAAACAGGATTATCTATTAGCCTAGTCGCTTTGATATTCTGAGCCAATATACTCTGTAGAACATAAAACAACATTTCTACAGTACAGCAATGTGATCATATTTTAACCAAGAATTAAATAATCATAAAACAGGGTAAAACAGTGATGAGTTCCGTTACAGCTGGGGTCTGAGCGCATAAAACTACCGAATAGCGCTCAGATCCTTTTCACACAGTTCAATTGCCATGGAGCTAAAGTCTTTCCCATAGTCTTTCATTATATGAATGGGCTCCATGGCATAGCTTTCTGTGGTATCATGGTTCACACAGGGCAAGTACCGAATGACCCCCCTGTATGTAAAGGGCCAGAATGAGTGACATACACTCTGGTATGGCCGAATACTGTGTTTACAGGGCAACATGTACCAGGGCCATAGTCGCAGGGCAGGAGGCTGGCCAACAGTCCTCTCCAAGACAAAGTGGCGAAGGGCACTTCGTCACACATCTCCCCTTTGGGGGGAAGTCTAACCAGGCACCTGACCTTCTGCCGGTCCGTGCCTCCGTTAGACGATCCACCAACCCACAGTAAACCAGTGCTAGAGCAGCCCCCCCACAACAACAAAGTGCAAGAGCAGCCCACCCACAACAAACAGTTACGGCACCTGGATATTTCGCTGTGGTGATGGGGCAACACACTGAGGGGACTTGAGGGGCAGAGGCCAGCGGCACTCTGCCCTGATGCCAGCTCTTCTGCTGGGGTACTTGGGACATATTCCGGCTCAGTAGCCAGGGAAACGTGGCAGTCAGTGGGGGTTAACATTTCCTCTGTTAACCCTGGGGCCACATTAGAAGTTAGCTGGGGAAGGGAATTTGTACTTACCCCCTCCTCCGGTTGTCCCAGTGAGGGTAGTTGGGGATCTGGACAGGCTGTGGGCGCAGAGACCACGGTCCCATCTGCGCCGTCTGGGAGATTGGTGTCTCCCCTTGTCAGGGTAAACTGTCGCTTGGGCGGAAGGACGACACCTTCTGCCCCCTGTGGTTCACACTGCCGCTGGGGGGGAAGGACTACAACTTCTGCCCCCTGGGGTTCACACTGCCGCTGGGGGGGAAGGACGACACCTTCTGCCCCCTGGGGTTCACACTGCCGCTGGGGGGGAAGGATGACACCTTCTGCCCCCTGGGGCTCACACTGCCACTGGGGGGGAAGGACGACACCTTCTGCCCCCTGTGGTTCACACTGCCGCTGGGGGGGAAGGACTACAACTTCTGCCCCCTGGGGTTCACACTGCCGCTGGGGGGGAAGGATGACACCTTCTGCCCCCTGGGGCTCACACTGCCACTGGGGGGGAAGGACGACACCTTCTGCCCCCTGTGGTTCACACTGCCGCTGGGGGGGAAGGACTACAACTTCTGCCCCCTGGGGTTCACACTGCCGCTGGGGGGGAAGGACGACACCTTCTGCCCCCTGGGGTTCACACTGCCGCTGGAGGGGAAGGATGACACCTTCTGCCCCCTGGGGTTCACACTGCCGCTGGGGGGGAAGGACGACACCTTCTGCCCCCTGTAGGGCCGGTAGAGAGACCTTGGTCCCATCTCTACCTGCCATCTGGAGGTCATCCCAGGACCAGTCAATGAAGTCTGGTTCTGCTTGTCGAGTAGGTTGGGGCTGCACAAAGCTGAGCAGGTGTTGGTAGTCCTGCTCCAGCTCCCACTCTATTGTTACCAGGTGGGTCATGTCTTTGCTCACCTCGCCTTCGTCATCCCAGACATACATGCCCATCCGGTAGTCGTAGATGTCCCAAAACCTAGACTCCTCCGTGCTGCCAAGATCAATGTCGTCCTCCAAGGCATCCCATAATAATCCCGGGCCATCATAGTCATCTCCCTCCGGTAAGTCGTGTTCAGCCGTCCAGGGGGTAAGTCGAATGGTATGCCACCAGAGGGCCTGGTATGCGTTGTCTAGCCAGATCTCTCGCCGTACCAGGGTCTCTAGTCTTGTCACCCACTCATCCAGGGGCTGCTCTCCCAATAGATACATCCGCATCGCCACACGCTTCTGTAGCCGCTGCTCATCACTGGGGAGACTCTCACCTCGCCGCCATTGGGCATCTTCCAGGGCATCATACCAGAGTTCCTTTCTGTCTGCATCCCTGTAGTCCGCGGCCTCCTCCTCATCCTCATCATGGAACGCTGTACGAAAACTAGCCGGTTCCATCCTGCTGTAGCCAGGGGCGCTGTACAGATACTAGCGTTGCCCTCAATTTGTAACTCCAAACGTTACCAGTGTCTCCGGGCTGCTTTTCCTCTTACTAGGACGCCATCCCACCGCTGCCAGCCAATGTAACGGATCTCCTGGCACCCCGACCGGGTACCTCCGTTGATAAACGCGTCCTAGCTTGCGTCGAGGCCTACAAGCACTGCACCGGACACCAAAACCACCACAGACTCCAAGGATAGTACGACAGGAACAAGCGTTTAGTAGTTACAGCTCAAGGGAGTATGCAAAAGCATAGCAATCCCCAGTATATCGCGATCCCCTCAATAACGAGATGAGACTACGTTTTGAAGGGTCAAGTAGAACTATATTTTAATGACAGAGAATCTCCTTTTATGCAATGTTGCCCTCTGAAGGGCTACACCCACATAATTATCACAACAGCCAATTATCTACATGGTTCAACCCCCACGTCTCCTCCCCTCAGATAACAGGTAACACAATTAAAACAGACAATTTTAACCACATTCTGGATGTACCCCAAAAACAGGGTGTACACCTTTAAGTCCCGCACCATTCAATATCTCTCACCCAGGGGAACAACATATACAAAAATGGCATGAATCAGACCAGGGGTTCAAAAGTTAGTAAAAGTATGTTTTTACACATAACACACAGACATTGCACATATCCCCCACACAATACACATATAGGACAATAGGTGAGCCACCCCTCCCTGAGGCTCCTTGATATAATCAGACAATGATTAAATCAGCCCTCTTTGTTCTTATCTGAGAATGAAAACAGTTTATACAATCGACTTTTCTTATCTGAAACAGGATTATCTATTAGCCTAGTCGCTTTGATATTCTGAGCCAATATACTCTGTAGAACATAAAACAACATTTCTACAGTACAGCAATGTGATCATATTTTAACCAAGAATTAAATAATCATAAAACAGGGTAAAACAGTGATGAGTTCCGTTACAGCTGGGGTCTGAGCGCATAAAACTACCGAATAGCGCTCAGATCCTTTTCACACAGTTCAATTGCCATGGAGCTAAAGTCTTTCCCATAGTCTTTCATTATATGAATGGGCTCCATGGCATAGCTTTCTGTGGTATCATGGTTCACACAGGGCAAGTACCGAATGACCCCCCTGTATGTAAAGGGCCAGAATGAGTGACATACACTCTGGTATGGCCGAATACTGTGTTTACAGGGCAACATGTACCAGGGCCATAGTCGCAGGGCAGGAGGCTGGCCAACAGTCCTCTCCAAGACAAAGTGGCGAAGGGCACTTCGTCACACCGTTACTTCCCTGTGATGACATGCCTTGTGCCAGCAATGTGGTGTATCACGTAGAATTGATATATTACTCATCCAGGTGATCAGAGCACATTGCCAGTGATGCTGGTATGTGGATTAACTTTCACTGCTACCTTTTTTTTTTCCAGTCTGAAAGATACTTACATTAAATTATATTATTTGGACCCCTATATCTGTGAACCTTTGAAAATGACCATACATGTTTGCATCCATCTTGAGGATTTCACAGTATAAAGAAATGTATACATAAAATATATATATATATATATATAATTTATATTATTAGAACACAATCGTGCTATAATAGTTAAGGTTCTCACAATTGTTCCATAAAAACAAAACATTTCACGAGCTCATAACTTTGCATTGTTCGATATATCTATTTGAAATTTTGTATTTTTTTTGCCAATCTTCATTAAATTCTGTCCAGCCAAAAAACTTAATTTATGTTGAATTTTGAAGTGATTACATTTTTTCCCATAGGAATTTTTGCTCACTTGTAGGAAAAAAATAACTGAATGGTTTGCTATTTGACAATACAATAGTAGTTTCCTTTTTTGGGGATTTATTTAGATAGCTTAAGACATTTTTGACATATAATCCTTTACATGTTTAATGTATGAAACTTGTTCACGTGACCTACTATCAGATTGCATGCATTTTGATTGGTCAATTATGGTCAGGTGGTTTTAAAGTTATGGTTCACCTGCAATGGCGGATATTAGCCACAGGGGTAGCGGACAAAATGTGAAATGCTTTCTTTATATTAATTTGCCTGCAATGGTGGACGGTCATAAGAGGGGCGAGCAAACGTTTGTTGCGGGAGGATTCGCTAGACTTACAGCCCTATTAAATTCCCTCAACATGTAAAACCATAGCCCGTAATGTAGTCTGCAAGACTTACGGCTATTAAATTGGCCCCATAAAGCAACCTGCCAATGTCTTGCTGGTTAAGTGTGAAAAAACCCTACGGGATGCTGAAAATTGAACACCGCAGCCGCAAATCCTTTGTCCTATCAATCCTGTAACTGTTACGTTTGAAAATCGTTATTAAATTGCTACGAATCCACTGGCGTTCAAACCCGTAACCCGTAAATGGAGCCAAAAAGCCACCGGGTACTAGAGAGGATCCGCAAGGGGGTTAAAGTCCTATCTGTAGCACTGTAAATGCATATATCAACACACTACTGTACTTATAATTAAAGAGAAAGTGATGTTAGGTATTACAATTAATAGCACAACATTCTCAAGCTTGTAAATCTGCAATATAAAATACTTTATTTTCAGTTTTTTTCTGTTGAATTTCCGTGTTATATCGATCTCTGCAATCTATGTGTTAATACATATAATCGAACTTGCATGGACTAGAATATAATATTTACTGATATATTAATATTGCATTACTTCTGGAATGCGGGTCCGATCTAACCTCGTAATTGAAACCCATAAGGCTTTGAAATCTACCCTCCATTTTTCAGTGATGTAATGATGACGATCTCTTTGGCCATTTGCTACGTCTAAACCCTTAACTACGGGTTTGACTAATTGATCATGGTCACAGCCACACATGCAACGTAAGCAAGAATGGTTTGCGGGTTTGCATCTACGGCCAGTAACTCTCAGCCTTGTTCAATTTAATAGCTGTGTAACACAGCCGAATGTCAAGCCCGTAGCCCTTGCGGGTGTGCAGATGCTTCAAATGTAATAGGGCTGTTAGCATGTGTTCATCACTCTTGGTGTCTGCTTAATGTTTCCCAGGGGATGATTCTTACAAATTATTTCTAAGTTATAAGTTACAAAATAATGAAAACATTGTTTTTTTAAACACAATTTTAAAACTATATTTGATTTTTTGATGATGAAAGCTGTAAAGTTATGAAGTGTGGAAAAAAATACAACTTTAATTAATGGGTTTTATACAGAAGATATGTAAATTGTACATACAATTTTAACGATTAATGCTGATAACTAAGAAAAATATAAATATATATATAGTTTGAAACCTCCAAAAGTTAATTCAATTAGGTGTACAATTATACATGCATTAAGTGACATCATAAGGGTCATCAGAAATATTATGGATAATGTAATGTAATTTTTTTTAATGTAATTTTTCATATTATATGTAATGTCACGAGTGATATCACAGTTGATGTCGATAATATCATATGTGTGTGAATGATATCACATAATGTTGTGGATGTTGTCATAAGAAAAAGCTTTACAGGGGAAGGGAGGGATGTTTGCATGGGAAGGTTGTGTTCTACCTTTACTTCCCAAGTTTGTGCATTTTCCATCAACCTGCAACCTTAACTATATCTTAACAGAGTTTGGCAATATATAAATAAATATATATATATATATATATATATATATATATATATATATATATATATACAGTTGTGCTCAAAAGTTTGCATACCCTTGCAGAAATTGTGAAATTCTGGTATTTATTTTGAAAATATGACTGATCATGCAAAAAAAAAGAATGTGTTTTATTAAAGGATAGCAATCGTACGAAGCCATTTATTATCACATAGTTGTTTGGCTCCTTTTTAAATCATAATGATAACAGAAATCACCCAAATGGCCCTGATCAAAAGTTTACATACCTTTGAATGATTGGCCTTGTTACAGACACACAAGGTGACAGACACAGGTTAAATTGGCAATTAAAGGTTAATTTCCTACACTATGGCTTTTTAAATTACAATTAGTGTCTGTGTATACATAGTCAATGAGTTTGTTAGCTCCCAAGTGGATGCACTGAGCAGGCTAGATACTGAGCTACGGCAAGCAGAAAATAACTGTCAAAAGACCTGCCTAACAAGGTAATGGAACTTCAAGATGGAAAAGAATATAAAAAGACATCCAAAGCCTTGAAAATTCCAGTCAGTACTGTTCAATCACTTATTAAGAAGTGGAAACTTCAGGGATCTCTTGATACCAAGCCAAGGTCAGGTAGACCAAGAAAGATTTCTGCCAGAAAAATTGTTCGGAATACAAAGAAAACCCACAGGTAACCTCAGGAGAAATACAGGCTGCTCTGGAAAAATACGGTGTGATTGTTTTAAGGAGCACAATACGATGATACTTGAACAAAAATAAGTTGTATGGTTGAGTTGCCAGAAAGAATGCCACATAAAAACCTGGTTTCCATATGCCCGACAACACCTTGACATGCCTCACAGATTCTGGCACACTGTAATTTGGAGTGACGAGAACAAAATAGAGCTTTATGGACACAACCATAAGCGCTATGTTTGGAGATAGGTCAACAAGGCCTATAGTGAAAAGAATACCATCCCCACTGGTAGCTCACTGATGTTTTGGGGGGTGAGCTCTAAAGGCACAGGGAATCTGGTGAAAATCGATGGCAAGATGAATGCGGCATGTTATCAGAAAATACTGGCAGACAATTTTCATTCTTCTGCACAAAGGCTGCTCATGGGACGCTCTTGGACTTTCCAGCATGACAATGACCCTAAAGCACAAGGCCAAGTTGACCCTCCAGTGGTTACAGCAGAACAAGGTGACGGTTGTAAGGTGGCCATCACAGTCTCCTAACCTTAATATCATCAAGCCACTACGGGAAGATCTAAAATGTGCAGTTCATGCAAGACGACCAAAGACTTTGCATGACCTGGAGGCATTTTGCCAAGACAAATGGGCAGCTATACCACCTGCAAGAATTAAGGGACAACTATTACAAAAGACTGCACGCTGTCATTGATGCTAAAGGGGCAATACACAGTATTAAGAACTAAGGGTATGCAAACTTTTGAACAGGGTAATTTCATTTTTTTCTTTGTTGCCATGTTTTGTTTCATGATTGGGCCATTCTGTTATAACCTGCAGTTGAATATGAATCCCATAAGAAATAAAAGAAATTTGTTTTGCCTGCTCACTTATGTTTTCTTTAAAAATGGTACATATATTACCAATTTGCCAAGGGTATGCAAACTTTTGAGCACAACTGTGTATGTATATATATATATATAAATATATATATATATATATATATATATATATATATATATATATATATATAAATATATATATTTATATATAGTATTGTAGCATTTTCATATTATTTATCTTTATGCTATGGCAATTGCTGATGTTTTACTCAATATTATGTACGGTTTAACCCAACATTGGGTGTTGCATTTTTTAGGCGCGCTTGGCTTCAAATTAATGAGCAGATAGCGTGTATATGTGACATGCAACGGGACTCTGTAGATGAGATCTGAAACAAATGAGGTCAGTAACAAATACTAAGCACTTTTCAGAAACATGTCAGTAACAGGAAAGAGGCAGTGTGGCTAGAAACAGGTTGAGATAGGAACAGGCAGCAAGTGTGGTCTGACACAGGCTGAGACACAGGCAGCTGGTGAGTGTGATTAGTTATAGGTAGGCTGCAAGATCAGCCGGGTCAGTGCTGATAAGGCAAAGGCAACAGTATGTACTGTGATCACTGCGATAAACACAAGAACCTGGCAGGGAATCCATTCAGGGAATGGGTTCAGAGAAAGTATTAATGAGGCTCAGGTGTGCGGCATAAGACAATCAGAATAGACCTAGAAAAGACTGGCTGAAAATCATCCAAGCAATCAGGATCACTATAGCTACATGAGCAGAGGATTAGAGTGCACGTCTCATCAGATAAGAGCGAAGTGAGAAGTGATTCTGTGATGAGATACAGCCTTTATTTAACTCAGACAACATATGTGTGTATGTATGTATGTATGTATATATATATATATATATATATATATATATATATATATATATATATATATATATATATATGTATGTATAGTACATAAATTGTACATTTGTGTTCACATTTCAATGTCTAAAAATAAGTTAAACATTTCCTGCTCAGAATTTCAAGAATTCCAATTATTTCATTGCATTCTGGGAACCTGGGCAGGGACATGCAAATGACCCCACAAAGGTTTCTTACTTTAATCCAATATAATTTAAACATAGCTCCTTTAATCATATGCCTGCTGTATTACACAGCTATAAAGCATAGCATAGGATGGATTATGCAGCAGTTAGGTGATCTATCCACCGACAGCTGTTTTGATCTTAAATGGATCTCATCAGTTGGTACCTAACTCCTGCTATAGATTTGTGGGAAGGTTATTAACCACATCATCATTTAGCATATGGTGGGCAAAAGAGTGATAGATGCCATCCACTGTACAGACTCCAGTAAATACATTTGTGTTCACATTTGAATGTCTATATGATGTCTATATAGCTTAGTTTCCTTTTCTCATTTAATGTGTTGTGTTTCCTCCTCCTCATCGTTCTTGCTTTTCCTTCTCCTCATGTTTCTTGCCCCTTCTGACTTCATCAGCCCTAATAATGAATAGAACTGTATTTCAAGAAAATGTAAAGATTCATTGTTATAATGAAACCACAAAACAAAAGAGAAAGTCTTGTGTCTTGATTGTATGTATGTATATTATATATACAGTAGACTCTCAGTTAACTGGAACTCAAGCAATCAGAACTTTCAAGCAACCAGAACTCTCAAGCAACCAGAATTGCCAAGCAACCAGAACAAAAATGTAATACTGTACTTTAACAACAAAATTTAATTTACAGGGCTTAACAAATGCCAGGAGCCATGTTGTCATGCCACAGGCGCATCCTCCAGCCAAATGTACCTGTGTAAGTGAGGGGTGAAAGCTGCTGCTGCTAGAACAGCCCTCACTGACAAAGATACTTAGAAGAGCATCTTATGTGCAGCTTAGCAGAGCATCCTATGTGCAGCCTCTTTACTAGTAACTCTCAAGCAACCAGAAACTTCATTTATCCAGCATCTATCAATCCTCATGGGTGACAAATAACTGAGAGTCTACTGTATATATATAGTTGCAGTAATTGCTCGTTTTGATCTTTAATTGGCGATTTTTGGGAGGTCTGAAAACGGCTAAGCAAGGAAGAAAATGGTGTCCGGAAAGCCGTAACTTTTTTAAAGCCCGTAAATTGAAAAGACATTTTGGCCTTGGGGAATATGAACAATTTGCCAAGCCTGAAAATGGTTTCACACCTATAAATCCAAACAGGAGCACAGAGGAGGGAGAGGGAGTAGAAAGACACAGCAGTTGGAGTTGGGGTGAGGGTGGAAAGAGACACAGGGGAGGGAGTGTGGTGGAAAGAAACAAAGGGGGGAGAGAGGGGGGAAACAGACACAGGGGAGGGAGATAAGGGGACAAAAACCAGGGGAGTTAGAGGGGGCAAAGAGACATGGGAGGGAGAGAGTGGGGAAAGGCTTGCAATGAGTGCCTTTGGTCGAAGGTGCTTATTGCGAGGCCCGAAAGTTGCAGGTTGGCCGACACCTGCAATGAGCGGTGAAGCACTCATTGCGGGCACGAAAGTTGGGGTTGGCTAAGGCCTGCAATGAGCGGCGAAGCCTCTCGTTGCAGAACTCACGATGAGCGATAAAATCGCTCATCATGAGGCCTGTAAAGTAGAGGGGGGAGAGGCTGCAATGAGCACCAAAGGCGCTCATCGCGAGGCCCGCAAGTTAGAGCGAGGAGAGCCTCGCATTGTGTTTATAAACTAGTGACTTGACCGTCAAAAATTACGGCAAAAAAATTTGAAGCCCTTTGCCACACTATGCAAGGCTCTACCCCCTCTACCTTGGGGCCTAGCGATGAGCATCTTCGGCGCTTATTGTTAGCTACTTTCCTCCTATAGTTTACAGGCCTCGTCGCTCATTGCAGGCCTTGGCCAAACCCACAACTTTCGGGCCTCGCCATGAGCGCCTTTGGTGCACATCACAAGCTCCACAATGAGCGTCTTCAGCGTTCATTGCGAGCTTCTCCCCACTCTCTCACTCCTGTGTCTCTTTCCCCCCTCTCACTTCCCTATGTCTGTTTCCCCCTCTCACCCTCCCGTGTCTCTTTGCCCCCTCTCCTTCCCCTGTTTATCCCCCCCTTATCTCCCTCTCCTGTGGCTCTTTCCCCCATCACTCCCACCCCTGTGTCTCTTTCCCCCCTCTCCCCGCTCTCCCTCTTCTGTGCTCCTGTTTGCATTTACAGGTGTGAAATAATTTGTGGGCTTGGCAAATTGATCATTTTCCCCAAGCAAGAAATGTGTTTCCGATTTACGGGCTTGAAAAAAAATTGCGGCTTTACGGACAAATTTTTTTCCTTGCTTTGCCGTCCTAAGACTGGCAAAAAACGCCAATTAAAAAGGCACATTAGCTTGCAACCTCAATTACAGTCTTCCTGCCTCTCCCCCTGTGCTGTGTGTGAGGTTGTAAGCTAATTTTCTAATCATTTGCCTTTTTTTGGCACTCATTGCAGCCCCGTCAAGCCAGTCATGTACTAGTCTCATGATGAGCGCATTCGTTGCTCATTGCAGCCCCCATAAAACCTATAGTTTTCAGGCCTCGCGATGAGCCTTCGGCGCTCATTGCAAGCCTCTCCCCCCTATAGTTTACAAGCTTTGTCGCTCATTGCAGGCCTTGGCCAACCCGCAACTTTTGTGCCCGGCAATAAGCTACTTTGGAGCTCATCGCGAGCCTCTCCCCCCTCTACTTTCCGTGCCTTACGATGAGCGTCGAAGGCTCTCAATGCGAGGCCCACAATGAGCGGCTTCGCTGCTCATTGCAGGCGTCGACAAACCCACAACTTTCGGGCCTTGCCATGAGCGCCTTTGGTGCTCATGGCGAGTCCCGTGATGAGAGCATTTGGCGCACATCGCAAGCTCCACAATGTGCGTCTTCAGCGTTCATTGCGAGCCTCTCCCCATTCTCTTACTCCTGTGTCTCTTTCCCCTCTCTCCCTCCCCTATGTTACCGAAAGAACACCAGCAGCCGGGACTGGGAAACTGGTCAGAGTTGAGGATAAGATGGATGGTGCTAAATACAGGGATTTTCTTGAGCACAACCTGTACCACTCTGTGCGTGATTTGAGGCTACCACAGAGGTTCACCTTCCAGCAGGACAATGACCTCAAACACACTGCTTAAGCAACACTTGAGTGGTTTAAGGGGAAACATGTAAATGTGTTGGAATGGCCTAGTCAAAGCCCAGGCCTCAATCCAATAGAAAATCTGTGGTCAAACGTAAAGATTGCTGTTCACAAGCGCAAACCATCCAACTTGAAGGAGCTGGAGTAGTTTTGCAAGGAGGAATGGGCAAAAATCCCAGTGGTAAGATGTGGCAAGCTCATAGAGACTTATCCAAAGCGACTTGGAGCTGAGATTGCCGCAAAAGGTGGCTCTACAAAGTATTGACTTTAGGGGGGTGAATAGTTATGCACATTTACTTTTTCTGTTATTTTGTCCGATTTGTTGTTTGCTTCACAATAAAAAACATCTTCAAAGTTGTGGGCATGTCCTGTAAATTAAATGATGCAAATCCTCAAACAATCCATAATAATTCCAGGTTGCGAGGCAACAAAACACGTAAAATGCCAATGGGGGTGAATACTTTTGCAAGGCACTGTATATATATATATATATATACATGTGTATATATACATATTTTCCTATATAAAAGAGAGCCAAGTAAGCATGAGCAGCAGAGCATTAACTGCTAATCATTCTGCCTGATCTTGATCTTTATTGATCAAATTCAATCTCTACATCTTACTCTACATTTTGACAAACTGATTTAATTTTGTAGAGCAAGTAACAATCAGTATAACATTATTCAGTGCATTACTGAAGATAGTGTGAAGCTTCCAAATAAGTTGTGAGAACCTGATGTACTGGCCTGTCTCCTGGTAGCGCCTCCATGCTCTGGACACTACACTGACAGACACAGCAAACCTTCTTGCCACAGCTTGCATTGATGTACTATCCTGGATGAGCTGCACTACCTGAGCCACTTGGGTGGGTTGTAGACTCTGTTTAATGCTACCACTAGAGTGAAAGCACCACCAGCATTAAAAAGTGACCAAAACATCAGCCAGAAAGCATAGGAACTGAGAAGTGGTCTGTGGTCACCACCTGCAGAATCACTCCTTTATTGGGGGTGTCTTGCTAATTGCCCATAATTTCCACCTGTTGTCTATCCCATTTGCACAACAGCATGTGAAAGTGATTGTCACTCAGTGTTGCTTCCTAAGTGGACAGTTTGATTTTACAGAAGTGTGATTGACTTGGAGTTACATTGTGTTGTTTAAGTATTCCCTTTATATATATATATATATATATATATATATATATATATATATATATATATATATATAGAGAGAGAGAGAGAGAGAGAGAAATATGGCACCGGAAAGGGGGCCCAGGGCGGGAAATTTTTGCGCCGGGGCCCTCAGTTCTCTTGCTCTGCCACTGAGTGTAATATCTACAACAGCCTTATGGATAATAATATAGCAGAATTACCAGCTTTAAAAAGCTAAAGGGCCTCATATATAATAGGACTTACTCAGAGACACATTTGTAACAATCAGTATAAACAACTTTTAATTTATATGGATATTTTGTGAGAGCTGATGCTCAAATGAACTCAGCCGCTCCTTCTCAAGCTGTAACTCAACAAAAAATACAGGTGAATTTCTTGCTACCGTGACCCTTTAAGTAACCGCTTTTGGATACAGCCAGTAGACCTGAACAGGGTCAGCCAGTTCCAGGCATTAATAAAATGAAAAACCAAGGTCAGTTTGCACAGCAGCTTTACTGCCTTAAATTGTGGAGGAGGAGATTAATCAGGAGATTACACCCCATTAACACTCATAATATTTTATTTCATGAAGGTAGTTAGAGAATAATATGTCTGTAAATAGGTACTTACAAAGGACTTCTTTAAATGTTATGCTACTGAGAAGGTAGTGCTTTTTTATTACTGCCATACTCAGTTGTGTTTTTTAAAGACACAAGTAAATTGCTGGTAAAATCATATGAAGGTAAACCCTGTTTAAAGCTCCCCTGATGAGTGATAGCGCCTTTTTGACTTCTAATTCCCCACTCAGTGCTAAATTTCAAAATAGAGCAGTTTTGGCACACTAAATTACGTTTGGCCCTTTAAAGCCCAGCTTAGCGCTGCAAGATTCGCCATAGTGCTCTCTGATTGCTATGTCGTTAAAATGCCAGTTGTTTCACATAATGATTCTGCATGCAGGAACGCATGTGAACGGCTAAATGGGGTATTCCTGTATATAATTATTAAAAACTAACTTAAAATGTGCAGCAGATAGGTTGGATGGTAGGATGTGCTTGTAGCCAAAACATCTGTCCACTACACTTGAAAAAACAGAGACAATCGTGGGCATAGGAGCCCAAACATCTGGCAATCCATATCACAAAAAAGGTGCAAAGAAGTTAAAAATGTGCAATAGTCGATGGGGTTTAAGGGGTTAGACATTCCTATCAACTGTCTGTTTTCTCTGATCAGGGACTCTGCCTGGTACATGAAAATGTGCAAATATATTTTAGTCTTCCAGAATGCTGCTGTGAGTCTATCACCTTCCTCTTGCCACATAAGCCCTGTTTTCCATTTCCAACACTGGCTCCTCGTGACATACCACATACATTTCAAATTTGGCCGGTGTTGGGGGAAAATATATCCTTTTCAGAGTCTCTTTTACGAACATTACTCAATCAAGCAGTCAAAACCAGCAAAGTCAATCAAGTTTCTTTATTCAAGCTTGGAGAGCACAACATGTCTTAAAGAAAGATAAATGCAGTGATCTAATCTCATTATTACTTGCATATCATAAAATAGATTCCTTTGCAAGCAGGGATTCTTAGGACTGATAACAAGAAATGGTGAATAAAGGGATTTCCCCAGCCCCTTGTTCTGATTGTCACAGAAAAACAACGTAGAACAACATAGAAAATGTGGAAAACTGAGTATATGCCTACAGTGCCATGCATGGATACAAATGAGTAAATACAAAGGAGTGAATGGTACAATAATAAGTGGATATATACATAATAGTGCAAATACAAAATATATATTTTCTCTACCTTTTCTGACAAGCACAACTCTGCATGATGAAGGCCCAGCTACCTGTAGAAACGCATCACTTCGTATGTTCCAACTCATGCTCTAAGATCTGCAGGTGAAAATCTATTAAATGACTACTGTAGTTCGGCAAATGTATGCAACAAAATAATATCAGAAGGGATGCAAGACAAAAAAAATAGTTTTAGAGAACATTTTGATTGAGTCAGTTTCTACTTTAAATTACTAATATATCTGTAGATTTGAGGGGAGGGTTATCCTAATGAACCTTACTCTGGCATTTTTATTTTCTAATGGCTAGTTGAAGAGGACCATTTTAATAGCAGAAAATACAGATCTTATCTACATCCTACTCATCCCAGGCTTCTAATCATTTTACAAAAAAAGACACAATGTCAGTCATCATTAAAAAAATAAATAAATACGGTAGTTAAAAATATGGTTGGGAAGGTGAGAGAGCATGTCATAAGCATATATATATATATATATATATATATATATATATATATATATATATATATATATATATATATATGTGTGTGTGTGTGTGAAGAGTGAGGTAGACATGTCCAGTAATCCAGATGAATAATCAGTATTGCAGTATATAGTGATACCTTTTTTATTGGATAAACATATTCATAGATTTCATGACGAGCTTTCGAGAGCGCACCTCTCTTTGTCAAGTCAGAGTATTTGCCTCATAGATAGCAATGAGGAAGATACACCTCAGTTCTGATTGGATACAGGACTGCACCCTCAGATCGTTAGCAGTGCACGGTCGGATGGAAAGAAATGTTGCTGTGTTTTCCCCTATCACTCCTTCTAGAACCATGTCACGCTTATCTATTGCCTTTTCTTCCAAATTTTCCAGATCCCAAATTCATGTGCATTCTTATGTCACTGAAATATACATACGTATGTGCTCTGCATTTCCTATTAGTGTCCGTTAAATTTAAACAAGATTTACTTAATACTTTTTTTCATGCAAAACACAACTTTGGTAATATTTATTTTAAATGCATAACAAGCAATTATGCTCCATGTCCCTTTAAGGTCATGAAGTCTTCCATTAAAGTTTTGTCTTTTAGTTGACAATATTAGTTGCCCTCCTTTGAACTGTTTTCTATATCTCTCCAAAACTGGACAGGCAAAGTCTAACTACAGTAGAATTAGAACCTCTCTTTTTCTGCTGTTATTTCCTCTTTTACTGTGGCTTTGTTGCATTGTCTGCTTACTTTTATACTAGTGCATATGATAAATCACTTTACTCTACAGTTGCAGTAATAAAAATACAATCAAAATATAGTTAGCTATACACTTTTCATTTGGGCTTTTATGCCCTAAGTGCGCGATTTTCCATTTGTAAGCATTAACCTTTAAGTCTTAAATACCTGAAGATTTCTTTAATTTGTTTTAATAATTTATCATTTGATTTACACCTTCTGGCCTGTTATAGATTTATGTATCTTCTACAAAACTTTCCAGTTAAACCCATTAGTAATATCTCTAATAAACAGATTGTAAAACAAAACAGCCCAGAGATCTTACCTTAAAGGACAATTGTGGTCAAATGTTTAATATATGGTATTATGTAAAACTAAACTTGATATTTGACAAATTGTATTTAATAAAGAAAAATGATTGTGTTTTTTTTCTTACTAAACAGCTTCTTGCAGTCTCAACAGGGCATGTCCTTGTCTAATGAGCCTTGGATTAGCACCAATGGAAAGTGTAAATATAGTTGTATGTGCCACATTCCAATTGTGCAGACTGAACGTCCATTCAAACTCTCCTCCCCTCTCAGGAGGTAGATTCCTGGAATCTGAAATGGTGGATTCCACAGCAAAATAGAGAAGTTATAATTTGGATTTTTTTTTAATTATTATTATTATTTTTAAAAATGCTGCTCTTTTTCAGATTTAGTTCTTCAAAAGAGAATTTTAAATGTATGTCAATAGTGATCCTTTAACAGTAACTAGCGAGGGAATACATAGTGTTTTGAGGGAGATAATGAAAGTGTTATAGCATACATACTTTTGTAAAGTGGAAATAAGCAAGGTAAGATGAGCCTCTCGCCCAAGTGTAATCAATCTGGATAGTACATACATCTGCTAAGGAAACAGTTAAAATACTACCCTCAGCACTCCCCTTTAAGAATAGGTGTTCTGCCAAGGGAAGCAAGGCAAATAGGTAACCAGACAGCCTGTGAAATAACTCATACAGGACACTCCCTTCAAAGTAGGTTCACCACAAAGCAGTTTACACAAGCTGTCAATCACCCACTATGACTTTAAAAACTCACCTACACCAAACACTTTAATACAAGGCTGTTACCACCAAGGTAAATTAAGATATAGCGACATATGGGAACCTTTAGTTGCCCAAAACTGTAAAAGTCCCACAAAAACCCCAATTTGAACACAATGGAAAATGTATCCCCTTATAAACTATAAAAAACTTTGGCAACATACTTAAAGCACTGAGACGGAACCGATTAAAAATCGTTTAATCTTAACAATTGTTTGCAGGATATTAAGATAATTATACAAGGATAAATAGTACAATAAAATAGAATTAAAATAATAAGGGATACATCACAGAAAGTCTTACACATTAGTTACAGTTACCAGACTGTGGAATAAGTGAATTTACCCATATCTTCTAGCTGATCTCAAAAGCATGACAAAGAGCAAATCCTTAAAGGCATATTAAAGTGAAGTGGGTTATGAATGCATCCTGTAGAGGAGCATCATAACCCATCTAGCAAAAATGTTTGCATGAAAAAATGCAAACCATATTTGCATTAAAAAAACAAACTGTTGCAGGTGATGTTTACACCCTCAAGATTGATCTAGGCTTCTCAGGGTATGTTTTGTAAAAGTGTTAAACTGTTTACACTGGGTCCTTAAAGGACCATATATCGATATTCAAGTAATAATGCTTGATTGGTTGCACGGTTGTTCTTTAGACATATACCCTCTCCTTGATAAATTCTGACAAATTATACTGAAACCAAACATTTCAACTTCTTCTGACTATTCTAATTTGTCTTATAGGCAAATGAGCATTTATGCTTGATTTCTGATCCTGCAATGACCTGCAAGAGCCAGCCATGGTCTCTGTGCATGTGTCTCTCTGTGAGTGAGTGTATGCATATTACTGGAGCTGGAGAAGCTAATGGGGCAATTCACTGGGGCTGTGTGAGATCACAGGGGCAATTCAGTGGGGGTGGGGGCAGCGATGGATTAAATCATTGGGGCTCGGGGAGCTAATGGGGCAATTCACTGCGGCTATGTGAGATCACTGGGGCAATTCACTGGGGCTAGGGTTACAGGGATAAATCACTGGGGCTGGGGAAAGTTTACAACAACCAGTGAATGAAGGGGCACAGACCTTGTTCTGGGTATTACAGAAATCTAAAGGAAAGCTGCAGCTCAATCCCCAGGCCAAAAAGATATAATGTATTAGTTATGCTAATTTTCGCTGGGATTTTCAGGAGGTGTCAACATTGATAGAAAACAGTTTGCAAATGCAAGAAATTCAGCAAACTTTAGGGTAACTGTTTAAATGCTTATTTTGGTATTTTTTCATGCAAACAATTTTTTTCATAAACTACTAATTCTCCTCTATCAGATGCATTAATAACCCAGCTCACTTGAATAGGCCTTTAATATTCTACAAATTTTTCAATATTGTCCTAATATTAGAAATTTAGGGTATAACAAGCCCCCATCCTTGTCTGACAGTAAAAAGGCGCTATCGCTCATCAGGGGAGCTTTAAACAGGGTTTAGCTGTATTTGATTTTACCTGCAATTGACTTGTGTCTTTAAAAAACATAACTGAGTATGGAAGTAATAAAAAAGCACTACCTTCTCAGTAGCATACCATTTAAAGAAGAAGTCCTTTGCAAGTACTTATTTACAGACATATTATGCTCTGTAACTACCGTCATGAAATAAAATATTATGAGTGTTAATGGGAAGTAATCTCCTCACTTCCCAATTATAAAGAAATAAAATATATATGTGAGCACAATTTAAGGCAGTAAAGCTGCTGTGCAAACTGACCTTGGTTTTTCATTTTATTAATGCCTGGAACTGGCTGACCTTGTTCATAATTTTATAAAGGGCATATTATCTATATAAAGTACTACATAAATCATAACTGAGAAATTCCAAATTATAGAAGAGATGTTGAAGAACTATCGGACATTTCTGCCACATGATTTGGATTTGAGATAACAGCAAAAGATCCTAGCTTGTATTTATCTGATATTAAGCCTGGCTCAGATAATGTTCTTGGCTGACTCAAGATTTGTGTTCTGTTGAAAACAGTGGAAGAAATAAAGCAAACAATTAAATATCTATAATGGAAAAGCCAAGTTTCTCTATTTTATGTGTGCCTAAATTCCATAATAAAACAACCTGATAAAAAGGTTCTGTCTTTTGTTGATATATAAAGATCAGGAGTTATGAACAGGTCTACTGGCTGTATCCAAAAGCGGTTACTTAAAGGGTCACGGTAACAAGAAATTCACCTGTATTTTTTGTTGAGTTACAGTTTGAGAAGGAGTTCATTTCAGCATCAGCTCTCACAAAATATCCATATAAACTAAAAGTTGTTTATACTCATTGTTACAAATGTGTCTCTTAGTAAGACCTAATATACAGGGAGTGCAGAATTATTAGGCAAATGAGTATTTTGACCACATCATCCTCTTTATGCATGTTGTCTTACTCCAAGCTGTATAGGCTCGAAAGCCTACTACCAATTAAGCATATTAGGTGATGTGCATCTCTGTAATGAGAAGGGGTGTGGTCTAATGACATCAACACCCTATATCAGGTGTGCATAATTATTAGGCAACTTCCTTTCCTTTGGCAAAATGGGTCAAAAGAAGGACTTGACAGGCTCAGAAAAGTCAAAAATAGTGAGATATCTTGCAGAGGGATGCAGCACTCTTAAAATTGCAAAGCTTCTGAAGCGTGATCATCGAACAATCAAGCGTTTCATTCAAAATAGTCAACAGGGTCGCAAGAAGCGTGTGGAAAAACCAAGCCGCAAAATAACTGCCCATGAACTGAGAAAAGTCAAGCGTGCAGCTGCCACGATGCCACTTGCCACCAGTTTGGCCATATTTCAGAGCTGCAACATCACTGGAGTGCCCAAAAGCACAAGGTGTGCAATACTCAGAGACATGGCCAAGGTAAGAAAGGCTGAAAGACGACCACCACTGAACAAGACACACAAGCTGAAATGTCAAGACTGGGCCAAGAAATATCTCAAGACTGATTTTTCTAAGGTTTTATGGACTGATGAAATGAGAGTGAGTCTTGATGGGCCAGATGGATGGGCCCGTGGCTGGATTGGTAAAGGGCAGAGAGCTCCAGTCCGACTCAGACGCCAGCAAGGTGGAGGTGGAGTACTGGTTTGGGCTGGTATCATAAAACATGAGCTTGTGGGGCCTTTTCGGGTTGAGGATGGAGTCAAGCTCAACTCCCAGTCCTACTGCCAGTTCCTGGAAGACACCTTCTTCAAGCAGTGGTACAGGAAGAAGTCTGCATCCTTCAAGAAAAACATGATTTTCATGAAGGACAATGCTCCATCACACGCGTCCAAGTACTCCACAGCGTGGCTGGCAAGAAAGGGTATAAAAGAAGAAAATCTAATGACATGGCCTCCTTGTTCACCTGATCTGAACCCCATTGAGAACCTGTGGTCCATCATCAAATGTGAGATTTACAAGGAGGGAAAACAGTACACCTCTCTGAACGGTGTCTGGGAGGCTGTGGTTGCTGCTGCACGCAATGTTGATGGTGAACAGATCAAAACACTGACAGAATCCATGGATGGCAGGCTTTTGAGGGTCCTTGCAAAGAAAGGTGGCAATATTGGTCACTGATTTGTTTTTGTTTTGTTTTTGAATGTCAGAAATGTATATTTGTGAATGTTGAGATGTTATATTGGTTTCACTGGTAAAAATAAATAATTGAAATGGGTATATATTTGTTTTTTGTTAAGTTGCCTAATAATTATGCACAGTAATAGTCACCTGCACACACAGATATCCCCCTAAAATAGCTAAAACTAAAAACAAACTAAAAACTACTTCCAAAAATATTCAGCTTTGATATTAATGAGTTTTTTGGGTTCATTGAGAACATGGTTGTTGTTCAATAATAAAATTAATCCTCAAAAATACAACTTGCCTAATAATTCTGCACTCCCTGTATATGTGAATGAGATCCATGTGTAAATATGCTTCCTGCCCATAATATAACTGCAACCTGTCCATCTCACAGTTATTGATCTGCTTACCATGGCCTCCATTCTATGGGCTCCAAATAAGGAGTAAACTTTACTAATAAATCAGCTACCAGCCATCAAACATCATAAAAAACCTAAGAGAAAGACTGGTAAATTACCTAATATCACAACACAGAAGTACCTGTCCCATTCAGATTTTCTAAAAGGTCATCACATTCCTCCAGTAGGGACATTCTAGCATTCTGAGAGTTACACTTAAGTCCTTAGGAGTGCTGAGATTTTCTAAATATCCTATGTCCCCCCCCCCCCCAAAGCATACTTGTGTATAACACTTAAAAAATATAAATTACATAAAATAAAACAAAATTACTAAACCTGTAATGGGGGTAAGTATAATTGCCTATCCTGTGACACCCTCCAATGATGAGCAATGAATGCATTTTGCAGATTCTGATGTGATTTGATGTCACCCTGTTCAACATTTAAATGGTTTCAAGTTCTAACCAATCAAAATTCATGGATTGACAATCTTTGGAGACCCCCATGGTATAGGAGTTCATTTTAGGTGCCATGGGCGTCCATAGGGAATCTCCATAATACCCGGCTCATAGTGGGTATTGGGGGGATTAACAGGCATCCCCAAGTTCATAGGTGGTTGCGTGCCATAAATCCCCTGCATAATGTTTATTATTATTTAACCCCTTTCCTGCCATGGGTCCCCTTGCTCATAGGGGCTAGTGCATGAGAATCTCAGGGGATCCCCGGCTCACATTGCTTAGACAGGGGGAATCCTGGGGATCTCCTGGCTCATGGGGGCAACAGTATTAACCCTTTAATTATATATGAGGAATTAAGCTGCAAATGCAACACAATTAAAGTGTTAAGTTGATAATTGCTTCAGATTTTAGGCATGTAGGGTATGTCCTTTTCTGTGGCTCTACAGTGATTGAATGTACACACAGGATTTTTCAAAAATCTCAGCACTTGTAAGGACAATGATAGATTTCACTACTGGAACAATGGGCTTTGGGCTTTTAGGAAATATCAATGGGACAGGTATTTTAAAAGCAATCAGACGGAATTTCTGGTAGGGTTTCTTATGGTGTTTGATGTGATGGCTGATAGCTGATTTACAAGTAAAGTTTACTTGTATTTTTCCCATGTGAGCCATGGGATTGAGACCCATTTTCTGTATCTGAATCTCTGAGTACAGTTTCTCCCTTTATGTCCTGTGCAGGTCCTCAAAATGCTGTAAAAACATAGTGCTTTGCAACTGCACATTCAGACGTTTTATACTATTCAATAAATGTCACTTGCTTTTCCTTCTTACCTTCACCGACTCTACACTCTTCTCTGCTTATTACTCACAATCACAATTATAGTGAAACATATTTTTCAGTACTTTGTTATTTATGCTCCTTTTTGAATCCTGTAGAGATAAGGGGGGAATCAAGTTAAATTGACTAAATGTTATAAATTATGGGGATTTACAATGCACTGTTTTTTCCTTTGAGGATCTGCATAGTTTAGGCAGAGGGAGGAGCGGTAATGGTGGTGGTGGTCTTGGGGAGGGTGGTCTGTTCTTTTGCCTTCCTCTGAGAGTCAAAGACCACTTTACTAAACATGGAAAATGCAAAATGACTGAGCTCTACAGACTACAATGCACCATGCAGTACACAGCCTATTGGCTCTAAGTGATGCACCCCCCTGTCATTACTAATGTAGGGGAAGATGGTTATAAAGACCTTCAGAAGCCCATCTAAAACAAATATATGTGGGTGAAAAGGCTTAAAAAAAAATAATTGCATTTTTACATTATTTTCACCTCTCCATCTGTTTCTATTGAGCAGATTAAATGATTTCAGTGATCCTTTAACAAGTTTACTTTTATCTAGCGAATAGTCATAAAATTAACTTTCTAGAAGTTTCAGAGCTGACCATTGTTTCTGTGCGCAGCCTTGTGGGACTAATCATAGAGTTGAAATGATTCGAGAGGCATAATCTGCGTCCAACCCTCGCAAAACATGTCACTGGCACCTGCTTTGCCCCAACCCTAACTATAGCTTGTATTTCTAAATCATTTCCTATCTTCGTCATGTATATGTGCTAATTCCATGCCAACTCTAAATTGGGCACTTTGATCTAAATTTGTCCAAAAAGCATCTGCAGACAGTAATAACTAGGATGTGGGGGAGGAATGACAATGTTGACACGCTAATAAATATTTTAACATCTCCCTCTAAATTTATGCCTTTTGGCACATTGAATAAGTCAATCATTCTAAGCAGGTGTTAGGATTGTCTGAGGATAGATGAACAGAAATAATAGCATACTTGAGAAAGTTTAGATGTATTTAAAGCAGGTTTATTTACTGAAATAAACATTATTTTAACGCATATAAATGGACACTATAGAAGTGATTCTCTAGGCATTTTTTTTTTAAATGGGTCAAAAATCGTTTTTCTGCTTCATTTCTGACTAGCACTGGATCCATTATGGTATCATAGTGTACTTAAAAAACCACTGTAATGGTACAGCTTTCATGATTTTAAGTTGAAAAGATTACAATAAACGGCTTTTCACTTTATTTGTGATTTTACAAAATTGAGCTTTATGAATGAAACATTTAAGAATTGCTGGTTTTCCCTTGGCCTTAAATCAACATTGAAAACATTTTTTATTTGTTGAATGTGAGAAAAGGCATTTGATAATGTACCACTGAGTGTTTTCTTTTTTTTAATATGATATTCTCAAAGCAGGAGAAACTGATTTGAATATCTATCTGCTCTGAGAGCGTGCCCTTGTCAACCAGTACTAAATGTTTGCTAATTAAATCTACATACATGTAGATACAGTATGCTATGTTAGTTTCAATTAAGTTTAAATAAGCTTTATTTTTTTATTTTAATAATTTTTATTGAAATACAAGGGAAAGTACACAAAATCTAATTATACATTGTAAGTTTAAATACGTTTATTTTCCTTTCTTTTTTTTTTTTTCCTTATTAATTTTGATCAACCATAACAGCTTAATATTACACAAAACCAAAATACTAATAAATATTATATTTATGGAAAAAAAAGGGGGGGGGGGGGGTTGTAGGATAGGGGGGGTATGAACCTTTGTGGATTCTTTCCATAATGCAGGTCTAGAGTTGAGTTTTATCTTTCTCTTTTTTTTAGTTCCAGACTAATTCTAGAGCCCTTTTTTTAAAATAATTTTCATCTGGTTCCGCTGAAATTTTTCTCCTAACTTCTTCCAATGAAGGAATGTTTGCTTTACAGTTTTTTTTTTGCCATGACACCTCTTGAGCCTAAGAAAATCAGATTTTTTAGGAATTGTGATTCTTTTGGAAGTTTTGGAATAGGAAATCCTAGTAATGCTTCCTTTTTATTTGGGGGAATATGAAATCCCCACAGTTTAGAGAAGTTTCTTTCTATATATGAGTGATTTTAGGGCATCCCATAATGCTTTTTTCAGTATACCTGTTTTGTTGCAGCCACTAAAACATTTACCATCCAGGGATGAATTTAAGATTTTTAGTCTCGCTGGAGTGAGATACCATCTTAAAAGGGTTTTAAAGGCATTTTCTCTTAGAACTACACTGAGAGGAGTTTGCTGCATTATTAACACAATTTTGGTAATGTTTGAAGTATGTTTTTGTTAAATGCATGAAAAAATGATTGTGTTCCATGTCCCTTTAATGCTAGAGCTACTCCGCTTTCCAACACATTTCCTTATATGTGGGCAATAATATTGTGCAGCAAACATGCAATTGTAGGGAAGTTTGTTGTACACTACAGGTACCTCTAAAACATGGGAGGAGCTCAAGTACAAAGATGGTGGAAAACCATTTATTTTCATTGCAAGTTTATTCACACCAAAATCAAATTGAAAATGTGTTTGTTTTACATAGTTAACATAATGAAAGCTGGGCAATTACAGTAGCAATGCACTCATACAGAAGTCTCCATTCTTTGGAAAAGAGATGGTGTACTCCAAAACTTTGCAATCTGGCAGCCAACTCATAATTCTAACTGGCAAATTTATCCCAGCATCCTGGGCAGATCCTCATCTACACCTACTAAGGGGTGGATGGAAAGAAACAGATTTGCTAGCCCTTTAACCACTATATTTCAAATGTATGTTTTGAAAGCAATTTGGATTTATCTTCTTTAACTATTGAATTTCATGATCAACCCAGAAACTAGGTAGTCAGTTGTCCATATTTTTATGGATACACAAACAAATATTAAAATATAATTGTTACGACCCAGGGGTGAGGGGGACCAGGTTTACCAGCTGACCCTCCTGCTTACTATTACAGGAGCACCCCTGGATGGTCTCGTTTCTGATATTCTCAACACTTCTGGCTTCTCCAGGACAGGAACCGGCTCAGGACCTCAGGAGCACAGAAGGTCTTCGTTCGGACCCTGGTCTAACTATTGACTACCGCTGCCCTTTTGTATGATCAGTACAGTGGCCCTGACAACATTGTGTTAGTTAATGGTTGTTTTAATCAATGCACAGTTAGATTATCTACTCGAGGCAGGATCAAAGAAATATTGTCTAAAACTTGAATAGGTAAGAAATGGTAACTTGTTATAATCCCACTTGACCTAGTTTTTACAAAGACTTTTTCTCTAGGTTTGTGCAAATCCTCTAAGTGATTTTCCTCTACATTTCAAAAAAGTAATTTACCGTTTCCATTTACTCTTTCATACATATAAAGTAGTACATAATTAAACATTGAAGAATACTCCTGATACAAGCCAAGCCGCCACAATTCAATGAATCCTGGAGTTGTTTGGAGATTTGCTGGCCGGTTTCCAGAGAACTGTAGAAAACATTCTTAATTTCATGTCTATTTAATTTAGTCAAAACTCACCAGAAAAAGGATGCGAGCAGACTATGAAAAGAGTCTCATCATTTTACTCCAATTATACATAGTAATTTTACAGTTCCCTAGGTCATTTATATATATATAAAAAAAAAACTAAGTAAATTTGAACAAATGATTGAAATGCAAAATGTATCATACATTTTTATTACAATTATTTGCTTTTGCCAAAATTACAGTGAAGATGCAATGCAAAAAAAAGGGGGAAAATCTACATTTGATGCAGGTTTCAGCTGACCTGAATATTTTGAGGAAAAACTCACGTATTTGTGAAGCATGTAATAAACTAACAACATTACAAATGATGTAAACAATAATCACAAAATCACTTTTAAAGAAAATGTTCTTTTTTTGCATGTTCTCTTCGTATGTTGAAGGTTTCCTCTTGTATTTCTACTGCAGTTGCTTCTATCCTTGAGTCCATCGCCATTGTACTTATCTACTGCAGTGACAGGGGTAGTAGGATTGTCATCTAATATGATCTTTTGTATTTGGTACGTACTGCTTCCCACACTTGGTTTTCATGGCAGGGATACTGGAGCGGGTTGCCAGTTCCTTCTCCAGTGGGCTATATACCGCTCCTGGTATTCCTAGGTGGTCTCCCATCCAAGTACTGACCATGCCCAACCTTGCTCGGCTTCAGGGTGGTGTGACCTCTTGATTCCCTGACTGGAGTTGAACCCAGTTTGCAAAAATATCAACACCCCTCTAAAACGTTAAGTTTTTTCACCATTATTATGGATGCCTAGTAGGCCAGCAGTGTAATTAAAACATATTTTATTATACAGTTGTAAAATGTCAACCCAATATAACAATTATCTTAAAAGACCATGGAAAGAATCTTTTTTCTTTCATCTGAACGAGGATATGTGCTAAAGGTTTGATGCTTTCTTTTTTTAGAGAGAAGATCCCTGAGCAAAGAAAACAGACTTAAATGTATAATCCATAGACCTGTTAGAGGCAGCAATTGATCAAAAGACTTGTGATGCAGGGACCGGTAACTCAATGCAGCAGCACCACTTGGCACTTCATATATAAAAGAAGGAAGGAATGGTGGAAGGAGGGACAAAGGGGAAAAGAAGAGAGAATAGGGAGACAAGAGTGAAAAGGAAGAAAAAAGTGGGGGTATGGGGTGTAGATAGGGAGAGAGAGAAGAGAAAGAAGGAGAGACTATGGAGATGGTGTACAAGGAAAGGAGGAGATAGGAGAAGTGAGATAGGGGCATCGGGGGGGGGGGGGGGATCGAAAAAAGTGATGGAAGAAAGGAGGGAGAAGCCACAAAAGGGGAGAGAGAGGGGAAGGAAAAGAGGTGGGAGAAATGGGGAGAGAGAGAAAGAGGAGGTACTGTATATATATAGTTGAATTATCAGAGAATTGCAGTGAATAGTGATACCTTTTTTTATTGGACAAATGTATTCATAATAAAGCGACAAGCTTTTGAAAGATAATGCCTCTCTTTATCAAGTCAAAAAGCGATACTGATCAGTATCGCTTTTGACTTGATAAAGAGAGGCATTATCTCTCGAAAGCTTGTCGCTTTATTATGAATACGTTTGTCCAATAAAAAAGGTATCACTATTCACTGCAATACTCTGATGATTCTACTGGATTACTGGACATTCACGGCTACCTCACTCTTTAGATATATATATATATATATATATATATATATATATATACAGTGCCTATAAAAAGTATTCACCCCCTTGGCATGTTTTGTGTTTTGTTGCCTCACACCCTGGAATTAACATGGATTGTTTGAAAATTTGCAACATTTAATTTACAGAACATGCCCACAACTTTGAAGATGTTTTTTTTTTAATATTGTGAAGAAAACAACAAATAGGACAGAAAAAGTCGATGTGCATAACTATTCACCCCCCTAAAGTCAATACTTTGTAGAACCACCTTTTGCGGCTATCACAGCTCCAAGTCACTTTGGATAAGTCTCTATGAGCTTGCCACATCTTACCACTGAGATTTTTGCCCATTCCTCCTTGCAAAACTGCTCCAGCTCCTTCAAGTTGGATGGTTTGAGCTTGTGACCAGCAATCTTTAACTCTGACCACAGATTTTCTATTGGAGTGAGGTCTGGGCTTTGATTTGGCCATTCCAACACATTTACATGTTTCCCCTTAAATCACTCAAGTGTTGCTTTAGCAGTGTGTTTGGGGTCATTGTCCTGCTGGAAGGTGAACCTCCGTCCTAGCCTCAAATCACGCACAGAATGGTACAGGTTTTGCTCAAGAATATTCCTGTATTTAGCACCATCCATCTTTCCCTCAACTTTGACCAGTTTCCCAGCCCCGGCTGCTGAAAAGCATCCCCACAGCATGATGCTGCCACCACCATGTTTCACTGTGGGGATGGTGTTCTTTGGGTGATTTGATGTGTTGGGTTTTCTTTGATGGCCGAAAAGTCTGTCTTTTAGCAAACTCAAAACGTGTCATTTAGTTTTTTGCTGAAAGTAATGGCTTTCTTCTGGCCACTCTGCCATAAAGCCCAACTCTATGGAGCGTACGGCTTATTGTCGTCCTATGTACAGATACTCCAGTCTCTGCTGTGGAACTCTGCAGCTCCTCCAGGGTTACCTTAGGTCTCTGTGCTGCCTCTCTGATTAATGCCCTCCTTGCCCAGTCCATGAGTTTTGGTGGGCGGCCATCTCTTGGCAGGTTTGCTGTTGTGCCATGTTCTTTCCATTTGGATATGATAGATTTGATGGTGCTCCTGTGGATCATCAAACATTTTGATATTTTTTTTATAACCTAACCCTGACTTGCACTTCTCAACAACATTGTCCCTTACTTGTTTGGAGAGTTCCTTGGTCTTCATGGCAGTGTTTGGTTAGTGGTGCCTCTTGCAAGGGGGTTGAAGCCTCTGGGGCCTTTCAAAAAAGGTGTGTATATGTAATGACAGATCATCTGACGCTTAGATTGCACACAGGTGGACATCATTTCACTAATTATGTGACTTCTACAGATAATTGGTTGCACCAGAGCTTTTTTATGGGCTTCATAACAAATGGGTGAATACATACGCACATGCCAATTTTCTGTTTTCTATTTCAAAAAAGTAGTTATATATTTTTCTAATTTTACTTCACCAACTTAGAATATTGTGTTCTGATCCATCACATAAAATTCAGATTAACAAAACATTGAACTTAAGGCTGTAATGTAACACAATAGGTAAAAAGTCAAGGGGTGAATACTTTTGCAAGGCACTGTATATATATTTATATATATATATATATATATATATATATATATATAAATAAATATATATTATAATATAATATTTTAATTTTGCACTAGAAATCAAGGTGGTGAGAGGGGTACCTTCAGTGAGCAGGCCTAGGGCAGCACAAAACTTAAATATACTACTGGTATTAATGCTATTGAGCACTTTTTTCTGTGAGGGAATGAGCAGGCCCTTTAACACAAATAAAAATATTTGCTTCAATATCCCTTTAAATTTTGGCTTCCGTACTATGTTTTCCAGTAGCTGTATGCGTTTACTGTGTATTAACTGTCACAGATATATTTAAATTCCAGTTTTCTTTCACATTCAAACAGTGTAGCTAGGTAAATAAAACTGAACACACAGCATTGTGGGGATGTTAGACCTGTTCCACTTTAGCGCAGCAAAAGCACTAACCACTTTAGCAGTCAGCTTTGATTAAAGGAGCACTGTTGTAAGGTAACAACTTCACATGCTTATGAAGTATGGAACAAAATAACAACATTAGCAGGTATCCAAGGCGGGAACATAAAATATTTTTAGTGAAAATCTTATATTAATAAGAACTCTGTAATGGGGATGTCAACTAAGGCTGATAGTCTATGTTTAGCTTGAAGGTTATCCTATGGGGGCTTACTCTTCAATTGTCAAGTGTGCAATATAGCAGTTTTAAACAGAACTGAAAATAGGTATTACCTACAATATGTCATGGCATTGCTTGAACCAGGACTATGTTTGCAGCTCAGTGAACCTCACAGTGTGCCACTGAGTCCTGTACATGCAGTGGAAGGGTGCTGTTCGTCATACACCAGTCAGACACTAGAATGCACAGCAGAAAGTTTGCTACAGCTGTCCCACCCCTAATTATGCATAATGGATGGAGCTAAGCGGCACAGCGCGTCAGACAGAAACCAATAAAAGTAAGCGCTCTAAAGAATAACTGCTAGCATTACAAATTTGAAACATTATAAATCAAGTATACTTATGTATGTACTTTGTTTGAAAATCCATTATTTTTATAATACAGTGGTCCTTTAAGACAGTCAGAACCAGCCTTCAGAGCTCATTTGTTTTTCTGCAACTCTGTGTTCCTCTCCATTCTTGGACTGTTTCTTCAGGCTTTGACTAACCCTTGCTCCTGAAATCCGGCTCCCTGACCTTGGCTTGTTTACTGAACCCGCTCTTCTGTCCTCAGTCTGCCCTGACTATTGGATTGTATGACTATACTTCTGCCCCAGTCCATTTCATACTTTTGCTACTGGACTCAATCCCTCTCCTGGCTTAATAAACTGAATCCACTATCCAACCACTTCTCCCAGATGTGTTATTATAGTTTATTTATTATAGTTTATTTATAACGCGGCAACATATTCCGTAGCGCTGATGTGTTATCCTGTTAGGAAGAAAAGTCTGTCATCATTAAAGCAAACTTGAATATAATAGCTAAAAAGTAAAGGCTGTATGTATTTATTTTAAGATAAAGTCATATATATATATATATATATATATATATATATATATATATATATATACATACACACATACAGTATATACATATATACATACATATTTTTTTTATATATACACATATATGCATGCATATATATATATATATATATATATATTTTTATATATATATATATATATATATATATATATATATATATATATATATATATATATATATATATATATATATATATATATACCATTACTCATCTTATAGTGGAGCTGATAAGCAGCAGATGAGTTTACATTTCGAAAGTAAGTCTACTTTTGAATGTTGCTTTTTTAAAATAATTGAATATGAATATATTAGCTAGCGTCTAGTTAAATCAGTTATCTCATTTTGTTAGTACATAAATACAAACAAAAAGCAAGCCTTGCCATAGCCTACATTATACTGTATAGTGTAGGAGCATTCCAGAGCCCCTTTAATGCATTATCTTTTTCACTTGACCACATGTCTCCACATGTCAGAGTAGCCACATGAAGAGAAATCACATGCACTAGAGTGGAAAACCCCAACAAATGTGCGGCCAATGACCCATGTACTGAGTTTGAAAGTCATAATAAGACAGACGAATTACCACTATGATTTGAACAACAGGATATTTCATGGATATTGTGAAACTCTCTTATCTTTTGCATGTTTGTGCCGCAGTTGAAAGGAGTCTTGTGGTCAGTTATTTTCTATCTGTTCTTTTCCATAACTAAATTTTTAGAAACTAAAAAAAAAAATAAAGAAGCAAACTTTTCATTTTTTTTCACCACTGTGGTCAAAAATGTAAATACAACTTTTGGAACAAATGCACTTAACAAAAAGGCAATATATTTTAATATGTAAAAAAAAATATTAAATGTCTCAAAGTAATTACTTTTATAAGCAATTATGCTTCAGTGGCATATACCTTTTTAGTTTCCGTAGACCTACTACCTGATGTGGGAATAGACTTTGAATACACAGAGAGTTTGTATCTAAATAATGGGAATGTGAAATCTACAACTACTAGTGTGTTCATTGGCACTAATGTCAAAAACAAAAATGGAAGCATGTAGTAAAGAATATTTGCAAATAAAAGTGTTTAATGTGAGAAACTTCCTGATGCTGGATAACCTCCCTGACTTTTATCTGCTTACTACAAAGGCAGTGGTAGGAAATTGGGGGGATTATATAAACAGAGGACACACAAAAATAGCAAAATGAAACTTAATCATGCATTACCAGATTTGGCCACTAGGAGAAGTATGCCTTTCCAATGAACGTTTTGATTTATAATTTATATATATACCCCCCCCCCCCCTGATTTTTTTGGACTCCTACGACCATGTACAAGGGCCTTAAGACTTTACCCTCTTAACATCAGAGGGATAATTGACTTACCTGCTACCTCAAACTAATCGAACCAAGACAGCTGAACAACATCTACTCACCACTCTGCAATGTAAAACCCCAAATTTAGGGAATACAATGGACAAAATGTAATACTTCACTTAATAAACAGGTTTCAGTCATACTTCAACACTTACCTAACAAAAAGGGGGTTACTCTCTCTCTAACAGGAATCCCAAAATGCATTATTTACTACTAATAGACTACATCCTCAGCAGAACCTACACTATACTATATACAAGACGGATACCTTTCCCAATCATAAGGATGGGCAAATCAAAAAACTGCCTTCAAGCCAAATGTACACCAGAACATTTTAAGCCACTATCACTGGACCAAACCCCTCCACATGAACCTACCACAGGCTCCTCAGAAGGGTCAGACATTGAGGAGGACCATAGAAGCCCTGCTACAATGTGGAATTATCTGATATATCCCTGGCCAAGTTTTAAAGCCTGCTAAAATCTCACCTATTCAATGCAGTAAGAGGAATTAACCAGGATATCCAAGACCTTGGGCAACGCACACACTCAAAACCATCACTGACAAAATCATAAACACTCAATCCAAAGACAGGTCAGATATCATGCAGAACACTTCTCGCATATGTCCCTTAGAAAACAAACTAGAAGATCTTGAGAACAGGTCCAGACGCCATATTGTGAGAATGTGTAGTATTCCTAGATCAACCACAGACCTCCTAACTTGAAAGCGGTAGTACACAGCATCTTTCCCACTCATCAAAATAGCTCCTGGGAAATCGAAAGGGCACATAGAGCCCTAGGAGGTTCAACTAAGTTATATCTCACTTTCTACACCAAAAAGACCAGGGATTTACTATTAACAGTGGCCACACAACGTTCATCTATTACTGTCCCTGACGGCTCTCCTCTGCAAATATGTGCAGACTTGGCTCCATCTATTCTACTAATACGCAAACAGCTCAAACCTGCTACCTCAATTTTGATTTAAAACAATATAAAATATAAATGGGGATTACAGTTTTGTCTTATCTTCCAAGTTGGATCAACCATTCATGTAGCACACAATATGGAAGAATGCTGTATTCACCTCATCAACCTGAACCAGATCACAGAAAACTACCCACCAGAGCCAAACACTCCTCAAAGACCCATCAGGCAATAGACAGAGATTCCTAGACACAAACACTAGCGGAGAATCCAAACAACTTCAGAAACATCCTTATCCCTCCAACTCTGGCTCTTCCACCAGCAGAAAAGTAATCTATGCCACTGACTAGTCTGATTATGCAACACAGACCAAGATTTGCATCAAATTTGAACCTAAGATTCTTTAAGTCATAAAGTAACTGATTGACAACTTTTGTTGTATGACTCATTAACAGTTATTCAGAATTTGCTTCCTCTCTTATTCCTAGACCTGGTCACCAGACTTTACCTCTACTTACATATACAATGCATAATTAATATCTCTATTGTCTTTTGAGCAGACAAATTAATACCCCTAACTGTCTTATTATGATGCATTATACATGTTAATAGCAGTTGATCAAACCTGTCTAAGTACTTAACTTGTATTGTTTACTAGATGCACAAAGTTAGCGAACAATGTTTACAATTATTTTCCTCACATTGGGGGAAATCAAAGGTTTGGAAACCCCACACCCTTGTCCTGGCATGCAAGTGGCTACAGTTCATTTCTGAGGAAGTATATTTACCATGATGTTTACCATATTTTTATTGGTATACAGTATTTTGTGTTCCCTTTCCCCTTTCTCTCCTGTCTTAGATCTTCAATATTGCTGAACCAACCCTCTGTTACCTCCAGAACCACTGATCTCACCCCTTCTCGCTTGGCAACACCATCACACCAAGACAAGCATACCCCTAACTCCTAAGGTAGCATGACAAACTTGACTTTCACGTTCATAACACACTTTGTTAACGGGTTCAACTGGCCCTTCAAAAGTTGTAAAGCCTTTATCTCTCATGTCTCAATGTCTATCAGTTCTACTGTATTCCTTCAGGAAACTCACTTTGCCCATAATAAAATCCCCAAATATATGCATAAAATATACCCCACATTATTTGCCTTAAGCCAACCCACCAAAAAAGCAGGAATAGCCATATTACTACATAGGGTCTTCCCTTTCAACATAGAATATTAAAAAAAAACAGATCTCGAAGGAAACTATATAATTTTTACCAGAACCCTTCTTGGTACAAAAATCTCCTTGTTTAATTTGTATTCACCTACTAATATGCCCCATAAAGCAATTCTCAAATTACTCAAACATCTTAGGTCCAGGGACCTTGCCAAAATATTTTTTTTGGGGGAGACCTCAATTTCACTCTAAACCCGTTACTAGGCAGATGGGATGGCAAGTTCTCAAATAAACCGAGACAGATCAATTTCCTATTAAACGAGCTACAGCTAGTTGATGAGATTAACGCGCTCAGGAGAAAGAGAAAATAACATTTTCACAACAGTCCATAGGTCCTACTCTATTAAACTTGACGCCTCCTTATCTGGTCACACAGATAAGGCAGAGATCTGTCTGTGTCTCTAGTCAGATCACTCTATAGTCAGTACATCCTTAGATGGCCCAACTCCATACAACCTTATTTTTAGAGGCTAAATGAAATGCTCATATTCAGTCCAACCTTTAGAGATCAAATTGCCCATAACATTGTATTATTTTTCTCCACCAATATTAATCAAGACTCTAATATGGGCTGGGAGGCTCACAGGGCCTTCAGCTCCTGTATTAAATTAGCCACCGCACATAAAAAATGAAAAACGTTATAGAGAAGAAAACCAAATAAACCCCACCATTAATCTCTGCTGGAGGCTAGAAATAATTACATCAGAATAGCCTTGTGCTATCAACCCATACTGAAAAAGCTATGAGGTAGACACACCATAAATTCTACTCTAAGGCCAACCAACCAGACACTTTCCTAGCCAGAAAACTTAAAGGGAAACTATCCCAGTCAAAAGTTTTTCAGATAAAAACATCTTGTGGAGACATTACCACTAGCCCCAATAATAAACAAAAAACATTTCTAAAATTTTCCCGAATGCTATAAACATCTTCTCCACATAATCTGGAAACACAAATGTCCTCCTTTCTCCCATCCTGCAACTTCCCCTCCCTCTTGACCCATGAAAGAGAGACACTTTCAGTACAGGAAGTCAAAAGGGTTATACTGAGCCTGAGAGTGGATGGGGCCCCTGGACTGGACGGATTCATAAACCTTTACTTTAAAAAATATGTGGATCTTCTGGTTCCCAATTTGACTAAACTATATAACAAAATTCTAGAGTGTCATCTGTTTTTTTCCCCGAAAGAGGACCGTGACACACTTGAGGTTAAAAACTACAGACCCATTGTTAAATGGGGACATAAAGATCCTTGCAAAGGCAAACAGAATTGCTAGTTTCCTTCTTAGACTTATTCATAAGGATCAAGTAGCCTTAAGCCCGTTCAGAAGAGGCAGGTGACAACATTAGACAGATCTTAAACACTATTTACTGGGCAGGTCAAAATCATATTACAACATCTCTGTTAGCTTTAGACATAGAAAAAGCTTTTGACTCCCTTAAATGGCTATATCTCAGGGCTGCCCTGACAAAATTTGGCTTCGCTGGCCCTTTCAATAATCTTATTAAAACTTACTGCAAATCTCCCAAAGTGTCTTTAAAAATGCCTGGGGTCTCAAAAGCTTATCTCAATATCCAACAAGGCACTAGACAGGGCTGTCCGTTCTCACCACTGCTATTTACCCTAGCAATAGAATCCCTGGCTCCATGTATAATATATAACTCCAAATGCAGATAATTAAAATCAGCCTTTTTACAGATGATCTCCTGTTTACCCTTTCTGAGTCTGTGGCCTCAGTCCCAACCTTATTACAAACTCTAGAAGATTTTGGAGGATTCTTGGGCTTAAAAATAAATGTACAGAAAATGGATGCATTAAATATCTTCTTGTCTCCTCCAGGCCAAAAATTCAAATTCACATGGCCAGATTCACACATCAGGTACTTAGGGGTCAACATCACCTGTCGGATGTCGGATCTCCACAGGGCCAACCAATCTGTTTGCCTTCCCCTGGATCAATTAATACATAATCCACAAATTTGCAGATCAGAGGAGATCTTAAAAGGTTTAACTTCATGGACTAAAAGTATTTTTCAACCACATTTACTATGCAACTATATAGAGGGGGCCTATCATACCGAAACTTCAAGTTATACTACAAAGCAGCACAATTGTCATATATCCCCATAGCTCACGCTACAACTCATCAACCTTTATTGGTCTTTATAGAAAATCTTGTGATTATTATTATTAATATTAACTTTTATTTGTATCACGCCAACATATTCTGGAGTGCTGTACAGGGGATACGAAGAAGGAAAAATACAATATTAACACATTCAGAAAATAAAGGGCCCTGTTTTGAGTTTAGAATCTTTGTTTTTTCCAAAGCACCCTATAAGATTTGAAACTTGCTACTTACAACCTAAAGGAAATGCAAGGGGCAGAGATCTAGGGAAGAGTAACAGATACAGAATAGCAAGGAATAGCAAGGGTCAGGAAGTAAGGAAAAGATTTTTATTTAGTTGGATAGGAGAGGGATCTGAAGTGAAAGGCTCTAGTATGTAATATGTTGTCTGACCCCTAGTGGTGAGATAACATAATCTGCAAGTAGGAAAGTAGGAAAGTCAGGTGATTTCCATGACTCTATAAATTTAATCTGAATAGGGGCGGGTGGATGAGGGGCAGGGAGGGAAGTGCCCTCAGGATATCATAAAACTTAGCAGGCCTAGGTGCAGGGATGAATTAGCACCAAACAATATGAATACATGGCTTGAAGGACAGGTAGTACATTAAGAGAGAATAATGAGAGAGACAGATTGAGAATTTAGGTGACAGGAAAGACAGGAGATATGTAAGAAGGAGGAGAGTTAAAGTAATTATGCAAGCCATAAATGGCGAAAAGACGGGGGAGAGTGGAGAGAGCCAAGCAGGAAACATTTGTTAGGAATTGAAAAAATGCTAGAAATAATTATATCTCCACAGATATAATAACACGCATACAGTAGTAATATTAATAAAGATATTGGTTCCAGGGATGGGGCAATTTCCATAGTCTTCTCCATACCTTTTGGTGTGTATGCAGCTCTCAGGATATCACAAACTTAGCCGGACTTGGTGCAAGGATGCGTAGCACGACTTTTGGGCTCACGAGATGTCCGCACCATCTCGTGTGTGCCCACAAAGGCTGACAAATGAGCGTACCCACACCAGCGTGCCAGTACAGCACTCTGCACTTACCTTCCCCTCCACCTCCTTCTCCAGCTCAACCTCTGTCCCTCCGGTACTCACCCTCTCTCCCCAGCTCTCCCTCCTTCCCTTAGTACTCTCCCTCTCTCCCCAGCTCTCTCTCTCCCCACTACTCACTCTGTTTCTCCCCCTAGTACCCACCCTCTAACCACAGGTCTCTCTCCCCCAGTACTCACGTTCTCTCTGCACGGGTGTGGGAGCTCGCCTTTGTCGGCGCACACATGACGTCGAGCACGTCGTGTGCACCCCAAAAGGCAGGATGAATTAGCATTTCTGTTGTGTATGCAGCTCTCAGGATATCCCAATCTCAGCAGGCCTCGGTGCAGGAATGAATTAACACTAAAAGATAATGGAAACATGGTTTGAAGGACAGATAGTTCATGAAGAGAGAGGAATGAGAGAGATAGATTGATAATTTAGGAGACAGGAAAGACTGGAGACCCCCTGATGAACCCCCATTTGTGGAATTCATCATCTGGCTCCCAAAACTCTCTCTATTTTAGTGAATGTAGCTAGCCGATACATCAAACAGTTCCTTACATTTTGGAACTGGGCATACCAAAGCACCTAAATAATCTACTCTTACACCATTATCCCCACGCACAATTCCCATCAAATATCTCAATAAACTCCTTGGCCTGGTGGAGATCCTATGGCCTGATGAGAGTTGGTGCATGGTATAAGGATAACCCGATTACTACAATATCCCACTGCAAGAACACTTTACCTATTGCAGAATAAAACACTTAATCTATACTACCGAACATACCCAGGGTAGACCAGGTTCAAACTGGTTCACCAGGATCTGTGACAAAAGGCATCCCAAGCCTTCTCTATGATAACTTTAACATAGATCCCGTTATACAAAACCTTAAAGATGTAAGACTTTGGGAAAGAGACCTAGATCATACATAGTTGGGATCAAGAAACCTGACAGGACTCCTGGTTGAACCTCACAATAGGCTCACTTAATAGCAGCATTCTTCCCATCCGATAAACTTTATAAATGGCACCAAATAATTATTGCAAAAGGGAGAGGATAGTTGTAGAGTATATTTATGCATCTTGGGGTTCTGTATCCAGGGGAGCCAGAGATGTAAATCTGGCACTGGTTACATAATATAATATTTAAAGAAAATCTTAATTTTATCATATTACAGGAAAAGTAAAACCTTTGTCTGCTTACCTCTCAGGCTCCTCGGTTTTAGATGCTGATGCTAGAAGTCACTTACTGAAGCAGCCATAATACCCCCTACACAGTGAGTGACTTCTACCATCACCATCTCAGAATTGGCAGAACAAACAAAGTATTAAAGTCTAATAAGGAACTTCCTAGCCACAAGTAGAATCTTACCTGGCCCACATGCATAAACATAAAGTATTACAGGCATGTCAGCCCCTATACACTAGCAGAATTTGCTAAAATATTGTCTTTACATTTTTTTTAATTATGTTGCTTTGTTACATACATCACAAACATGTGACCCCCCCCCCTCCTTTAACAATAGAAACACATGCTTCTGTATATATATGAAGTGCTGTATAGAGAACACAGATATCTAATCTCACTGGCACAGTTTCAAGTGCTCTGGGTGTTGTGCTCCGCTGCCTCTTGGAGTGAGATTGACTCTGTGAAGGACACAATAATATGCCAGCAGCTCTATGCAAAAATATCAATCAATTTTGTTGAACGCAGATAGGTAGAAACTTGGCAGCAACAAGATTATCATTTCACAGTGTGCCTGGAATATAATGCAATCATGTAAGAATATTTGAAGTCAGCCTTTCAAAATATCCTTATCCACTTCCCAGTGGGGATAATGTGCTGATTTCTAATGTAGTGGAGTTTAAGGAAAATGCTGCATAATATTATATTATGAAGTCATTGCTATATTATGTACAACAGTGGTTCCCATCTGTTATTTCTTTAAAGGGCCACTGTACTTACAGATCTGCAGTAAAATTAGGATTTAAAGTTAATGTAAATTGTATATTTTAGTGTTTCAGACTTTTGCAGATTCTCTCTGGGACCTATCAGGTGTCTATGAAGTGGAGTAGTATCTATCCTGGAGACTGTCCAGATAGGAGTCTTTATCTACCTCCTTCCCAGCATTTTTTTTGGACAGCCCCCTGGGCAGATCTCCTATCATAGACGTCAAATCGGAACAGGAGAGAAGAAGTGCTAGTCCCTGAAACAAAAAACTTCAAATGTATGTTATAAAAGCTATATTGATTTTATTTGCTTCAAACACTGATTGTATTCCTAATGAACACACTATTGTACCGACACAATAGTTGGTATTAAAGGGGCATTTTCTATTATGCATTTAAAAGAGCAGTTTTTAAACATTAGCAGCCTTATTAAATTGCGATTCGGCCAATTGAAAAGGGCTCTATATAAGCACATAGAATATTTCTACTACTTTTTCTTTAACATAGCATTTCAAGGGATCTGCTTTGGAAAAGGGGATGTGGGGCAAGGGATCTGCTTTGGGAAGGGGTCTGACTTAGGCAGGGGATCTGCTTTGGCAAGGGGTTTGGGACAGGAATCTGCTTTGGGAAGGGGTCTGGGGCAGGGGATCTGCATTAGGAAGATGTCTCTTGGGGTGTCTTTAGAGTGGCCAGTGGCTGGGGAAGGGGTATCTTGTGGGGAAAGGAGCTGGTTTCTGCAGCTGTCTTTTGCAAGTTGCACTGAGGCGGGCGGAGAAGTTGGCACTTAGTGATTTGGCATCTGGAGGGTGGGGGCAAATTTTTTTTTTGACACATTTTGCCCTCTATTCACTAGCTGGTGAATGTTGCATGTATGGATGTGGTGTTTACATCTCTGTATGAACAATTTGCTATGGAAGATGCCTATTTCAGACCATGCTTGGGGAAGTTAGTAGGTGTCAAGTTCTTTCAGCATCAATGGTATAATCCATTCCACACCTTCTTGTCCACTGTTCAGTTCATGCTTTTATGCTAATGATTTACACAGTTTTTAAAATGTTTCATACTGACAAAAGCAAAGATTAGTTGTAGCAAGCAGAAGCAATGACTCCTTAGATATAACTTCCAATTGGTATTTGTTGGGAGACATGGATAGAAACATATTGATTTCTTTAAAAAAAAATGATGTGGAGATGTAAACCTTATCACAGAGGTCTTGTTCAAGCAACGTTTCTTGGTTAAATTGACTTCCAATATAATGTTTATTTTTTGCATTCAGACAGAGTGTCTGAAAACGTTAACCCTCTAGGGCCCCTATTCAGTTGAGCAAATTGTAGTTACGGGAACCTGTAATGAAGCCCGTAAACTAATTTGCTATTCAATTGGCATATTTTCGCTACGATTTGTGGGTTACAAGCTGAAAATCCCTGTGATTGTCCAAATCGTAACTCCGACCCAGCTAATACTTTGATCTTTCAATGTTACGATCGCTAAAATTGCAAATCGCTATTTAATTGCTACAATTCCTCAAGGCCGCAATTGTACTCACATCCGTAAATGGCAAATGTAGAAGAAAACATCTGATCATCGCACTGTAAATGCAAATAAAAATAAATACTGCACTTGAAAATATGCGGAAAGTGATGAAAGACATTATAATTAATTGCGCAACAAGCTCAAGCTCGCAAATCTGCAATAAAAAATATTTTTTTCTATGTTTTATTTCTGTGTTATATCAATCTCGGGAATCAAGTCATTCATTTTTATTATTTTGTACATTGCCAGATTGAGAGTCTTATCGCATATCGGACTACTGAACACTAACTGATTGACGTTTAACAGCAATGTTTTACTGATGTCGTGATGGTGTTCTCATTTACTATTGGCTGTTTCTACATCGGTAGTTACGGCCTTGCGTAATTGGTCATGACCATGCTCTGATATGCTACTTACGGGTGCATGGTTTATGGTTTTGGATTTCGGTCAGGTAGTTGCGGGCTTGATCAATTGAATCTGTAACTATTGCAAATTTCAAGCCTGTATGAAGGTAACTACTGGCTTGCAATTGAATAGGGGCCAAGGTGTCTGAAATTGTCTCATTATGATGTGACTGCTCTTGTGCTTTACAGTTGTGATTATAGTTCTATTTCTAGTAAATTACAAATTGAAAAAAATAAGTATTTCTGTACTGTTAGTTTTCCATGAAGCATCCTATTTATAAAATGCACTTAGAAAGAAATCATCATGATAATGGGCAAATATTTTAGAAAGATAAAATAAATTAATTAATGAATAAATTCAGTTTATTAATTGTTACATTCAATTTTTTTCATAACAGAATCTCACACTCCAGGCTGTCAAAAGAGTGGTTTATTGGAAAATGAACATAAAAATCATGTAAAAAAAATATGTAAAATAACATTTATATTAGAATAAATACAAAAAATAGATTTTTTTAATCAATACTTCTACAGCATGGAAACTGAAAAATACAATTGAAGAAAATAGGATGAAACAGAATATAACAAGTCGTCCATCAATGCTAGACCGATGAAGCAGATTGTAATGAACACCATTTATATTACCCAGCTGAAGCCCCTGTAAGAGTGCAAAGAGTTCACAGAAAAGCACCATTGTCCTAAAATGGACAGCAGGTGGCCGAGCTAGGAAAGGAACTGTGACAAAACATACATTATAGTAATTCTTGGATTTTATAATTAGATGGAAATCCAACAGGGCACACACCCTGTAATCACAAGGTGGAGAGAAGTGTTGAGATGAAGGTAGTAGTTCCTTAAAGCAGCTGCTAGATGGCTTGTATTTGTTTAAATAAGTAATTGCACTTGTCATTTATGCTGCATTGAACCACTCTGTTGAGAACTGGGGCACATCCCATTAATGACACAACATTTTGTTTAAACGGCCATTAAAGTGATTTTTTCTTTTTTGCATTTGAAAGAGGGCAGTTTATACTGTTGTGTTTCTTTTTTTTGGGGGGAGGGGGGGGGGGGTATGAAGCTACTGAAGCAGAATATAGTGCTCTGTTGGTCTTGAGGCTTTGACTCAGCCAACATTCAGCAATATAGCTGTATAAACGCAACTTTCATGTGCACACTGGTGAAATCCTCCACACAAACTAAACTTTAAATACTTTGTACACAGAAATATATATATATATATATATATATATATATATATATATATATTCAGTATACAGTATATATATTGTAAGTTTGCGAGCTTTCAATCTTGCATGGTGCATTTGGAAAAGCACTATAGACACTGTTTTTTAAGCTCTGATAGGGCCCTCCATCCTTTGTGTTAATGTGTTAATATTGCTATTGTTTTTGCCTTGAACTTACCCATGTATAACTCTACGGAATATGTTGGCGTGTTACAAATAAACAATAATAATAATTATATATATATATATATATATATATATATATATATATAGTTACATAGTTACATAGTATTTAAGGTTGAAAAAAGACTTTCAGTCCATCAAGTTCAACCTTTTAAGATCTCCTCTGATCTGCAATATGCGGATTAACTATTAATTAATTAGTTGTATATAAAAATAAAAAATAAATAAATAATCAATTCCCTCCTGATCCCAGACACCGGCGACTGGACTTCTCCCTGGATCAATACTGCCTCTCTAATTATCCATGATAACCCTGAATTCTGTTTCTAATTAGAAATAAATCCAGTCCCCTTTTAAAGTTATCTATCGAATCCGCTGTCACCACCTCCTCTGGTAGAGAATTCCACAGATTAACCACCCTTACTGTGAAGAACCCTTTTCTTTCTTTAAGGTTGAATCTTTTTACTTCTAACCTCAAGGGATGTCCTCTTGTCAGTTGAAAACCTCTTGGCACAAAAAGCTCCCTTGACAAATCTTTATACTGACCCTGGATGTATTTATATAAGGTAATCATATCTCCTCTTAGACGCCTTTTTTCTAGAGAAAATAAGTTTAATTTGGTTAGTCTTTCTTCATAACTTAGCCCCTCCATTCCCCTTATTAGTTTTGTTGCCCTCCTCTGTACCTTTTCCAGTTCTAAAATGTCCTTTTTATGAAGTGGTGCCTAAAATTGTACTCCATATTCCAAATGAGGGCGTACTAGAGATTTGTATAGTGGCAGAATTATATTTGCTTCCCTGGCTTCTATACCCTTCTTAATACATGCTAATATTTTATTTGCCTTTGCAGCTGCTGCTTGGCTTTGAGCACTGTTACCTAGGTGGTTGTCCACAAGCACTCCCAAATCCCTTTCAATATCCGATATACCTAGATTTGCTCCATTAAGATTATAAATTGCATGGCTATTTTTCCTTCCCAGATGCATAACTTTACATTTATTCATATTAAATCTCATCTGCCATTTAGATGCCCATTCCTCAATTTTATGTAAATCCCTTTGGAGGGAAAGCACATCACTATCTGATTTAATTACCTTGCACAACTTTGTATATAGATAGTGTATATATGATTTCAAGTGGTTTTGGAAGAACATTCAAAAAGTTGCGTAAAATAGTGAGTTTGGAAAATGGATGCACTCACAAACAAGTAGAATAATAAAAGTTTAGAGGGCCAGGGAGAGAGTGGGAGAAGGAATAGAAACAGGGAGTGGAGGGTGGGAGCAGTGCACCTATGAGGGGACCGGCTGCCTATTTAACGGTTTGGGAGAAGGACTCTCCCACAACTGCAGGTAATTACCTTGTTATTTGTGGTCCTTCTTACCGTAAAATATCTGACAATGTGGCAAGCCACACATCTGGCCTGCTTAGATGTCCAAAATTAGTATAAGAATAATGCAGATGTGGAGTGGAAAGTGATAAGGTGGTTTCTGATTAAAGTTTGAGGAAAGCTTCTCTGATCTTATTACTAGTATCAAGAATATAGCACCTAAAGCACCTTATAACAGTGTGGACTGGTATATTTTTTTTTCTGGAAGCTGAACAGGCTGCTCCTGTTCTAAAAGAGTGTCTAAAATGGGTCACAACCTAAGCAAATGAGTGGGAGTCTGATGTAATGAATGAAAGTGGTCATGATGAGACTAGGAGATGCTAAACTCACTAGGCCTGAGAAATCTGTAGAAAGCTAGTATGGTGGAAGCCGAGATCAGCAATGAGGTGCTTGCTCCAAATGACTTGGAGGAGAGGAGAGAGATGATTTTCTTAAATATGGAGCTATCTCCTTGGTGCTTGTGCTGAAAAGTCAAGCAAAGGAAGGTGCTGTATAAGATTTTTTTCTGTAATAGTCCAGTTTCCTATTAAGCCGAGGATCTTAGGCTTTGATAACTACAGAGATATATCTCCCTGGGATAAGGTAATATTTTCGGTAGTGTTGGGGTAAGAAATTGGCAGAGAGACTATATTGCCCTATATAATGTCCCTTCTGAGGTGATCTGGGATGAAGTGGGCTGGCTCGAAGGTCAGGGGAATGTGTAAATGCTCACCAGAAGTGGAAGGAAGGATTGGAGCAGTGGATGTAATTCCAGCAATTGATGGGTTTTCCAGTGAATTGATGGCTGAAGCTATGTCTGTAAGTCATTTCTGCATATAAAGCAGTTGGCTATTGGGTTATTCAGAAGATATGGATTCCGTGGTTAGGGTTAATGTGCAGCAGCTGATATATCTCTGCCTTGCTGGTCATGGGCGGGTAAAAGATTCCATGCTCGTTCAGCTCCTGGGCAAGTCTTGGGTCTGTCCAAAGGCAGACAGATGATTCGTTGCCAGCCAAGGATGGTGGACGGATCTGAGATAAGGGGACATGAGAAGGAATGCTCTCTGCATTGAACAGGACCGGATTGGCCAAGGTGAAGGCTATACAAACTATAAATTGTGATTGGCGTCTGTATGGTGATTTGAGTGACTGGCGACATGGTTGAATATAAATGGATAGCGATTGGCGAAGAGGGACTATGATAACGAATATAGATCGGGGGCTGTAAAAGGGGATTGGTGGCTGGAAAAGGTGACAGGTACGTAGCTGATGAAAGTGGAATGGTGAAAGTGGGATGATCTAGTCTGACCTGTAGTGGCTAAGGCCTGACTGATGGCCAAGGGGGAGCGACTGAGATCTAGAGTGGACTGCTTGTAGAGGCTGACTGGAGACATACTATGAATATGCAAGGAGAATGAAGGTGTTAATGGCACACAGTGAATGGATGATGGAGCCGACCAAGGAAACGGGAAGGAGCATGAGAAAAGGCAACTAAGAAGGCGGAAAGCTCAAAAAAGTCAAACACAGGGAATTCAATTTTTTTGTCAATGAACAAAACTTTTTCAAGTGGTACACACAAGCAAGCCACCAATGCTCGCTGAGTAGATGCAGGCAGCTATCAGGCGCAGAAAGGGTAAGCAGAAGGCAGGCACAGACAAGAGAGAAGAAAAGAAGACACACAGCATGTGAGCTAGAAGTCGCAGCATGGCAGGCAGAGAGGCACTGGCCAGCCAACTGGGGACATGCCACCATTTCCAAAGAGATAGGAGACTCAGAAGAGACGAGACAGAGCAAACCCGGAAGCAAGGGGAAGAAGACGCGAGAGAGAAGAGAGGCACACAACAGGCAGTGGCAGAGGAGGCAATGAAGTGGTGGTGTAAGAGGAGGGCAGGCAAGACACAAAGGCACAGAAAAGAGCCAGAAGGGAAAAGGAAGAAGGTTGTAGGCGACAAGGAGGCAGGTAGGCAGCAGGGACCAGGATCAAGGGTATCCGGGAGGGAGGGAAAAGGGGAGAGAGCAACGAAGGGGCAGTAAGAGGGGAAAGGAAACAGAAAGGGAAGGTGCCTGATGGTCAAAGGAGGAAGGCAAAGGAGAGCAGATGGAGTAAAACTGCAGCAACAGTGAGACGCAGAGAGGGACCAGGTAGAGACAGCACACTCACAAGAATGAAGCATGAGGCGTGGACTGATGAGGAGGCTGGCACATATGTACATAAATTCGCTTGGCTTTTTTTCAAGCTTTTCTCTGTTGACATTCAAAGAGGATGTGTGTAGTGCTGCTCTTCATTAGTCTACCTTGGTAATGTGCAGATGTGCAGGTCCCTTGATCATTCACTAGAAGGTTCTCAATTTGGCACTACCTGCTGGGTGGATCCAGCTCAGACACTTCATTCAGAGGGTGGAGAGATCTGGATTGTATACAGTTTCGGGATTCATTGAAAATAGTAATTACCGTATATACTCGAGTATAAGCCGAGTTTTTTCAGCCCTTTTTTAAGGCTGAAAAAGGCCCCCTCAGCCTTTTCGTCTCTTTCTCCCCCGTGTCTCTCCACCCCGTGTCTCTTCCCCCCTTTCCCTTACCTGAGTCTCTTTCCCCCCTCTCCCTAGTGTCTCTTTCCCTCCCTTATCATCCTCCCTCCTCAACCCCCCTCCTCAAACCAACTCCTTATCCTCAAGCCCCCTGCTCCACCTCAACCCCCCTCCTCATCCTCAACCCCCCTGCTCATCCTTAACCCCCCTCCTCAACCCCCTCCTCATCCTCAACCCCCCTCCTCATCCTCAACCCCCCTCTTCAACCCCCCTCCTCATCCTCAAATTCCTCCTTAACCTCAACCCCCTTTCTCAACCCCCCTCCTCACTTTACCGCTCTCTAATTACCTCCCCCACTCCCTTTGCCCTCACTTACCTTCCATCAGCTGCTCCTCCGCTTGTTTTCCAGCTGTGGCGGGACCCGGCATATGCTAATAAAGTGACGTCACATGCACGTCACGTCATTAGCATTGTCCGGGTCAAGACGCCAGAGGAGCGGAGGAGCAGCTGATGGAAGGTAAGTGAGGGGAAAGGGAGAGGGGAAGGTCATTAGAGAGGGGTAAAGTGAGGAGGGGGGTTGAGGATGGGGATGGGTGTTGAGGAGGGGGGTGATTAGGGAGGAGGAGAAGGGGAGTTGATGAGGGAGGATGAGGAGGGGGGTTGAGCTTGAGGAGGGGGGTTGAGGATGAGGAGGGGGTTGAGGAGGGGGTTGAGGATGAGGAGGGGGTTGAGGAGGGGGGATGAGGATGAGGAGGGGGGTTGAGGAGATGGGTTGAAGATTAGGAGGGGGTTGAAGAGGGGGGTTGAGGATGAGGAGGGGGTTGAAGATGAGGATGGGGTTTGAGGAGGGGGTTGAGGATGAGGAGGGGGTTAAGGAGGGAGGATGAGGAGGATGATAGGGGAGGGGGAGGGACATAGACACAAGGGAGAGGGGGGAAAGAGACACAGGGGAGGGAGAGGGGGGAGAGACACAAAGGAGGGAGGGAGGGGGAAAAGACACAAGGGGGGAAGAGACACAGTGGAGAGAGAGAGGGGGACAAGAAAGGGGCACAGAGGGCACAGAAGAGGGGGACACAGAGGGCGCAAGAGGGACACAGGGGGCAGCACATTTCCCACCCTCGGCTTATACTTGAGTCACTAAGTTTCCCAGTATTTTGTGGTAAAATAGGTGCCTCGGCTTATACTCGGGTCGGCTTATACTCGTGTATATACGGTAACTGTTTATATGCACAGTAACAGTTTATTAAATTATTTATATATAATTTGTATCAAGACCTACCTGTTCTTTTAGATACCCCTTTATAAAACGACTATATTGGTCCTTTAGGAGTTAAACAAACAGTAATGGCAGCCCCTACCACCTCAACTAGCTGCCAAAGATTAAACATTGCTTTTTTGTACTTTCTAAAAAGGTTTTGCCCATTATCAGCTCAAAAGAGAATACTGCAAATGATTATTTTCTCGTCATGCAAAACAGATATACTACTACAAACACTACCGCAAACACGACTGTTTTTAAGAAGTTGTAAGCCCCGAAAAAAAGTTTTTGGCTCTCCTGCTGGACCTCCATTTACAGTTACAGTCCTTTGTTGACTTCTAAGTGCATCACAGTTCATTTTTAAATAATGATGAAGCATACACATTTGTCTACCCCCAGCATAAATGATTTAATTTAGGAGCCAGCCAGATATAACAATTTGAATCTGACAAGCCCTTATTTATAGTACAATTTAGCTAAATTTTTGAGAGTGCAGTTATCAGACCTTTTTTGAAAAAAAAAATTACTTTGACTTTTAGTAGGACTCTTTAATGTACATTACAGTCATTTTTTATTCACTAGATGAAACGCAAGGCTGTGCTACACTTGTAATGGGACACATTTTATAGATGACATTAGTGTGGAGGCATCATTCTGATAACACAAATAGTCTTTCTAGGTCATTACAATATATATCACAGTAAAATTCGGCAGCAGTTATTACAAGAAGCTTCCTTGTGATTTTATACATCTTCCAGTAACTCTAAAAGAGTCAGAGTTAAAAGGCAGATAGTGGAAGTCGCTAGATGATAGTCTGTAAATTCTTCATGCACAATATTCAATCCCCGCGGCACAAATAATTTAAAAGTCATGTTTGATTCTTCACTTGATTGAAGAGATGTGTATGGTTTGACATTATCATGCAGGAAGATAGGATTAATATAGACACCATCTCTCAGAGGAAACATTTCTTTTTTGATTATGTGATCTAAACTGTAATATCCACATTTAAAGTATCAGAGCACAGCTTAGTGAGCTTGTCAGCATTTGACAAATCAGCTGCCTTGACTCTGTCTCTCATTCTTCATTTCAAAATTCCACCTTTAGTTGGTGTTCTCCTTTTTTTACTTTCAGAACTATAAGTATTTAGATTCAATACAATTACATCAAAATAATATATTCACTGAATTAAGGTTCCACTATCGTGGTCATACAATAGAGTTGAATTTGTTTATGTAGTAACTGTAGCATTAAGATCAATATTTAAAGTAAATACATTTAATGTAGTTTCAAAACTTACACTTAAACTTTATCACACATGACTGCTTCTCACCACCACTATGAGGTGTCCAGGTTGTAATTTTATAATCATTTGGTGAAGTGTATGAGATATTTTGTCGTAAGTTGTTTTATAGAGGTTAGTATATGAGCAGCCATTTTGCCTCTCACATTCTCTCTCACTGAGATCCTTCTCCATCTTTTTTGAGCTGCAATGATGATGTCACTGGTTGGTTGGAGCACACAGCTGGGCAGATTTCACTTACAACATGACCAGTTGTGGGCCTGGAGAATGGAGGGTCCTGGTGCACAAAAATGTGGGTTACCCAAGGAGGCTGTAATTTTCTTATTTTGCTGCCCCCCCCCCCCCCCACCTTGGTAACAACTTGCTTGGTGTCCCTTCTCATAGCTCCCCTCCCTAAGACCCATTCCAAAACAGCATCCCCAAGTCCCGTTCCCATAGCTGCACCCCGAAAGAACCCTTTCCATTGCACCACCTGTACCACTAGTAGCTCTGCCCCTGAACATGGCTTGGGGAGCCTTTAGTCAGCTATTAGTGTGATCCACCCCCTTAGCAGCAAATGAGCATTATTGTACAGCCCACAAAACTCTCTCATTAATAAAAAATAAACATAACTATATAATTAAAATAATCGGCTGGGTACAAAACTGTACATAATATATATATATTATATGTTGCTGTTATTTATATGCCTGCATATACATTATGTAAGTACTAGTGACTTGCCCATCAAAAATGACAGCAATACAATTTTAGGCTGGCAATGCTGATTGGTACACAATGCAAGGCTCTCCCCGCTCTAACTTGCGTGCCTCGCGATGAGCACCTTTGGCGCTCATGGAGAGTCTCTCCTTATGTTTACTTTACGGTCCTCATGGTGAGTCCTTTCGCCTACGCCGCTCATCGCGAGCCCCGCAATGAGCAGCTTCGCTCCTCATTGCAGGCCTCGGACAACCCGCCACTTTTATGCCTTGCAATGACCACCTTCGGCGCTCATTGCGAGCCCCGCAATAAGCGCTCATTGCAGATGTTATCCGACCCGCCACTTTTAGCCTCAAATTAACTTCCAACCTCACTTACAGGCTTACTGGTTCTCCCCCTGAGCTGTGTGTGAGGTTTTTAAGTTATTTTTTAAAATATTGGTTGTTTTTTGGATGGTTTTCTGAGTTACGAGGTTGCAAAAATATTCAAAGTGTTGAGTGCCCCGCAATCAGCCTCAAAGTCCTGCGGCCTTTGGGGCTGATCGCGGGCATCGCCATGAGCTCCTTCAATCTCTTTCCATCCTCCATTGGTGGAGCGTCCTTGGGCAAATTACATCTTTGACGGGACAGATGACCCTTAGCGGGACCCTGAAAGGGCACAATTGCAACTCATTGCAGCAAAGTCGTGTGGGCCTCATGATGAGCCCGCATTATTTCAAATTGCTTGACAACAACTCGCAATACGGCAACTATTATATGTGATGATTCGTTTTTATTAATGGAATAGCTTTGTGGGCTGAACATTAAAATGTATTACAATGTATTTGTTTAATAAAGTGCTTGTTTCCTGCTAAGGACATGAGTCAGAAGTTGTAAGTGGACCCTGTCCAGCATGGCTCCACTCCCACACAGCAAAATCATCTTTGCATATTCTGTTTCAAGCTGCAGCAAAAAAAGATGGAGGAGTACACTGCCCCTGTACTGAGCATGATGAGTAGCAAAATACAGCAATGAAGCCCAAAATATTCTACATTTTTGATCAAAATATTTATAAAAAAATATATAAAAGAGATTACCTTTGATTCAATGTTAACATTCTTTGAAAAGCTCTTTGATCCTTTGTGAGGCATCATAACATTGCTGACATATTACTTGAAGGTCATAACAAATGTCCCAGGTATTCAAACAAAATACACATATAAATGAATATAAACATTTGGTATTAAAAAAATAGTGAAGTGTTTGATAAATAATTTTTAAAGTTATTGTAGGCATAATTTAAAAGAAAATATCCTCCCTCTCTGCTATTATGTTTCATTTCTGAAGAGATTATTATCTGAGAAATTCCGCAGCTGAATAAGTATCTGTTTTTTGATGGCATATTTTTATTGGTTGTTTCAGCACTTGTAGGAGTCTGAATCCCCAGTCCCATAGCTCTGACCCTGGTAGGAGCGACACATCATGATTCCTGGGAACAAGCTCTTTCACGTGTTGTTTGTGTAGTATGCACGGCTTTTTTTGATCAGTCAGTCTGCACAGTGGCGAACAGCAGTTCAAAGAAGGGCAACTAAACCAGTGCTCAGTCTAAAAGACAAAGGAAGAACGACCTGAATATGTATAGCTTAGAGGACACAAGTGAGAGGGGTGATATGATAGAAACCTTCAAATATATCAAAGGATTCAATAAAGTTCAATAGGTGATTATCTCCCAAAAACATAGCAAGGCAAGAACTACAAAATATAATTTAATGTTGTAAGGTGAGAAAGTGCTAGTTTTTATTAGATAACAGCAACTGCCGCCCAGTAGAAGTGGTTGGATCAAATAGAGTTAAGGAAGCATAAAGCTATCCTGATGCTTATATAGGCAAACTTTTAGGTAAACAGAATGGACATGTGAGGTGGACCTTTTTTGGTACCTATCTGCAGTCAAATCTATGTTTCTAGTGAATGCAGAGCCCTAGTGAAAAGTAATATAGGGACCCCCTTGCAATGTCTCTATACAAAGTAGTTGTGTGCATGGGTCAATAAATAAAACCCCAAAATATATCTATGTGGTCCATGGGTGTTGGAACTGGGGTGTACTCCCCTGATGGGGTCAGATCCTCCCAAGGATAATGAAATCACCTTGCTATAAAAATAATGATCTGCCCTTCTCACCAAATCAATTAAGAGTCTCAATTAAACAACTTTTCACATGGCCTCCCAAGATCTGTTTGATGGTGACGACTGCATAGGATTACTTTAGTTTCCTTTTGATTGGACATAGACATTTTTTAAACTGTGGATCAGTGTGCAGGAAATTTTTTGAGGCTGCCTATTTACCGTACAGCATTATTGGCAGAACCTGCGGAAATGGGCTACTCACGATTACAGCTTGAAGAGGCATCTTTAAGATCATGAAAAAATCTGCAAAAATCATCATTCTCATACTTCTCTTGTAAATGAGAACTGGCAAAAGTTTGTGTGGGTGGCTTCACTGTAAGTTTGAAGCATTTGAAACATATTTTGTATGTTTTTGAAGATGATTCCTCCATTGTTTTGCATACTTCTAGTGAATGAAGAGAACATAAATGCTTTACAATGCACCTCTTTTATATTATCATATATATTTTATTATATATGTATATAATAATTAGCCACTTTTATTGAAAAACTAAAAAGAATCATCATCATGTTAATAAAAAATGATTTTTAAAAACATTGCATTATGTGGTTTTGTACTCATTGTACGATACAGATTATGTGGTTTTCTCGTCCCTGTACATCTGTATGTCGTTAAAGTAAAGGTTTTAGATATTAAACCACAAACAAAATGTGCTTGTAGTATACAAATCTAAAAATAACTTGTGCCCAGTAAACAAAATTTGGATTATGACAAAAAAGCACATTGCAGACACATATGGATTATGGATGATGGGGGGGGGGGGGGGGGGGGGGGGGGAGTGCACTACGTAATCTAACAGTGGAAATCATGTTATAATCATTTACCTCTCAGTCTAGTTCTATTCTCATAAAGATATGAGTTAATAATATCTGAATCTAAGTCAAATGATTTATGAACGTCATTGTGTTTATATTGGAATATAGTCAAAAGCCCAGATTTACTATAATCATTTTATATGATTATTTTGAAGGTGTATTTGGTAAAAGACCTTTGGATAATGTTTTGGTCAGTGAGCTTCTATGTAAAGTTCCACTAAGAGCTGTGGGGGAGCAAGTGACGGGAAGGCCCCAGTGCAGAAAAAATGTGGGGCCTTCTCTCTTGGAACAGATTCATATGCTGGTTTCAGATAGCTTATCAGAACATTTGCTTAGTTTAAGACCAGTATCATCAGTTTACATGGTGCAACTCTAATCTAATGGCAGCCCAGATACTCTGCTGAATGATATGAAAAAACGAAAAGCTAACTTTGTAAAAAAAAAAAAATACTGCATTTTTGAACAACGTCTGTTTCTATTAATCTGGATTCTGCACAAATATTCCCACTGTGGGAAGAATCCTCTTATTTCCTTCCTGTCTCATTAGAGTGGATTCCAGGTTCACATTTACCCAAGGGTCTACTTTTCACAAAAGTTATCTGCTGCTGACTGTTTAAGGCTAATTAATGATCAGAGAAACTTTAAATATAATGATGGATGAAGAAGCATAAAACACCCCCTTGTTTCCAATATGGCTAATTTTTCTAATTTCATTAAAGCCTGATGCTGGGTATTTCATGGAAGATACTTTCTTGTGTCAGTTCTCCAAAAGGCTGATACTGTGTATGTGCTACAGCCTTTTTGAGTGGTGTCTTAGAATGGGAACAAAAGTCCAGGTTGGTGTGTCACTCTAGGAAATCGGAACACTGTAGAATCCTTGGGACACCCATGTTGGTGATCCAACCTAAGGAACAATGCTGTAGACTTTCTGTTGCTTGTTCAAATTCACAAATCAAATGGCTTTGAATGCTGATCTTCTCAAACCTATTGCTCTACTGGAACACAATGGCTGCAGATTGCAATGGATTTCTTGGTAGAACTTGTCTCTCCCAGGGATTGACATTAAAATTGTTCTTAAGACTGAGATATCTTGCCTTGCTTGCTTATCCAACATCATAGTGTGTAACATGGGCACACCATTTTTCACTCACTTCTAGAGGGTATTCTGTAAAAATTGGAATCACAATAAGACACATTGGTTTACTAACCAGCTGATTGAACAATATTTACACTGTCATAGTTCTGAACAACCAAATAACAACCACATTTTTTTGTTACCACCCCTCTCTATTGCCCTTGCCTTAGCGATCACTGGAGTATCAGCGGTAGATATAGTGAAAAACCTGGAGATTGGAAAACAATACAATATTGTCTCAAGTAAGTAGAGGCATATAAGAGATGTCATATTCTAAATGTCGATGTGCACCATTTCCTTTGAAGTTGAGGATGTAGTTTGACTAGCAGCCCATGAGCCAAATGCTAAACTAGGTCCAAAATACATACGTATATACAAAATCTTGCGGCAAGTCAAACCAGAGAGTTACTGTCACAACTTTCTTGTGAATCACACTAGTAATTTCCAGCTTTCATCCTATTTCATTAATATTATGTTTTAAAGATTTGTATAACCAACGTCTTAATATACTTTGATTACAAATATTGATCTTATGTGATTAAACAGACATGAAGAAAAACTAGAAGATCTAGACCTTAGATCAAGAAGAAATAATGTTAGATTTAGAGGAGAATATTATGATAATACTTCAGATAGAGTATCTAAAATAATTCAATGGCTTTAACCTGACATTATAAGTACAGCAAACATGATAGACACTTTTAAAAGAGGTAGTTTTATTAAACGGGGAGCAAAAAACCAAAACAAAAAACAAGTAAAGTGAACATTTTTAATGACAACCCAATATAATGATTTCATTAAAAATCAACATTGCATTAAAACTAAAACAACTAAATGTATTAATCAATTAACTCATAACATGATCCCCACAGAAAATGCTTATGAAGCTATGAGATAAACTAAATGTACATTTTATCAATATGTTAATAAACCAAATACTATGTTAGCAACCAAATTGAGAAATTCACCCCAATTTGCTCCTATATGTCAAATTCAAACAAATCAGTTGAAAATTACAAAAATATTTCAAAAATATTGTATCTACATTCCAGCAATACGATAGTAATTTATATGATCAAGCTATTCCTACTGATCAAGAAATAATTTTCATTAAAAAAAGTCAACTGTAACAAATGTAATGGAAGATCATAGTAACAGCACAAATTCACCTATTACGTTAAATAAAGAAGTATTAAACAAATAAAAAATTTGAAAAACTCCAGATCCAGATGGTTTTTCAACTTTATTTTATAAAGAAATAATCTTTAACTTATACCTTATTTGCCTAATTTATGTAAGTGGCTTTTAGAAGGCTACTTTATTTTATGTTTAGTTTCAGTGTTATATCGATCCTGGCAAAACATATAATGGAACTCGCATGTAATAGAATATCATATTTACGGCTTTATCAATATTGCATTATATTTGAAATGCTGGTCCGATCGTAAATCATAATTCAAGCTCGTAGGACTTCCAACCTCTGTTTTTCATTGAAGTCCTACGAGCTTCAACATGATCGCTGATGCAAGGCGGTAACTCGATTAGAAAAAGCCAATGTAATGTGGGTCCGATCTGGACTCATGGTTTGAACCTGTAGGACTTCACTGAAAAATGGAGGTTGGATTTCAAAGTTATACAGGTTTGAACCACAAGTCACGATCGGACCCACATTACATTGGCTGTTTCTAACCGCGAGTTATGGCCTTGCAGCAGCGATCATGTTCAAACCCGCAAATACTCATTTCTATAGCATGGTTTGCAATGTGCGCTATCGGGCCGGGACTTGCGAGTTTGGACAATTGAATAGCACCATAAGTTGTGGCTGCTGCGGGCTCGCAGCAGGCCCGCAGACATACGTAAAGTTAAGTTGTATCTCAGTCAACATAAAGGCATATGAATTTACGCTGTTTCAAACTACAACTTAAGACTTAATATCAATAAAGGTTATATCTAAATGATTGTCAATATTATGATAAAGATCATCTTTCTTAATGTAATTTGTGGTTGTAATTACCCCATGGCTGAAATTTAGCCATTCCTTATTAACCTTGGTTGAATTTAGTGGATACTTGATTTACCTCATGGTTGATTACTTCTGTTACCTTTTACCTTTTTAGAAATATTTATTGGTGACTGAAAAACTTTAATGTTTCTAGTTTCCCTCTAATATGAAAATACTGCTATAATGATATAATGTGATCATTACTTATGTTATAATGCTATGACTTCATTTATAATGTATTTGTCTATTTGTATTCACTCAGTCAGTTCCCCATTCCACTCTTTTCCAAACACTTAAGTGCTGTTTAGTTACTATTATAGAATTTCTAATGCCAAATGTAACTGTTTGCATTACTGTTGTTGGGTTCCCTGGTGGTCCAGGGGTTCGGATTCAGGGCTTTCACCACTGCACCTAGGGTTCGATTCCAGTCCGGGAACCAAGATGTCCCACCACCCTGAAGCTGAGCAGGGTTGGACCTGGTCAGTACATGGATGGGAGACCACCTAGAAATGCAGCTGTATGCTGTAGCACTGGAGAAGGAACTGGCAAGCTTTGCTTACTATAGTATACCAACACTATCAGCTGTGTTCCCATTTATTTACAGGCTATACATAGAAGTATACCATTACAGTGCTTTCTTTCATTTTCCAATTGGGTGTAATCAGTTGGCTGTATTTACTTGCTGACTAAGTCAAAATACACATTACAAGCCTTTTAATCTTAACAAATAAAAGGTAGTATTGTGATACATAGCAGGACATTGTCATTTAGTTACTGGCAACTCTAATCAACAAAGCTATTTATATTTGAGCCAAACAAGGTTTGAGCCAAGACTATAATATTCAGTTTCTTCTTAACCTTCGAACTTGTATAAATAACCCTTTAAGCATCAAGGCTTTCTGACTCAGGAGCACAAAAATAATTTGTTTTGGCATGATTTGTGTGGATAGCACATAATAATAAGAATAAGTTGCACTTCATATGGTATTTGTGTTATCTGGATTATGGTATCTAAAAAGGATAAATTCGTAAAAATTAAACAAAAAGTTAACGACAATGTTAAAAATGATGGGCTTGCGCAAGCAAGGCTGGCAAGGTAGAGAGGCTCTGAACCCGCCTAGTGCATCCGAGTTACTGCTTTGAAAAAATGTTTTGTTGGTAACAGCCGCCATTTTTTTTTTCAAGCCTGTATCTTGAAAGCCGCTGGGAGGAAGCCAAAAGACGGCAATTGAATAGGAAATTAGCTTTCAATCTCACCTATGGGCTCCCTGCCCCACCTGAGGCACTGAGTCCGTAAGTGAGGTTGAAAGATAATTTGATATTCAATTGGCATCTATTGGCGGCCTCCCAACGGATTCCGAGTTACAGGCTTGAAAATAAATGGCGGCTGTTACTAACAATTTTTTTTTTCACGACAGTAACTTGGATGCACTTGACGGGCTTGGCAAAATTGATTAAGTTCCCCAAGCCTGCAAATGTTTTCAAACCTGTAAATGGCAAAAGGAGCACAGGGAAGGGAGAGGGGGATAAAGGCACATGGGAGGGAGAGGTGGGAGAGGGGGGAAAGAGACACATGGGAGGGAGTGGAGGGGAAAGAGACACAGGGGTGAGAGAGGGGGGAAATAGACACAGGGGCATGGGAGAGCAAAGTTACAGACCTGCTCACAAGTTAGAGGGGGCGAGAGCCTTGCATTGTGCGGCAAACAACAGCATTGCGAGGCTTCATATTTTCTTTGCCGTTGTTTTTGACTGGCAAGTGGCTAGTTTTACATTAATGATAAAAACAATTGTGTAATTAAAAACTACAAATATAATGCCTAGATCTGTGTATGCTTATACCAAACATTTATAATTGTATACGTATTTATAAAGCCCTATAAAGCATATACTAACAAAATAAGCCATTTTTTCACAGAACTTGTTGCTAACTAGGGTAAAATATCCCATCATATAAATAAAAAGTAATTGTATAAATGGATATATATTTTGTGAGATTTATTGATAAGTCAAAATGTAATGATAGGTCATTCTGCAATCATTTTATTTGTCATACTATTTGCATAATATTTGATGATTTATCCAGATAATCACATTATCAGTAAGGAAGGAACCACATTACAGTTGCCTTTGACATCACATCTGTAACCCAATGGTATACTGACCAGGTGCTAGAACAGGATAGCCAGGCTAATCACACATTTAGTTTGCCTTTCAGTTTACCAATCAAAGAGGTCACCCAAGAGGTCCTTGTCTACCTCTTGGGTGCCAACATTAAAGGTATATGCAAGTGAGCTGGGTTATGAATGCATCTGATAGAGGGGAATTAGTAGTGTAGGGTTACATTTAGTTGCATGCACTATGTTTTTTTTTAGCTTTGCATTAAAACAAAAACAACTGTTGCAGGTGATGTTTACACCCCCAGAATTGAGCAAGGCTTCCCAGGGTACGATTTTGTAAAAGTGTACCCTCTCTGTGTGCATACTCGATTTGCAGCCAATCAGCAATGCTGTATGCAGCCAGCTAGATTATGCTGGAAGGGGCCGCTACACTCCTTAAACTAAAGATCCTAAAAGGACCATAAATCGACATTCAAGTGAAACTGCTGTCTGGGGATGGGACTGAGAGAGGTGACAGGGGCAATTCACTGAGGCTGGGGGAGGGGGGGTCGGGTTGGGAGGGGGATTGATGGGCCAATTTACTGGGCCTGGGGGAGGTGATGGGGCAAATCACTGAGGCTGGGGGAAGTATCAACTGGAGTGTAGGTAAAACAATCAGTGAATGAAGGGACACAGACTTTGTTGTGGGTATTTCAGAAATCTAAAGGAACGCTGCAGCTCAATCCCCAGGCCAAAAAGATACAATGTATAATGTATTTCCCCAGAGATTTTCAAGGGTTGTCAACATTGATAGAAAACAGGAATCTATCCTGTTTTATGTGCACATTTCTGGATGATCTGGAAGTACACTGGCCGACGACTCTAGGGATGCGGCCGCTCCCGCGTCCCCATGTAGCTGTCAAAAATAGATAGTACACCCCAAGCCCCTAACCCTCTAACCCTAACCCCTAAACCTCACTTCCTAACACTAACCCCTAAACATAACCCCTTAACCCTAACCCCATAACGCTCTTACCCTAACCCGCTAAACCTCACTTCCTAACCCTAACCCCCTAACCCTAATCCCCTAATATACAGGTAGGTGCAACAAAAATATTATTTCCACAGTGGTGAGCCTTTCAGTCCAAGAAAATGAAACTCTGCACTCCTTACTGCTCATGTTGGCACATTTTGATGTGTTATCAAGTGTTTATCAACATACCTACATGGCTGAGTTTGCAATTAGGCACTGTAGACACTGTCGGCATGATGTTGCTACTGATTCAGGAAGGGAGACCTTCATGGAGATACATTAAGCATCAAGAAAGTATCTAGGAGACAAAAATATACATTTTAGTTAGATAAATCCGGCCTTTGTAAATTGTCGTCTGGCTAGAATCCCATCAACAAATGGCCAAATTGGCTCCGAAATACTCTGGGCCCTTCAAAATCTTTGACTTTCAGTAGGAATCACATCAAATCTTTGCATACCATACCTTATATCAAATATGATATAGTTAAGGAAGTGACTACTGGATTAAACTAAATGAGGAACTGGAGTAGTATTATTATGAGAAAAAAGGAACCTCATGTGCATCTAAGTCACTTATGTACTCTGAAATCAATTTGACACATATTGGAAAATAAACTTACCCTATTAAATTTGTCTGTGAATGCATCAATATACATATGGATGACAACTAATTGCAGAACCAGATAACAAATCTTTAGAAATAATCATAAAGCTACGTCTTGCAGCAGTAACAGCCAGATGGCAAAGGATGATGCTGTGACTACAGAAATATGACTATGAGGTAAAATACAAATCATGTTTTGCACAGACCCAACAAATGCCAAAGAGGGCAACAGAGTATTGAGGAAGTGCATCTTGAAACATTTTATTTGCCAATATCAACCCGTAATGGAGCACGTAAACTAATATGCTATTCAACTGGCGTCTTTTTGCGAGCCGAAAATGATCTACGGATTACAGGCTGAAAATCACTGCGGTTGTCAATATCAAAACTTACACCCCATCTAAGCCTATGAACTTTTTTTTTCTCTCTTTTTTTTTTCACATACAAAATTTACAATAAAAATAATATATCAAGTATCCAACATCCATCCATACAGTCTACACATAATACATACAACGAAAGAATGCTACCTCGACATCCACTAATTACATAACAGCTGCTGAAAATTACCACCATACCCCATATTATCTTAACATATATAGATCCCATTTTAACCACTTATTTTTATCCTTTAAAGAATACTTAGGGGTTCACTGGGCGTAATCTCTCTCCAACAATCTATTCCTTTGAAGGACCGTTACAATGGACCTCCAAATCAGGATTTTGCCCTCTTTCCTGAAGCCCGTAAATGTTACAATCGCAAATCACTATTCAATTGCTACAATTCCTCCAGCCCGCAAAAATTTTCAAATCCGTAGATTTCAAATGTAGAAAAAAATTCTACTGGTACCAGATAGAACTCGCAAGGGGTTAAACACCTGTTCGTAGCACTGTAAATGCAAATAAAAAATCGATACTGCAATTTGAAAGACGGGGAAAGCCATGAATCAACTGCGCAACAGTCTCAAGTTCGTAAATCTGCAATCAATTTTTTTTTTAATGTGTCATTTCTGTGTTATATCCATCTCGGGAATCAATGAGTTGATACATATCAGGCCACCCACATGGACTAGAACAGTATCACCATTCATTTTTATTATTTTGTACATTGCAGGATTACGGGTCTGATTGCATATGGGACCTCTAAACGCTAATTGATTGACATGTACCCTCCATGTTTTACTGACTTAATGATGGCAGTCTCATTTTCTATTGGCTGTTAAATCAATAGTTACGGCCTTGCTTAATTGATCATGTTCCCACTCTGAAATGCTACATACTATTGCATAGTTACGGTTTAGGCTTTCGGACTGTAAGTTGCGGGCTTGTTCAATTGAATCGCTGTGTGATTGTAGCTAATTTCAAGCCCACAGACATACGGCCTGTGGTACGCAATCTGCTTGCAATTGAATGAGGCTCTATGTTGGCTTAATTACTGCAATAAAATAAAAACATATTAATCACACTAATGTAATATTTTTAGAAAAATATAGGGGCCTTGTGTAAATGCCAAATTATGCCAGTTATACCTCACTGAATTGGACTGACATTTTTGGAATGGACCATTCTTTTAGATGGATTTCATGGTATATACTACAGAATATTTATTCACTGTGTATAGCATGCAAACTAAAAGAGATTGTTCTCAGAGTTGTCCAAATGCCCACAGGCCAGACCACAGTCACTGTGATGTTAGTATAAAATATATTGTGAAGAAGGGAGTACAACCCCTTATGATTATATGATACCATATACTATGGCCAATCCATTAACCTTGTGTTAAAGTGCCCGCTGACATTGAGGAATTCACTTCTTACAAAACCACTTGGTGAAATTTTAGGGAATTTGTTTATGCACAGTTTAGGTTCTTTAGCTACTGCTACAGTATATCAATGAGGTTTAGGTATTCGTATCAGATATTCAGAGCCTTATTAAATTGTGATTTGAATAGGGCTCTATATAAGCACAGAGCATATTTTTTTTTACAGAAGTTTCTAGTTAGTGAAGACCTTGGATTTGGATAGAAGTTTACTAACTAAAAACTTCGGTAAAAAAAATGCTCTGTGCTAATATAGAGCCATATTCAATTGGCCAAATCGCATTTTAATAAGGCTGTATATGTGAAATTTTTTGATCAATGTCCTGTTGCATGAGCCACTTTCAGCTAAGCTTTTCCTTTAGAACCCACTTGTACAGAGAAGAATTGTTGGTGTATTCTTGGTAGGCCTGACTAACACGATGCTTGATGGTTGGTATTGGTCGCTTGTAGTGATATGTAGTGTTTGGTTTATGCCAAAAATGTATTTCTGCATAAATATATATATATATATATATATATATATATATATATTTCATCAAAATATTAACAAAGAGGTTGAATAGAGCTCATCTACTGTGTGTAAAGTAAAATGGATAGAGCTTGTCTACTGTGTGTAAAGTAAAATGGATAGAGCTTGTCATTCTGTGCTTATAATAAAAATGAAAATAGAAATTGTTACAAAAATGCAGTTCGGTTCAAAGGAATTATTAAAATGTAAGTTCCAAGTTGTTATCATGTTGAAAACAAATATAAATATTATATACATTTTAGCACAAAGTTATTCTTTAATATACTGTATGAAAAACAATGTAGAGTAGATTTGAATGTTACCATACTACAATACAAAATTATTACTGGTAAAGACAGCATCACCTGTAGTAATAAATAAGCTATCAGAAGTTGTGTAATTTGTTTTTGGGAATAAAACAGCTAGAAATGTAATAAACTTATTGCAGTGCAATATATTACTACTAGAATAACGAAAAGCATAACAGAAAATAGTGGAAGTAGCAGAGCTCATGATTGGAGGGCCCAGTATAAAATAATGGGGGAGCCCCTATGTAAAACATTGGTGGCCAGGGGTTCAATAATAAGGCCTACAGCAGATGTGCTTCTCACTACCGAATATTACTTTTCCAGGAAGTGGGAATGACCTGCCCAGGGGGGTGTACTAAAATGTATGTTTGCTTGCTGGTTACCGCAGGGAAGGGGGCAGACAAAGGCTCCTATTAGGACAGCTTATGAGCAGATGTTCTTTTATTGCATGGAAGCCTAGGAAGAGTTACAGAGAAGCAGACTTGCTGGAGGCTGCAGCACTAAAGTTCATATGTAAGTTTTAAAAGCTATTTTTGATTTTTTTCTTCATACACTATTTCTTGCTAATTAGCTATTAAATACAAATTAAGCTCTATTGGATTATAACCTCAGTGGTCCTTTAGTTGCTTCTGGTATATCCTTTTAGGAATTGCTAATTTTCTTTGAACTCTGTGCACTTATTTAAGTTATATAAGATTGGCACTTGTTTATAGCAATTTTGACATGACAAAAACATGCAAATGTCATCCTTATTGGGGGAGTTCTAATCTGTAATACATTTGCCTGTTGGGTCAGCATAAACGCCGGAATGGAACAGGCCGGTACAAGCCATTTATAATATAAATCAATGCCAATATCACTGGGATGTGTTGAATACTACTGAGAACAATATTGAAGAACAAAAAACAATTCAATTTAATACTTTATTAACCCTTGAAAAAACAAAATATCACCTGGAGCAGGCTTAAATAGGCCGCAACATATCACATATAATAGTTGTGAGCATGCGGGTTGTTGCTAACGCTGCAGGCTCGCGTAGCCGAAGGCGCTCCTTGCCAGCAACTGCGGACCTCGCAACATTTACGGACTTACGACAAACAAATACGAGATGCAGGACTTAGAAAAAAAACACTACGACCTTGCAAAGATACGACTTTAACGGCCAATCCGCGCGAACCTGAAAACATTAGAAACACAATAAATACACACAACAAACACATAGAAAGCTTACCCACAGCAAGGGGGGGGGGGGGGCACTCAGGACCTCTGCAAGTGAAGTTACACCTTTATTTAAGTCCAAATTACAGAGTTTAGACATCCTAAGCGAGAGAAAAAATGGCAGCTGAAAAAAACGAATACGAGGCTACAGGACTCTAAAGACGCAAAACACCACCAAACACATACAGATTTTCTGAAAAAGCCAGACGAGATTCAAGAACAAGGACACAAAATCAGCCACAGCCGCGTACCACACATTAGGCGCCATTTCACAACACTGACTTACAAAATCCGGAAGTACACAGCTACCCTAACGGATTTAGATGCTTCCTGCATATATTACTTAAAAATAGGTAAAGTAAATGACTTTATTAATGTATTATTTTTTTGATTACCATACACCAAGCAGCATATGCTCACTTACAATTTCATTGCCATCATTTTTTGACAGGCAATATTCTAGATCTTTATAAAGAGAATCATGCTAAAATCATTGAGAACTATAATTAAAAACCAAAACACATCAGTATGCATTATTAACCTGTTAACAAGCTGGAATATGATTTTTGATCAAATAAGTTTGAATGGCGACTTTCCGGAGGGTCAAAAATACCAAATTACTGACCTTCCGGAAAGTCTCCATTCCCAGTCCTTTTGCAAAATATTGTTTTCTGTCCAAATCGGCCATTTCCCAGAAGGTCAGTAATACCAAATACACATGACTAGGTAAGATTCATGTAATCACCTTCATAAATTCCACATAAACTAATTTCAAGTACCTGTTCCGAGCCAGAATACAATATTTTGCTAAATGACCCCGAATAGCAACTTGCCAGAGGGTCAGTAATACCAAATTCACCAGACACACATGACTAGGTGGGATTCATGTAATAACCTTCATAAATTCCACAGAAACTAATTTGAAGAACCCGTTCAGGGCAGAATACAATATTTCAGAACTGCGACTTTCCGAAGAGTGAGAACTCCAGAATTCTATTCTCCAGATACACATGACTAGGTGGGATGCAGGTGATAAGCTTCAAAAATTCCAGAGAAACTAATTTCAAGTTAATTTGGTATTTTTAAAACTCTGGAAAGTTCTAGAATGGGTACTTGAAATTAGTTTCTGTGGAATTTCTGAAGGCAATTACATGAATCCACCTAGTCATGTGTATCTGTTGAATTTGGTACTTTTGACCCTCTGGAATGTCGCCATTCCGTGTCATTTTGCAAAATATTATATTCTGACCCGAAACAGGTACTTGAAATTAGTTTTGGTGCACTTTATGAAACTTACTTCTTGGATCTCATCTACTCACATGTATCTGGTGAATTTTGGAGTTCTTCAAGTACCGGAACGGGTACTTAAAATTAGTTTCTCTAGAATTTATAATAATAGCTTATTACATGAATTTTTATCTAGTCATGGGTATCTGGTGAATTTTAGCTATCTGGGATATTGACATTCCAGCTCATTTTATGAAAAAAAAATATTTTGGCTTGTTAAAGGGTTAATATCGCATACTATCAGATGGGTTTTGACTCTTAAATATAGTTCTTAGTCATATTAAAAACATCCCAATGATTTTAGCATGAATTATTTTCCGGCCTGGTTCAGCACTGGTTCAGCCTGGTTCAGCACTGATGTTATGGTTTTTAAAGGATTAATAAACTATTATATTGAAAGGATTTTGTTCTTAAATATTGTTCTCAATAATTTCTAACACGTCCCAGTGATATTGTAGAGAAGGGAAAAAAGAAGGGAAGAGCGCACGCCACTTCCTAGTGCAAATCAGTATGATTTTATTACAAATTACACAAAGATAAAAAATGGACACTCACATGTAGCATCCTCTATATAAGAGGTGTTGTATATGTACACAGGATTACACTTTGTTTTTTTCACGTCCACATTGTCCACTGTTTTCATGAGACAATCCTCATTGGTAGATTAGTAAAATATAATCCAAATGGTGAAGCAAGCCTTATATATCTGATATTCACAAAGGAACTCTACTAGAGGATAATGGTCTACCTTATTAGTCTCTCAGGACTTTTAACTCTAAGCTCATTCACTTAGGGGTACTCAGCCCCAGTGTGTGAGAGATCAGAGTAGGTGGCCAAACCTCTACTTAAGAGTTAGAAGTTCATATTCAAAATCAGATCATATGTTTTAAGGAATGATCACTAAGGAAAAGACTAGCAAATGGCCTCTTTGGACCCCAAACCAGCCACATATCTGTCCCATGGTAGACCACTGGTGGGCAATAGATGGCTCCTGAAACTTTTCCATTTAGTGTCTTGTCCTCTGAAGTTGGAGAGCATGCCTCTCTTTCTCAGCACATAGTCTATTTCCTCTTCAAATGAATATCGTGGTACTTTCCCCAGAAATATTTCCCCTCATAATGAATTTCTTTATTCCCTCTTAGCTTAGCTTAATTCCCAGAATCAAGGTCTGATAGATCACCAACATGAAAGATGGCAGCACATGTGGGAGTATAACAGGCAGCTCCCTCAGACTCACAGGTTCATAGTCTGTTGGCTACTTAAACATTTGCAAAGTCTCCCCTTCTGCATCGCTAACTTGTTGTGGTCAGTGGGCTTTTATACCTCAATGAACCCAAGATGGGCAGGTCATAACAGAAAGGTCAGACAAATTGAGGTCCACTTCAGTATCTTTGCCAAGAAAACTTTATTGATAAGCACCACCTGAGACATAAAAATAGATGTGCCTGGCGTGCTGCAGTCCTTAGGGTCAGAGAGAGTCTGACACAATAGAAGGACTAAATAACAGCAACAAGCAAAGCCTACATTTATTATGAATATGCAGCAGATCAGCAGTAAAGGAAAGAGTTAAATTAATGTGGACTTGATGGCTGTAACAGAGAGATACTACTGACAGGTCAGGGGTGGATCTACCGCCGGTGCAGCCTGTGTTTTGCACCAGGGCCCTTGCTCTGTGAGGGGCCCCTTAGCCACATCATTCACAACCTCAAACCCCCCCCCCCCCAGGGCCTCTTGTCACACTATTCACGCCCCTCAGCCCCCCTGCATTTCATTCACCCCCCCTCCTCCTCCTTACTTGTGCACAGCAGTCCCTATTCCGGATCCCATTGCTCAGAGGTTGAGTATCCTTTCCCTTCTAGGACTTCATACTGCAGGGGAAGGGGGGGCTGGGTTGAATATGGCTGCTGAGGGGCCTTGTTTTTTTTGGGGGGTGAATGATGCTGCTGAGGGGGCCTTGGAGGTTTTCCGGGGTGCATGGTGCACATGAGGGGCCCTGGGGGATTGGGTAGTGAATATTGCTGCTAAGGTGGTCCTGGGGGGGGGGGGGTATAGCTGCTTAGGGGGTGGGGTGAATGGTGCTGCTGAGGGAGACCTGGGGTGCTGAGGGGGAATGGTGCTGCTGAGGGGGGCCTGGGGGGTCCACTAAACTACATAAAGGAATATATTCACAAAAACATTTTTTATACAAGAAACTTTAGTTATATGAGCGCATAATGTAATTAAATAAACCTTAAATACTTAAAGAGTATCTTTAAGGGAAATAGCTTGCCTAGCATTTTTCATATCTCGTATGGCCATTATAAATATGATTAAATGCAAGATCTTGACATCTTATTTAATATTATTTCTGATAGATCTAATAAACTATTTTGTAAGCTGCAGATTTGTAAATTACAGAATAAATTCCACTCTGCTTATGAAATTGCAGGTTCCATAAAATCCAACATTTTAATAGAATACAAATAACCAATAAACAAATAGAGCTATAAAGCATGATTAATAGTATTTATAAGACAAAAGATCCATACCGGCTGTCAGACCGGGCTTTGCATAATTCTTCATAACACCTTTAGTACATATGTCTATGCCCAGACAGAAATAGTTACTAGAAAATAATGAGTAACATTACATTGCACAATAAGAACACCATGAACAGTAAAAGGAATGAAAGGATTTGTCTTGTAAACTTTCAGAACAAGTATTAAATATTAAACTAGAGTTTTATATTCTCTATAAAGTTCAAAGGCAAAGGATTTGCTTGGCTCATGGATGGATTCTGTATCTTCAAAGCACCCTCCAGAGGGACCCTGCTTAGTACATTAGCTGTGACACAGTAGGAAAAGGTTGGCGATGGGTGTGCAACATTTTTTAATAAAGTGTCCATCTTGAATAAGCATTTTAAGGTCATATAAACAAGAGGTTGTTTATTGCATACTAGTGTAACTTGAGAATTGTACCTTAATAAAATTCCTCCAGAAATCCTGAAACATCATACCCACTTCTGAAGTGGAGAGGGGTGTAACAGGAACCACTTCTACTATGATAAGTGGGGTGATCTGAGATGCAAGGGCAGAGCTACCGGTGGCACCGGGGTCCTCACCTCTAGGGGGCCCAATGCAGCCACATATTTTAAACTAATTTATTTGGAATGTTTTGAATTGTATATTTCTATTCCTCTAGTATAGTCATACTGTACACATTCTACATGTGAAGAAGCAGACTGAGAAGGACCAGCACCTGCCTACAAGGAGTTAGCAGTGGCCACGCGCAACAATGGAACATGTGATGCAGAGACAGAGTACAGAAGATCAGCAAGCTGTAGGTAAGAAGAGAGGGGTATTTGGAGTTCAGGGTATAAAATAATGAATAAAGCGACTGAAGAGAGATTGAATGGGGATGGGGACTAGAGGACATAAGAAGGAGTGAAAGTCTTCGGCTTAGAGGTTGATTAATAATTAAAAGGGGCCCATGGTTGCAGAGAGATGAAAGGGGAAGGGTATCAGTAACAGATAATTTGTTCTAATATAAACATAGTTGTTTAAGTAAATATCTCTCTTGGATTTATTTGCAGTTATTTTTTTTTCTCTGCAATATGAGTTTGGGGGAAAATATGTTTGGGCAGTGCTTTCTGGGGGGCGGGGTTACAATCTCCTCTATTCACTAACTCTGCCACTGTGTATGGCCACTCTCTTCTGGCCACTCTGCCATAAAGCCCAACTCTATATTGTCGTCCGATGTACAGATACTCCAGTCTCTGCTGTGGAACTCTGCAGCTCCTCCAGGGTTACCTTAGGTCTCTGTGCTGCCTCTCTGATTATTGCCCTCCTTGCCCGGTCTGGGAGTTTTGGTTGGCGGCCGTCTCTTGGCAGGTTTGCTGTTGTGTATGTTCTTTCCATTTGGTTATGATAGGTTTGATGGTGCTCCTGGGGATTATCAAAGATTTGGATATTTTTTAATAACCTAACCCTGACTTGTACTTCTCAACAACATTGTCCCTTACTTGTTTGGAGAGTTTCTTGGTCTTCATGGCTGTTTGGTGTTTGGTTAGTGGTGCCTCTTCCTTAGGTGTTGCAGTCTCTGGGGCCTTTCAAAAAAGGTGTGTATATGTAATGACAGCTCATGTGACACTTAGATTGCACACAGGTGGACATCATTTCACTAATTATGTGACTTCTGAAGGTAATTGGTTGCCCCAGAGCTTTTTTATGGGCTTCATAACAAAGGGAGTGAATACATACGCACATGCCAATTTTCTATTTCCAAAAAATAGTTTTATGTATAGATTTTTCTCATTTCACTTCACCAATTTAGACTATTGTGTTCTGATCCATAACATAAAAGTCAGATTAACAAAACATTGAATTTAAGGCTGTAATGTAACAAAATAGGTAAAAAGTCAATAAAATGTTTCCCCTTCTATAAGGGGGACCAGAATGTATTTTTGCACCGGGGCCCTTCGTTCACTAGCTCCGCCACTGCTTAGATAGCTTGTGGCATTGAAAGAAAATTAATAGAAGGGGTACTGGAATCTGGGGAGAATAACCTATGTTAAATCACTGAAGGGGTAAGCCTTAAAAGGGATGAAGGGCTTATGAGGATTAATGTAAGGGGAGATAATCTGATGGGAAACAGAAAGACAATGGAATAAACGGAATTGGATAATTTGGAGGGATGATAAGAGAACTGATTTGGAGGTTGGTAGAGGAATGGAATTCAGGGAGTTTATAGGGGCCAAGTGGAGGTTTCATTTATGATATAATTTAAAATATAAGTAATAAGAATTACTTTAACAATTTTATTCAAAACTGTATCTTCATACGGTAAGCGTACATTGAAGGTTGCAATTTTTACCTGTCATTCAATTTTATCTGATCCACCCACTTGTGTGATATCTTATTCTGATGGGTGATTATTACCAATAATTGCTAATAACTCCATGATGGTCTGGCTTTATTGTTTACAGCCTTATGAATTGAAAAGACTAATAGCCCTATTAAATTCCCTCAACAATGAAAAACGTAGCCCGTAACGTAGCCCGCAAGACTTATGGCTATTAAATTGGCCTCTCAAAGCTACCTGCAAATGACTTTTGGGTTAGGTGCGAAAAAACCCTATGAGACGTGGAAATTTGCAATGCTCGCCGGCAAATCCTTTGATCTGTCAAGCTACGTATCCAATATCGCTATTAACTTGCAACAAATCCACTGGCGTCCAACCACGTAACAAGACAACGGGTACTAGAGAGGACCCGCAAGGCGCTAAAAGTCCTATCTGTAGTACTATAAATACAAATATAAACGCACTACTGTACAAATAATGAAAGGGAAAGTGATGTTAGGTATTACAATAAATAGCACAACATTCTCAGGCTCACAAACCAGCAATGTAAAATACTTTTATTTGTGTTTAATTTCCGTGTTATATCGATCCCGACAATCAATGTGTTAATACATATAATGGAACTCGCATGGACTTGAATATCATATTTACTGCTTTATTAATATTGCGTTATTTCTGGAATGCGGGTTGTACCCCGTAATTGTACCCCGTAATTAAAACCCACAAGGCTTTGAAATCTAACCTCCATTTTTCAGTGACGTAATGATGATGATCTCTTTTACCATTGGCTCTGTCCAAACACGTAACTACGGGTTTGACTAATTGATCATGTTCACGGCCGCACATCCAACTGCCCAAGAATGGTTTATGGGTTTGTGTCTCCGGCCCGTAACTCGTGGCATGGTCTAATTTAATAGCTCTGTAACTCAGCCGAATTTAAAGCCCACAGCCTTTGTGGGCCTGTGATGCTGCTACGGCGTCTGAAATTAACAGGGCTGAATATATGCGCAGATTCCAGAAAATTAACTCATCTGGCACGCAAAGCACAGAATACACCTTAAAGTAACACAAGCAAAGTTATTTCACAAATAAATGAGTTCACATTTAAATATATACAATTATAAATGGTTTTATAAAAAAATTTGAGTGAAATTGCAATATAATTAAGTTTGAATTTTGTGTATTTTAAGCATAAATGATATGAGAAAGTAGCACTTTAAAAGCAAATAAAAAAGCAATCCTGTACTTTTATTAACAGTGAAAGTGATGTTAGGCCTTAGAATTAATCGCACAACATTCTCAAGCCCACAAATCGGCATAAATAAATAATTTATTTGATGTTCAATTGTTATCATAAAGTCCTACGGGCTTCAACCTCCAAGCCCGTATGACGTTGGGCTTGAATAACAAGTTTGGAGATTATTTAAGCCCGTAGGAATTTGGACGAAAATATGAACATGTAATAAAGTATTGTATTTTGGCAATGTGCTTGCTAGAGAATGTTGTGCTTTTAATTCTAATGTCACCCATTGTGTTCCCCATCATTTACAGTGCTTTACATTGCTGTGTTGATTTTATATTTGCATTTACAGTGCTCGAACCATGAGTTATGGGCTTGTGACCACTATCATGTTCAAGCACGCAAATACTTACTGGCGATAGCATGGTTTGCAATTATCGGGAAGGGGGACTAATTTGCGGGCCCGGCCAATTGAATAGCTAAGTAAAGGTAGAGCAACGTGAGGATTGGTGTTTTGCAATCGAGTTATGGCTGGAATTGAATGAGGCCCCAAGAGGGGAACGTTCTGCACTTAAGTCAATATGTTCTAGTCACTCTTTTAGTGCCAACATAAGCCCAGACTAGACAGTATATATGTCACTAGATAAATAACTTGATATCCATATCTACATTATATCTAATATATATTCCTTTTACATTGTAGTTTGCGAGTTTTCAATCTTGCAATGTGCTTTAGTGAAAACACTATGTACATTTGATTTAAAAGGGCCAGTTTATTCAGCACAACTTGGAGCACACCACTGTAATGTACTCCTGAAAACATGTTGAAATACTTTTAATTTTTTTTTAAGTAGGCACCTTTTTCACAAATCAAAAAATTATAAATTAATTTTTGACTCTGTGACTCTGTGTGCAGAGAGCAGAAGCATATAGAGTATTAACCCATCCCAAATTAATCTGTGGAGGGAAATGACTGCTGGAAACTCCTTTAAATATGTTATTTGTGGGTTAACTGCTGGCCGATTACATTCCTGAAAGCAGAGTAAACCTTTCTGTTCAAGGAGCTTGAAACGGCCGTTGTGGGCAAATGTTGTTAATCATTGAACTGTCATCAGTGTCTGTAAACAAACCCAAGACTGCGATTTTTTAGCTGTTCTTAGTGTAATAAAAAAAAAAACAATATAACACTTTATCATAGAATCTTGTGCTCTTTCACACCACGAAGAGCACTTATAGTGAGGTAAATGACCCTTAAAGCTCAAACACAGGGCCCTCTTCCATTTTATTTGCAATGTGTTAATATTGCTTTGATTTGAAGTTACCCATTTATAGCGCTACAGAATATGTTGGCGAGTTACAAATAAAGGAAATAATAATAAAAATAGTCCATTCATTGCTTAGAAAAGCAGTATAACAGTATCTAGGTAGTGGTCATATCATGTCTACTATAAAAGCCATAAAAATAAGTGGCCATGATCTGGCAGAAAGAGGAAGAGACTAAAGAAGTTACACTGTCTTAGGACATTTGAGCCACAAGATGGACAGATTACCCCAAAAGTTAAAAAATACCAAATGTAGTTGAGTAGGATTAAAGTTCGAGAAAGGAAAAGCAGTTTTTCAATATTGTACACCTTGTGAGCTACAGTACCTCCATTAGAGGAGTTCAGCTGAGACACCAAAGCAAACGTGTCCTTATGGGTGAAGTCTGTAGAGAATATTCTTTCAATTATAAGTTTCGATAGGCATAAAGAAATGTGCAGCAGCAAATGTGACAGCAAATTAAACAAAATATCAGATGTCCCTGCTGTCATCTTGTATAAGTTTATACACATCAACAAATATGATTTAATTTATGCTGTATGAAAATCCTTTCTTCTGGTGATTATAGTGTTCGCTCTTTCCTGTTTGCTGTGCTTGATACTCCACTTAGAAATTAGAAAAAAAACGTAATTAAAATTTAACAAGATGTGTTTTCTACCTTTTTAGAAATATGTTGAAACAATCAGATTATATTTGTGTGTTTAATTATGAGAGTCTCATATTTAACTTGGCATAACAAATGGTAGGAAATGTGTTTGGAGAATCTTAAAATATTTCAGAGTGGCCAAATATTAACATGTCCGTATCTAACAAACAAAATGTTTGTCCAAGATTCAGAAATAATAACGTCTGTTTGCTAATGTATTCCAAAAACACAAAGTAAGACGTGCAACAGTTAATAGTTCTCCATTTGCCCAATAGAAGAAATATTTGCTTTTTTAAAGGCTATGTTTGTTATTTTTTTTCATGCTTTGAGAGCAGTTTATTGGAATGAGATTGCTTGTTGGAGCAGAAAACATACAAAAATCTAGCAAACAGAGTGAGAGAAGAAGTGTAATATATTAAAACAACAAGTTCTTCTTATAATGACATTATGGTAAATGTATTTATATTTGTATGGTGCTGTTTATGTTCTAGACGCTCCTTAGAAATGTTTTTTGGTTTTAGATAAATATTTTATCCAGATTAATCAACTAATTTTACCCTGCTAAATATAATTATGGTATAAATGTATACTTTACTTCTATGACGCCTCCACTTCTCTTCTGTAGCATATCACTTTCTTTCTGTTTCCATTCATAACAGTTGCCATGTCTCACCAAAAGCCTTGTCTATAGGGGAGGTGTTTCAACTGCATTTATGCTGCTATCATGTAGAAAAAGAAAGTCAAATGCTAAATATGAGCAGCATGAGACACTGGTAGTATGAAGTATTTCCCCTGTGGGTGTGGTTTTAGGTCACAGATGTGCAAGAAGCAGCTCTGAAGAGGGAGAACAGTAATAAAGGGAGAGGCTCCAAAAGTTGAGAATCTATTACTTTTTGGTATAAGTGAGGTGTACATTTGGTATCATAATTACATTGAAGATTATACAATTAATTCATCTTACTTGTACAGTACCAAAGTTAATATTGATTTAGTGGCATTTTCAGATAATAAAACCATACTAGAGCTAGATATTAGGATATACAATTCACTACCAATATTAATCTTAGTTATGATATTCATAATTGGTAAGACATATACAATAGTCATAAATATTTCGCCAAAATAATGTAATCAGTCAGAAATATGCTTTCATTCTGGGCCTCTATTTCTCCTGTGACTATTTCTAATAGTTTTAAAATGATTTGTTGACTCCTCCAGAGTACGTTGATTGAAGTCCCTTGATCATAACCAGAAGCAACATCTACAAGTCTTCACATTGCTACATGGTAGAGTACATGTACAGAAACCACCATAGACCACTGCTCTTGTAGAGCTAAAATAATTGGCTTACTAGCCCAGAATTTTAGCTAGGAATCATGGAATCCATTACTATCGAACCCCAGCAAATTTTGTTTAATGTTATCTAATATTGGCTTTTATCACAACTATCTACAGTAACATGATATAGATCCAATGGACGTTCCTCCATAAATAGTCTTATTACAAAAAACGAGTGGTCCATCATTGTGCAGATTAGATGCTGAGAGCTAAAACAAGCCCACAATTACTATGTTGCCTTTTTCAGCTCTTTTTAGTAGAAAATAGCTCCAGTAATGCAAAGCTTCATAGTAAGTGAATAAAATCGTTTAAATTGCCTTATGCAAATGAAATTTACTCTATTTCTTTTGGGTCTGTGTAAATGTGTTAAACAGTTTTCGTTAAGCACAAAAGACTGTTGGAGATATCAGACTTGGGTAGTTGCCCACTTGGCAGTGTACCCCACAATTACTCTGCAAGCACCATTCTTCAGAAAGAAGTCATTACAAACCCTGTGTGACACAATGTGTGCGTGTGGGTGGCAGATGTTTCGGAGCCTCATCCTTATCATTCTGGAAATACTGGAAGATGAGACAAATGGATACAATAAGCACAATTAACCCCACAAATATCTATTTATTATTATAATGCAGACACTTATTATGGTCATTTTAATTTTAATTCTGTAAATGTTATGCTGATTCCAAACACTTTTTTTTACTTTTTAAAGGACCACTTTGGACAATTTTTTCTATAATTATATTTTTAAATAGTAGACAGTGCCCGGCAGGCCACTGGAACATGGGGTCAATTGCAGTGATTTTTTGGGCTCATGTCGGCCTCTCTCAGCTGCGCCAGTTAAATGTTTTTAAATGTTTTTGTTCACTTGAAGGGAAAAAGTCATATTTGTGTAATATGTACAACATAAATAGCTGTGTAAACCATTAGCTTATATTATCTATCAGTAGGTAAGGGCGGGTTGAGGAAGTGAAAAGGGATTTATTAAATCACTGGATCTTTTAAAATGTGACACCAACTCACTTTGTCAGCAGCAGGCAGCTTGCAACTATAACTACAGTCCTGCTGCTGCAGAATTTAAATACACCTCTTGCACACACAACCTTCACAAACATGTCACAGATGCCTCCAGAGTATCAACATTTATTTTATTCTAATTGAAAACTAGCTTTATGGCATATTTCCTAACTCATTATGCCCTTAGTCCGGTATTTCTCAAATATAAATATATATAGTAGACCCTCAGTTAACCGGCACCCATGCGGATTGGTAGATGCCGGATAAATGTTTCTGGTTGATTGAGAGTTACTATTAAAAGAGGCCTAGATTAGCTGCACATAGGATGCTTTGCTAAGTATATTTGTCAGGGAGGGCTGTCATAGCAGCAGCAGCTTTCACTCCTCACTTACACATAGGTACATTCGTCTGGATGGTGCGGTGCTGAACCCGGGGAATGTAACGCCAACACTGCCCTGGCTCAGTCACTCATGCCTGTCTACTTCCAGGTAACACTAAATTGCAGAAACATACAGTGGATGCAATCTGGGTGCCTGTAAGCATTTTGTGGCATGACAACCTGGCTCCTGGCATTTGTTGAGCCCTGTACATTTTCATTTTTATCTAAAGTACAGTAACCAAATTCTTTTCTGGTTGCTTGAGAGTTCTGGTTGCTTGCGTTCCAGTTAACTGAGAGTCTAATGTATGTATATATATATATATATATATATATATATATATATATATATATATACACACACATATATTCATCAAACGGTGCTCCCTTACCACATTTATATGTTTCTATCATGTCACTTCATCCTTTCTCTCCTACAAGATACACATACTAAGGTCATGAATTCCTTAAAAGTTTTATTTTTTGGATCATGCACCATTATTGATGTATCTGCTTTATTACTTTTTCATGTATTTGCCACATGTTGCCTCCATATGTGTTGTCAGCAACAGTATTACATTTAAAAGCCAGGGCGCACCACATGTTAGGGGCTCGCTGCTACTGGCAGCAGCCTCGGCCAAGGTGGACTGAATTTATTGGGTGAGTTGACTTTTTTATTGACCCCATGGGCATCTACTGTAAATAAATATATACATATATAGAGACATATAGAAGTTTCCGGGGCGAGTATTTTCACTAACTCTATCACTGAGTGGAGCAAGAGAAAACTTCGAGAAGTTAGTTAGAGAGGACAGGAGTAAACGCTGTCTTATATTCTGTCTGCAAACACACATAGACTTCATTAGTGAACTTTTGTGATTAAATCACAGATTACATATTCTATATCTCAGGGCGAATGGTTAGAATAAAAATTCAGACACAATAAAGTGTCCTTATACATTCTCAATAAGAGTTTTTACTTGTACAGAAACTTTCATCTTAGCAAGGAAATCTTTTGAAACCTTACAAATGGCAGATATGAAATATCTTCTTGGATCAATGACACTCTTCACGGAGTTGCCAGAAGCTTGGATGGGGGCATATCTCCAAGATATAAAAGGAACATAAAATGAAAGAAAAAAAAGACATCTATGACAAAATACAATATAACCATCACTATATTACAATTACAACCATTGCTATATTTTTACACAGCTGTTGCCTTTTTCCTTGACACACAATAAACTTGATCGATTACAGTCTAGACTGCGGTGTTGTTGGTCCATTGGGATTTCATGTTTTTCTCTTTACACATTCTCTATAACCAGTATGTCACAGTCTTTTTCAACATAAGAATTCTCTTGGGGATTTTCCAAACTTTGCTTCAACTAAAAAAAAATCATCTAAAAATAATATTGGTTTTATGTGACTGAGTCATAAATATCTATGGCTTTTCTGTTATTTCTCAGTTCCATACCATTGGGACTTCTTCTCTATCTCTATTTTTTTTTACTTGGTGCATCATTAAAATTTACTAGTAGGGTGAAAATGTTTGCAGAGAAATAAAATGTAGCTTTTGTCCATTAAATAAGAACAGTATTTTTACTACAAAAATATTTAAAAATGTCAAAACGTGAAAAACGTATGTAAATCACATTAAACTCTTGAAAATACCCTACAGTATGTAATAAGTGATAGGTTTTAGATGAGCAACTTAAAGATTCTTACTAGATGTACAGGACTTTGATAGCTTAAATCATTTATTTCAAGTCAACTTTTGAGGTTTCCAAGGCTGTTGTACATCACCTGTAGAGAAGATTTAGTTGGTCTTCTTAAATGGATCACCTACTACAATCAATTTGCTTTTCTCAAGTAGGGTAAGCAACCAAAACACAAAATGATGGGGTCACCCAGGACCAGGTCAAGCCAACTTGCATTTGTACAAGAGGATGTATATTTGTTAAACGGAAAAAGGAAAACCTTGGGTTGCTTGGGTAGGATGTAGTCATGTAGAATTTTAGTCAAGGTCAAGCTTTATTTCTACAAGTCACAATACAGAGATACCATAATCATAAAATTGAAGTTCTATGTCTACAGTATATCAATAAAGAAACAGCTATAAAGTAAAGGTAGAATAGAATGTTTTTACCATATCATGAGAAGACAGGATTCCCTAGAGAAGACTCTGATGCTGGGAAAGATTGAAGGCATTTGAAGAAAGGGGAGGCAAAGGCGAAGCTTGATGGGGCTCATAGGGGCCGTGGCTGATGTGCCTGGCGTACTGCGGTCCATAAGGTCACGAAGAGTCAGACACAACTAAACAACAACAACAACAATAAAACAGTGTTTATAACTGCATGTGAGTGCGCCATCTTTTACTTTAATGAATGCTGTGTTGTGGAAGTTACGCTGAATGTTGTAGGTCATGTAAAGAATTGGTAGAAAAGATGGTTTTGTAGTTTTGAGTCAAAAAGGACAAGAGAGATTAGAATGTAGAAGGAGGCTGTGTCAAGAGCAAGTTTATTTAGGATGGGTTTAATTAGTCCTAATTTTGGTAGAAATTAAACTTTAGATATAAAATAAGGTTGTTTGCAATTGTTTTTTTTAAATATATTTTTTTAATTATTGGTAGACAGTTGACTTCAAATTCGCTCTTTTAGGCAGAAATTATTTTTCATGATCCTCCTACCTGGGTCTGTGTAATTTTAGGCCATTGGTTAAAGTGAGGGATGATTATCAGGGAGAGCATCCCCAGGTGGATGAATGTGAATAACATTTATAATTATAATTCTACTGATTGGGCATTCACTTCCTGCAAATTTCCCTAATTGTGAAGACTAATTAAAAAACTGAGATGATAATGAAAAGTAATTTCTATGAACCAATTCAATTAGCACCAATTTCAAATACTCCTATTTACCAGAATCTTTTCTACCATAATTGGGACTTTTGCATATCCCTTTAAGGGAAGATGAAAAATTAAAGTTTTTTTGAGAGATGTAGTGATGCATAATAATTTAGTGTACCCAAAACATTGTGGAGAAGTTGTGATGGAGAAGGATCAAGGTGACCAAAGTGCCTTGAGAGAATAATAGATTTATTTGAATTCAAATTGTACACTTTTTACATTGTATTTTAAAATATGTAGGTAGTTTACCTGCTGCCTATAACTATGGTTAGCTAGAAAATTGTTGTGAGTTACTCTTTTTTACTTTCAACATATGTATCAATGCTATAACTATTATTTTTCTAATCTGTACAACTCATATACTCAGCATCCACATTAACCATCTGCTCATACACATTTCGAGTTGTTTCAGGGATTTTCCTCTGGATAGCTTTTTACGGCTTCTTTATAACCATTAAAAATAAAGTAATATGAGAGTTTGTCCACTTTCTGCTACATTTGTTTGCCATACGTTAAAATAATCCACATATAATGTTACCCTTCTCACTTGACAATAAATAAAAGGAATACCTGATATTCCTCTGGAATTCCATTTCCAAAATATTTGGCTATCAGGTTCTCTACAGATGTAGAAAACACTATTTTTTAGCAGAGTGTGTATAAATCCAAGCTATACAGTTCTTTTAAAGTCTCCATGTAATACTGTACAGTAGACATGTGCTTCCCAGATCTTTGGACGAGTAATAGTGAGTACAACACAGTCTGAGTCCAAAAGTGCACAGGCTGTAAACATGGTCCCAGAATCAGGAGATTTAGCAATCTGAAAATCCTTTAATTTAAGCAAGATCTAGGGCAAAGATTTGTTTTGAATGATAGATTAGAGAAACCGTGTTATCTGTATTAAAGGGCCACAGCAGAAGTCCTAGCTATGGTAGGATAGTAATGAACCAATAAAAATGAGTATTTGAAATTGGAAGTTATTTTACGTTTTTTTATTTAGTAATAGAAAAAGTTTTAAATTTACTAAATTTCGCCTGTCACTCAGCTCACGAGATCCTCCCGCCATGGTCTGGTTTTCATGATCTAATTACCCTTCTAATTATCCTTCCTCTTGCAGCCAACTTCTAAGGCTGGATGTTAACTGACTGAAATTTAAGAAAATCCCTGCAAAAGTAAAATATTAATCAGGGAGTCATTCATAAAGAGGGTAATTAAATATAAATTAAGAGTCCATTTTTGTGGAAGGATCTCTTGAGCTGAGTGACAGCCAAAATTGAGTAAATTCAAAACAGTTTTTCTATTACTGGAGGGCATTTAAAATGATGCAGAACAAAAAATATTTTAGACCATATGTTTGTAGAGCACCTAATCTACCTTTCTTTGTGCAAAATTAGATTTAACTGCTTTCTTGATCATAGTAAAATAATTCTGGAAATTAGAACCAATGTGGTCATTTCATTTTTTCTGTATGTTTTCTATAATACCTAAATTCCATGTGCAAAACATCTTAGAAAGCAAGTAAATAAATACTATTTTAACATTTTTATCTTTTTATCCAATTATTCTTTACGGCAGTGTTTATGGTTTTGTTTCAAAACATATTTTGTCTGCTACTCTCTCAGGAGGATGTGTCCTTGTAAACTAATGAGATTTCCACTAATGCTGCTGAAAGCATGGATAGTTTTAGCTACACATTACCACTGTGCACATAGAAGCTTCCTCTGCAGTCATAGAGCCACATTCATTTCCAAGCCCACAACGGCCATATGTCTGCGAGTGTGTTGCTGGCTCCCGTTTGTCTCCGATTACGATGCTATTCAATTGCTCAAGCCCGCAAGTTGCTGGCCCAAAGCCAAAACCGTAAACTATGCACTAGGTTGTAGCAGTTCAGGGCGGGAACATGATCAATTAAGCAAGCCCGTAACCTCCTATTTCAAATCAGCCAATAGAAAATGAGTCATTATTATGGCAGTAAAACATGGAGGATTATATGTCAATCAATTAGGTTTGGGGGTTTGATATGCGATGAGACTCGCAAACCTGCAAAATGAAGAATTATGAAAATGAAGGTCAATACTGTTCTAGTCCATGTGGGTGGCCTGATATGTATTAACTCATTGATACCCAAGATTGATTTAACCCTGAAATGAAACATAAACATAAATGTTATATACTGCCGATTTGCGAGCTTGAGACTGTTGTGCAATTCATTCTAATGTCTATCATCACTTTCCCAGTTATTTACAGTGCCGGACTGATTTTTTTATTTGCATTTACAGTGCTACGAATAGATGTTTAACCCCCTTGTGGGTCCTCTCTAGCACTCATAGGATTTTCTTCTTCTTTTGCCATTTCCAGGTGTGAAAACATTTGCGAGCTTGGGGAAATTATGCAATTGAATAGTGATTTGCGATTTTAGCCATCGTAGCCCTTGCGAAAGTGAATGATCAAAGTCTTCCGGATGCTGTAATTTACGGGTTTAACCATCGCAATTTTTTCTAGGCCGTAATTCGTAACCCATTTGGAGCCCACAAAAAGACGGCAATTGAATAGCAAATTAACTTGCAACCTCACTTACGGGCTCAATTGAATGGGGCTCATAGTCTCCTTCCACCTCAGGAAGTTCATCAGTATAAACTAAAATGGTGGATTATACATTAATTAGAGGCTGTATTGTTTAATTTACATTCTAACAACATTTTGCCTGTTTGCCAGTGTAGTTTTTCAAAGAGCACATTTTAAATAGTACAATGGACCTTTAAGGTGAATTCATCCACAGCAGATATCATTGGATACAGTGTAATTTATTCATTGAATTTCATAAAAATTCAGTTGTTTTATTATAAATGGTAGAAATACTGTATATCTACCCTACAAAGATAATAGGCAAATTAGATTGAAATAATTATACTCATGTGAATATATTTTCAGTGATTTCAAGGTTGAGATCATTGATTACTTTCAATTTTGTCTGCGTAATTACAGAGTGAAAATTTGGATCTTATAATGTTACATATTAATAATTAAATTCATAAAGGAAAATATTATAAAATGTAATCACACATGAATGCCTGCAAACTTATAATACTATAGAAAAGATAGGATATGTAAATCTGATTGAATGAGAATATTATCTCTATGCTACTGAAAGGCAGGATATATAGAATCAGCAGTTAGCAGGATATATAGAATCAGCTAGATCTCAGTGGATCGCGGTAATGCATTTACAACTGAAGCTCATACTTTTGTTTGTTGTTAATAAACTAATAAACCAGCATTCAGTTTAAAATAAATAACAGTTCTCCACTACCATGTGCCTTATCAGGGGGCATGACCAGCTCTGCCAGCTTGGAGGCAGGCAGGGCTACGATGTCATTGGGACCACCCAGTGATGCAATTCGCTCCATCCCTGTTACCCATACAGAAGTATTGAAGGTAAAACGTCTTTCCAGTTGCCCCATTGGTCCCACTCAGCTACATCACAGAGGCGAGGCTATGGACTACATGAATTATCATAGCACCCTTTACTAGGCATACTCAGAATGTAGACTGGTCAAACTTTTTTTTAGTCCAGACCAGGCAGACCTGACCATGCCCCTGATTGGCTGATGGAAAGAAGGGGTTCTGCTTGAGTGAAACATTTCAAAAGTACGAAAACATATCAATTTTATTTATTTTAAACTGAATACTGTTTTTAATAGTCTATGCCCCACATATAAACATATGATTTTTACTTGTAAAGGCATTACATAGGTCTTGTAATGTTAACACTTATACACCTGGATTGTTACTCTTATTTTTACCATCTTGTCAAGCTCTCCTTGGTTATTACGACTCACTGTGTGAGTTAATCATTTCAGTAGAATATAGCCAAGTAGGATGATTATGGATAGGAATTTATGCATTCAAGATAAATCATCTTTTACTTCTGCCATAGTTAATGTTAATGTGCAGCTCAGAGTTCTTGATAAGGGTGGGAGTGGGGTCTAACTGCCAGATAACATTGCAGGTTTTGGCTACTACAAACGAGCATGCTAGAATTCTAATTAGCACATCAAAGCATCTAATTAATATGCATGAGTCACTAATGTGCATATAAATGCAGCAAGAACAACATCAATGTATTTGCGAAGACTGACTCACTTTAGAAAAAAATGGATAACACAAAAAAGAGCCAGTTTTTCATGATTATTTTATACAGTCTCAAAACCATAAAGCAGTGGTTACTTTGTCTAGACAAACAGGATTTTGCAAGTTTGGGGATTTTTAACCCCCTATCATTCATCTACCAATCAGGCAAGTATTTATTGATTGGCTCTGTGGGCCAGCCCTCACACAATCAGGATAGATTGGTCCTTAACCCAAGTATAGGATGCTCAGCAGGAAAGCTTCAGGTTAATATTGATATAGTATCTAATGTTGGAATAGGGCAACCTTTGGGAAACAGTGATAACAACACAGTCTCGTTTGAGATTGAATTAAAAAAAAACTAAATTTTAAGGGGCCAACAAAAACTCTTAATTTTAAAAGGGCAGATTTTAACGGTCTAAGGGCAGCAATACAAAGTATAGACTGGGACAGAGAACTGGCAGGTAAAAACACTGACCACAAGTGGACAACATTTAAATCCTTACTAAATATACATACACATCGTCATAAACCGTGTGGGAATAAAAGTAAAAGGAGTAAATCCCATCCAATGTGGCTTAACAATGATTTAAAGATCAAGATACAGAGTAAAAAACAGGCATTTAAATTATACAAACAAGAGGGGACAGAGACTGCTTTACAGGAATACAAGGAAATCAACAAGGCTTGCAAAAGGGCGATTAGACTGGCTAAAATACAAAATGAAAAATTAATTGCAAAAGAGAGTAAGACTAACCCTAAAATATTTTTTAAGTATATTAATGGGAAGAAGGCGAGGAAGGAAGCTATAGGAACATTACAATGTGACACAGGCCGTCTGATAATTAGTGACCAAGAAAAGGCAGATGAGCTAAATAGGTTCTTTTCTTCGGTATACACAAGGGACGTACCAGTGGTTGGGACACGGCAACATAATGGGGCTACACTACCTTTGCCAAATAATTGGTTAACACAGGAAGTAATCCAAAAGAGTTTGGAAAAAATAAATGTTAATAAAGCCCCAGGTCCTGATGGAATACATCCAAGGGTACTAAGGGAACTGGGTTCGGTAATAGCCAAACCATTATATTCAATTTTTCAAGATTCAATCAACACAGGGTCTCTACCAGATGACTGGAGAAAAGCTGATGTGATACCTATATTTAAAAAGGGAGCAAGAGCAAATCCGGGGAATTATAGACCAGTGAGCCTCACTTCTGTAGTGGGGAAGCTTTTAGAAGGTTAATAAGGAATAATATACAAGGATAGGTCATGTCAAACAAATCTAATTAGTTTCTATGAGGAGGTTAGTAGGAACCTGGATCAAGGCAACTCAGTGGATGTAGTCTTTTTGGATTTTGCAAAGGCTTTTGATACAGTGCCACATGGGAGACTATTGTGCAAACTAAGAGATACAGGAGTTGCAGTAAATATCTGCTCATTGATTGAGAGCTGGCTAAAAGACAGGAAGCAAAGGTTGTTGTAAATGGAATATACTCCGATTGGACTAATGTGGTAAGTGGGGTTCCTCAGGGTTCAGTATTAGGTCCTCTCCTTTTTAACATATTTATTAATGACTTAGAGGTAGGATTGGAGTGTGGTGCCACCCGGTATGCTAATGACGTGGTGCGCATGTGACGTCACATAAGTGCCGGGTCAAGGAGCGGAGCGGAGGCCGGAGCAGAAGCAGGTAAGTGAGGGGGAGGTATTTAGGGGGGTTTAGGTTGAGGAGGGGGGGTTTAGAATGCGGAGGGAGGGTTTAGAATGTGAGGCTTGGGGTTTAGAATGCAGAGGGGGGGTTAAGAATGCGGAGGGGGGTTTAGAATGAGGAGGGAGGTTGAGGAGGCGGGTTAAGGAGGGGGTTGAGGATAGGGGGTTGAGGAAGGAGGATGAGGATGGGGGGGTTGAGGGGGAGGATGAGGATGGGGGGTTGAGGGGGGTTTGAGGATGGGGGGTTGAGGAGGGAGGTTGAGGAGGGAGGATGAGGAGGGAGGATGAGGAGGGGGTTGTGGATGAGGAGGGAGGTTGAGGATGAGGAGGGAGGTTGAGGATGAGGAGGGAGGTTGAGGATGAGGAGGGGGGTTGAGGGTGAGGAGGGGGGTTGAGGATGAGGAGGGAGGTTGAGGTTGAGGAGGGGGTTGAGGATAGGGGGTTGAAAAAGGAGGATGAGGATGGGGGGGTTGAGGAGGGGGGTTGGGGGGGGGGGTTTGAGGATGGGGGGTTGAGGAGGGAGGTTGAGGAGGGAGGTTGAGGAGGGGTTGAGGGTGGGGGGGTTGAGGAGGGAGGATGTGGAGGAGGGTTGAGGAGGGGGTTGAGGATGAGGAGGGAGGTTGAGGATGAGGAGGGAGGTTGAGGATGAGGAGGGGGGGTTGAGGATGAGGAGGGGGGTTGAGGATGAGGAGGGAGGTTGAGGAGGGGAGTTGAGGTTGAGGAGGGGGTTTGAGGAGGGGGTTGAGGATGGGGTGTTGAGGAGGGCGGATGAGGACGGAGGTTGAGGAGGGGGTTGAGGATGAGGAGGGAGGTTGAGGTTGAGGATTTTGCTTCAAAGTTCTTTATTTGAAATTTATTTTTTTCCCCTGAAATTTCCTTCTTAAAATGAGGTGCGTGTTATACGCTGGTGAGTTTTATACGCTGGTGAGTGTTATACGCCGATAAATACGGTATTTTTTTTTATATATATACAACTAATTAGTTAATAGTTAATCCGCATATTGCAGATCAGAGGAGATCTTAAAAGGTTGAACTTGATGGACTGAAAGTCTTTTTTCAACCTTAAATACTGCAGGGGTACGGGGATGACATGGACTTACACTTAATGTTGGGGTGTTAAGGATTTGGCTTCGGGGAAAACAAGTTCTTACATTTGCCCTTGAGGGTGTGAAGGATAGTGGTATGGGGAAGACAGGGCCTTACACTTACCGTCGGGTGTGTGAAGGATCCGGGTATGAGGAAGACAGGGCCTTACACTTACTGTGTGGGTATGAAGGATCGAGATACGGGGAAGACAGGTTTTTACACTTGCCCTTGTGGTGTGTGAAGGATTGGGGTACGAGGAAGACACTGCCTTACACTTGCCCTGGGGGGTGTGAAGGATCAGGGTAAAGGGAAGACAGGGCCTTACACTTGCCATGGGGGGTGTGAAAGATCAGGGTATGAGGAAGACAGGGCCTTACACTAAACCATGTGGGGGTGAAGGATCGGGGTAAAAGGAAAACAGGGCATTACACTTGCCATGGGGGTGTGAAGGATAGTGGTCATGGGGAAGACAGGGCCTTACACTTACTGTGGGGGGTGTAAAGGATTGGGGTACGAGGAAGACAAAGCCTTCCACTTTCCATGTGGGTGTGAAGGATCGGGGTACAGGGAAGACAGGTTTTTACAATTACCCTGAGGGGTCGGAAGGATCAGGATATGAGGAAGACAGGGCCTTACACTTACCGTTTGGGTGTAAAGGATCGGTGTACGGCAAGACAGGTTCTTACACTTGCCTTGGGAGGTGTGAAGGATTGGGGTATGAGGAAGACAGGTTCTTACACTTACCGTGGGGGGGGGGGGGGGGGGGGGGGGTGAAGTATCGGGTACGAAGAAGACAGGGAAGACAGGTTCTTACACTTGCCCTGGAGAGTGTGAGGATCGGGGTATGAGGAAGACAAGGAAGATATGGCCTTACTCATTACTGTGTGGGTGTGAAGGATCGGGGTATGGGGAAGACAGGTTCTTACACTTGCCCTGGGGGTGTGAAGGATCAGGGTATAAGAAAGACAGGGCCTTACACTTACCATGTGGTTTTGAAGGATCGGGGTATGGGGAAGACAAGTTCTTACACTTGCCCTGGGTGGAGTGAAGGATCAGGGTACGAGGAAGACAGGGTCTTACACCTACCTTTCTGTGTGGGTGTGAAGGATCGTGGTACGGGGAAGACAGGTTTTTACAAATACTGTGTGGGTGTGAAGAATCGGGTACGGGGAAGACAGGTTCTTATACTTGCCCTGGACGGTGTGAGGATCAGGGTATGAGGAAGACAAGGAAGACATGGCCTTACCCTTACTGTGTGTGGGTGTGAAGGATCGGGGTTGGGGGAAGACAGGTTCTTACACTTGCCCTGTGGGGTGTGAAGGATCGGGATATGAGGAAGACAGGTTCTTACACTTGCCCTGGCGGGAGTGAAGGATTGGGGTACGAGGAAGACAGTGCCTTACACTTGCCCTGGGGGGAATGGAGGATTGGGGTACGAGGAGAACAGTGCCTTACACTTGCCTTGTGGGGTGTGAAGGATCGGGGTAAGGGGAAGACTACTGCACATGATCACAGGCTCAGACAGTGGCGGGCGTCTATCTAATGTAGGGTAACCACAGGAATGCACATTATCAGGACAGGCTCAGACAGTGCTGGGGGTCTATCTAATGTAGGGTGACCTCCTAAGTGTATATTATTAGGACAGGCTCAGATAGTGCTGGGGTCTATCTAATGTAAGGTGACCTACTGACTGCACATTATGAAGACAGTCTCAGACAGTGCTGGGGGTCTGTCTTATGTAGGGTGACCTCAAGCTGCACATTATCATGACAGGCTCAGACAGTGCCGGGCATTTATCTAATGCAGGGTGACCACAGGAATGCACATTATCAGGACAGGCTCAGAAAGGTCTATCTAATGTAGGGTGACCTCCTGACTCCACTTTATCAGGACAGCCTCAGACAATCTCTTCATATACTTACCATATTACTGTATAGAATACATCATACCCATATAACTCACATATATAACCACTCCATATAATTATTTTATGCCTTCATATAACCTCTCTATATAACACCACCTATTGCTGTATATAATCTCTTCATAAAACCCACATATTACTGTATCTATAAGCTCTCCATATAACTCATGTATACTACCACTCCATATAACTTCCATATGGCCCTATTTAACCTCTCTAAATAACTTCTTCTAAAGCTTTAAATAATTTTTCAATGTATCTTTCCTATTGCTGTATATAACCACTCCATATAACTAACTTATATAACCACTATATTCCTTCATATAACTTCTCTCTATATATTATTATTATTATTTATTTGTAACGCTCCAACATATTCCGCAGCGCAATAAAGGGGTTAGGTACAAGTATAAACAATTTCCCCACAATGAAAATAATGGAAGATTCTTTTATTGAGCTGTCAATCAGATATACACAGTGCTTTCCATAGAGCACCTCACAAGATTGAAACTTGCAAACTTACATTCTAAAGTGTGTGGGTGAGGTACAGGAGAGTGATAGATGCACAGTGAATGAAGAGGCTAAAGATGATATGTTATTTTGAATAGATGCATTTTTAAAGAGATTTTGAAGGATTTGAGGAAGGAAGATAGTCTAGTGGAGCGAGGTAAGGAGTTCCAAAGTATAGGGGCAGCACAAGAAAAGTCTTGAAGGCAGGAGTAAGAGGGGGTGATGAGAGAGGAGGAGAGAAGATGGTCATTAGCAGAGCGAAGAGGGCGGGTTGCAGTGTATTTTGTGATGAGGGCAGAGATGTAGGTGAGTGCACTATTGTGGAGGGCTTTATATGTTAGGTCATGATTTTGAATTTTATTCTAGAGGCTATGGGAAGCCAGTGGAGTGCCTGACAGAGAGGTGCTGCAGACACCGTTTAGTATGGTAGTTGAGTCTAGCGGATGCATTTAAAATGGATTGGAGTGGAGACAGAGGGGTGATAGGAAGGCCAGCAAGGAGAGAGTTGCAGTAATTGTGGCAAGATATGATGAGAGAGTGAATAAGAATTTTAGTTGTGTCTTTTGTGAGGTAGTGACACATTTTGGATATGTTTTTTAGGTGAAAGTGAGAAGATTTTGTGAGTGATTGTATGTGAGGAATGAAAGAGAGGGAAGGGTCCAGTAGGACCCCAAGACAGCGTGCCTGGGAGGTGGGTGTGATGATGGCATTGTCAACAGTGAGAGATAAGTGAGGGGTGGGAGCTGAGGAAGAGGGTGGAAAGGTAAAGAGCTCTGTCTTAGACATGTTGAGTTTGAGTTGGGCAGACATCCAAGAGGATATGCTCGAGAGGCAATTGACAACACAAGCTAGCAGAGAGGGGGATAGTTTGGGTGCAGAGATGTAGATTTGCGTGTCATCAGCATATAGATGATACTGAAATCTAAAAGATTTTTTTAGGGCACCAATGGAGGATGTATAGATAGAGAAAAGAAGGGGGCCTATGACTGAGCCTTGGGGTACACCGACGGTTAGAGGGAGAGGAGATGAAGAGGTGCCATAGAAGGAGACACTAAATGTTTGATGTTCTAGATAATATGTGAACCAAGAGAGAACAGTGTCATGTATGCCAAGAGAATTTGTGGAGAATTTGGATAAGAAGAGGATGATCAACTGTGTCAAAGGCAGCAGGGAGATCCAGGAGAATTAGGATAGAAAAATGGCCCTTTGATTTAGCGGTGAGCAGGTCATTAGTAACTTTTGTGAGAGCTGTCTCTGTGGAGTGTTGGGGCCGGAAGCCAGACTGGAAGGGATCAAGGAGGGAGTTGGAGGAAATGAATTGTAGACGACACGCTCAAGTAGTTTAGAAGCCAAGGGAAGTAGAGAGATAGGGCGGTAATTAGATGGAGAAGTTGGATCTGATAAGTGTTTCTTAAGAATGGGTGTAATTATGGCTTGTTTCGAAGGTAATGGAAACTTGCCAGTGTCTAGAGAAAGCTTGAATAGATGTGTGAGAGCTGGGATATGTGTGGTAGAGAGAGAGGGGGGGGGGGGGGTCATCTGTGATGGAATAGGATCATGTGGACAAGTTGTGAAACGAGAGGTTCATAGAAGACTAGCAACTTCATCCTCAGTTACAGGGTAAAGGTTCATAATGGATAAAGGTTTGAGAAAGGGTGAAGGCAGGGTGCTGTTTGACTGTTGAGGAAAAGGTGTAATATGGCCACGTTGAGAGTAGAGTTCATTACAAATCTTTTAAATTTTACTATTAAAGTGTCTAGCAAAATCTTCAGCTGTAAGAGAGGAAGGGGCGGGAGGAGGTGCAGGGCAGAGGAGAGTGTTGAACGTGTAGAACAAATGTTTGGGGTTGGAGGCCAAATTTGATATTAATGATGAAAAGTAGCTCTGTTTGGCAAGTTTGAGGGCGTAGTGATAGGAGCGTAGGATACTTGTAATGGAGGAGTACGTTGAGGAGCAAGATTTCCTCCATAATTAGTTAGCTCTGTGGGAGCAACTCTGTATGTAGCGTGTTCGTGTAGTGTGCCATGGTTGTAGGTGAGAGCGAGTGCGTCTGCCTGTGGTTATGGGGGCCAGAGAGTCCAGGGTGGAATTTAGAGTCAAATTGTATTGTGTGGTAGCAATATCAGGGCAAGTGAGGGTAGTGAGAGGACTGAGAAGGCGTTGTAGTAAATTGGAAAGGTGTTGTGAGTTAAGTGTCTGCAGGTTTCTGTGGGTTCTGGTAGTTGGGCATGATAAAGGTCAGAGATTGGAAGGAGTTGTGAGGCTGTAGGTTAGGAGATAGTGGTCAGAAAGAGGGAGTGGGGAGATGATAAGATTGGAGATAGAGAAGTGATTGGAGAAAATTAGGTCAAGAGAGTGTCCATCCTGGTGGGTAGGGGATTCTATCCATCGTTAGAGGCCAAGGGATGAGGTAAGTGCAAGTAATTATGTGGCTGTAGGGGAAGTGGGAGTATCAGTGGAAATGTTGCAGTCACCAAGAACAAGTGAAGGTATGTTAGAGGAGAGAAAGTGAGAGAGCCAGGCGGCAAAATGATCCAGAAATTGACAGACTGGTCCAGGCGGACGATAGATGACAGCCACCCGCAGAGAGATGGGTGAAAAGAGACGGATAGTGTGAACTTTGAAAAAAGAGAACTGGAGAGAGGGAACTGGGGGAATGCAATTGAATGAGAAGCGGGTGGAAAGTAATATGCCCACACCCCCACCTTGCTTATTCCCAGGACTAGGTGTGTGACTGAAATGTAAACCACCATATGATAGTGCCCCAGGGGAGGCAGTGTCTAATGGAGAGAACCAGGTTTCAGTGATAGCTAAAAGTTTGAGGTAGTTTGAATGAGTGTAAGTGAGTTTGTTGCAAACAGACCTAGCATTCCAGAGGGCACATGAGATGGGCAAAGTGGAGGATTTGTGACAGGTGATGGGTATTAAGTTATGAGGGTTTCGAGTGTTTGTTGCCCTGTGGGCTGAGCATGGGTGATAAAAGGTAGGAATGGATGAGGGGGCCTGGGTTAGGAGATATATCTCCAGCAGCAAATAAAATAAGCAATGAAAGATAGAGGAGGTAAGAGTATGACTTACATAAGCATTTCTGCTTATTGACCTTAGAAGAGGGAGGAGATAGTGACTGGAGGAAGAAGAGGAGCTTGTGGGAACAAAGTAGAAGGAAATATAGCAGGGAGGGTGAGATGGTGATACATTTTGAAACATGTATAGGGGAAATTGAGGAGAGCCTGAGATACAGGTGGGAGATGATAAGGGAGAGGGAAGTTAGAGGAAACATTGTTACACTGTGTGTTATTAAAGGAGTGGTTAGGGTAAAAAGCAGATGTCATTGATTGGACGGGTGCCGGTAATTAGTGTGCCTCAATAAATTAAGTGTAAACAGGGGTGGGGATTGTGGTGGGGTATTGTGAATGCACAGAGAGGTGTATAAGTCTTTAAGTGTTCCTAAAAACAGACAAATACAGAGAGAGTTATTTAGTCGGGGAATTAGGGGAGGCAATATAAAGATAAACAAACAAAGGAGGGCTATTCTGGCTAACTTTTTATTACTATCTTTGCTTTGTATCGCGTCAACATATTCTGTATCGCTGTACAGGGGATAAGAACAATATCAGAAGTTGAAGGGCTAACAGATAACAACCATTACGAATGATATTACAATTATCAGTAGAATAACATAACACTAGGACAAAAAGAGCAGGTAAAATGACTCATCATTAAATATGATAAACAGACATTAACACCTACTATCTCTGTATATAACCACTCTAATTCTATATAATCCCTGTATATATTTTCTCCATATAACTCACCTATTAGTCTATAAAAAAGCCTCTATAATATAATATCCATATAGCTTCCCTAATAGCTGTTTAATATCTACATATAACTATTATATAGCTTCATATAACTTCTTCTCTATATAACACCTCCTAACACTGTTCACATAACCCCCATATTACTGTATATATATATATCTTCTCCATATAAATAAAGTATATAACTACTATATTGCTTCATACAACCTCTCCATATAACTTCTCTCTATATAACACCTCCAACACCTCATGTCGCTGTATATAACCACTCCATATAATTCCTGTATTACCAAGTATATCTTTTCCATATAATTCCTCCTATTGCTCCATATACCTTCTCCCTTTTGTTTTTATATAATCTCTCTCTCTCTATATATATATATATATTCTCCCATATAACCTCTCCTTATTATATCAAATATACAATTATGATTATTATTATTAGTGATCTTTTCCTTCCTCTATATTTACAGTCAGATTTCTGTCACTTTCCTGCCTTTTTCCAGAGTGCATTGGCTTTAAATTATATCAACTTGTTACTCGACCAATCACAGCTTATCCTCCCACCCCATCTGACCGTTCAAAACAGTGAGGTTTGAATCACTTCACCGTTAATATTCCCACCCCTCTTCAGAGTCTTATACTGATTGGCTGCTGGACATGGTCATTATCTTGGTTCAGCCAATCGGTTATTGACTTTTACAGCCCACAGCTCTATTTGATAGTTATTAGAGAGCTCTGACTTATCCTGGCTCCATTAACCTTAGATCTTATAGACCAGAGTATGTCCAATAACCCCCTGATGTGAGAGTCCACCTAACCATCACAGGACCACCCAAGTGTCATATTTATATTTCTTTATGGACACAATTATTTTTTCTAAATAAATTATAACACTTTGAAATATTTAACTTCTGTATTGATTTGTGCTTTAATGTTGGCAGCCATTTGCTTTTATTCCTAACAGGATTAGATGGATGTTAGATCTTGCAAACAATGCACTTTCTCAATGTTGCATGGAGCTTTGGGGAAAGTACTATGGAGAATGACTTCTAAGCTCAAAGACAGGGCCCTCCATCTTTGCAGTGTGACAATGTATAGAGCTGATAAAAGGTAATTTTGTATAAATGGTGCAAAAAAAATAGGGACTGATAGCTATATACAAAAGGTAAAGATTACAGTAGGTACTGAAAAATACACAAGAAACAGTGTGACACATGAGGAAGTGACGACACTGCTCCTGAAAACTTTAGTGTAAAGGAGATGGGGAATTTACACAAGAAGGTGAGAGTGTGGTGGGCAATGGCCCAGTCAGCAGACAATAAACATTGAGAGGGGTGGCTGGGTGTCCAACAGTGACTTTTAATATTTAATATTGTTTTGTATTTGCCACGTGTTATGGGTCAGTTTGACAGAGTAAAGAATTACAAAAATCTGATCTAATCCAGAAGGAGGCATCTTTATTTACTTGTACAAGAGAGTCCAAGGGGATAACAACAATGGCAGACAGAGCAAGTATGCAGAGTCTCACGAGAGGGCTTTTTCATGGTGAGGGGCTTGCACCCTTGTGACGTTAGCTTCCATGAATAGAATAATTGGGGCTAAGTGTAAGAATTCTGTTCTAGGGTACAAAAGTATAACACACCAGTGCACAAGATGAATGAAAATATCTAATCA